>VZRR01002584.1:1940935-1984198 GCA_013398015.1 Oreocharis arfaki
GGGGGGGGGGGGGGGGGGGGGCGGGTGGGCATCAGGGTGGGAGGGCTGTTGCCATGGGGATGGAAGCCCCTCGCAGGGTACTGGAGGCTTAAACAGGTATCTCCTTTGGTTAGGAAGGCAGACTGGAAGGAGCTGCTCCCCAGACTGAACCAGCTGCACAGCATCAGTCATCTGGGTCTGAAAAATTAAGACCCACTTACCTTCTTTTCCAATAAAAAAGATGAAATTGTTGAGTATCTGGATGGCAACTTGGCCAAAAGCAGAAATGCAAGGTGTATGGGGGTGTCTGACTGCTGTGTGTCCTTTAGTGGCACTTGGAATGTTCCTCCTCCCATTTATCAAATTCCCATTCCCTTAAACATGAGTTTCTGGTTGCTTTTTTCTCAAAAAAAACCCAAAAAAACCCAAAAAAAACCACAAAAAAAACCACCCCCACAAACAAAACCAACCACAAACACCACCCCCCACCCTCCCCCCAAACAGTAAAAGCAGTGAAAGCAAAGCAAAGAGGTCTGTGGAAAAAGTTCACTGGCTTATGTCTGCTTGGTTTTATTTTTAGATCTGCAAAGTATTCATCAACTTTCTGTCTTGTGTCAATGTCAGCGAGCTTCCCTGATGTGCCCCAGCTTCAGTTCCTGTTATTAGAGTTGAGATAGGAGTATTAGAAAGAATTTGGGTAGCAATGCTGTGCCGTGTGATGCTGTATTTCAGAAGTCTTAGGGAGTCAGAGATCTTGCAAATACGTCTCCTATTAGTCTTACAAAACTCTTCTCATGTGCCAGGCAGATTAATGCTAATACTTGTGCAGTGGGAAGAGTAAATCTCTGAGACCACACATTCAGCTTCTGTCTGCAGGTTCTTATTATGTCTTGCCTTATTATGTCAACTCCAAGGGCTTCAACAGCTCTGCACTGAAGTAAAAAAAACTCGAGAGGATCCTGGAGGTGAGCAAGTTACGCTCCCAGTCATCGCAGGCTCCTGTCACTGCTTCCTAGGAGCTCAGCAAGGGAATGAGTCTGCTGCACCTGTAGGGAGGTTGTTACTCACAAAAATTCATTCCTTTGGTTAAAAACCTTCTGTTGACATCCAATTTTCAGTTTATTTAGGGAAAGCTCACGCTGCTTTATTCTCGTGCCAGCATCTTCTATTTTCGCACAAAAGATCTTTCCCCTTCCTGGCATTTATCCCTGTGCTGTATTTATAGACACTAATGGGCTTCTATCCATTCTCTGCTTTCCTTTGCTAACAGAAGTAAGTCAGGCTTCACCAGTCCCCTTCATCTGAGCAAAATTATAGCCAATACTGTAGTCAAAGCTGTTTAACATTGTGTATTCTTCCCTCAAGCATTACCTGCTTTTAATGAAGTGGATGATGTCTCTGTTACTTTCACAGGTGTCGCTGTGGCAGCTTGTTGTCATCTTACATTCAGATTGTATGTCCATACAGTCGCTTTTACACTGAAGAACTCCTATTTTATACCATGAGTTGTGGGTTTGTTGGTTTTTGTTTGTTTTTTTTTTTAATTAGGCCATTACAACCTGATGTTTTAAGCTACCAAGTTTCATTCTGTTTCTATTTACTCTAATTGTTTCTAACTTTCCAATCTTCTTCTCTTGCTGATACAGCCTACATTATCTTCTATTTATCCCTTTCCCTTGCTCTCTTACTATTAGTTTTTCAGTCCTCACCTTCTTCATCTCAGCTAAGGGACTCTCATGTGCTGCTCTCCTGGACTCCAGAAAAACTAGATCTTTTGGGGTTAGAAAACCACTTATCAAAGAAACCTAAATGAATCCAAACGAATCTGATATAGCCTGTCATTTCTTGTCCAATCCACTCAGAAGCTGGGGCTGGAAATAACTCCGTTCTGCGTGTTTCATTCTCTCAATGCTATATGTTCATTTGAAGTTTATTTCCATACAGCTCCTGGTCATTTCTGTACCCTTTGTCCTTAGCCAATCTGTTTTGATTCCTATATTCTTTTCCATTTAGGCCAGGATCTATTTTCCTGTCTATAGTGAGTGATATCTGCAGTATTTTAATTAGCTAAATTCTGAACACTTCTTGTGACAAATGGAGTGCCTGCACAGTTCAGTTGTTTGCTATGACTTCCAGAACTGTTCTAGAACCTGCAACAGCTTGAGTCCATTTTTCCACTACCTTTTAAGAAGGAAGGAAGATAAAAGACACTCAGCAGTGTAAAAAGCAAAATTTAAAGAAAGGCTGTGATGTTCTCTATATCAATCTTTGTCATGATGGCCACAGCAAGTTTCAGAGCATGACTACAGTAAGGAAATATCTTGATGAGACTCTCACAAAAAGAACTTTGAATGGAACAGCTTTATCATGAATGGTTTGGGAGAAATGTGTTTCACTAGGAATGAATTTGATCCAATGACTTTGAATCTATACAATATTAAATGCAAATTTCTATTAGATCTAAAATCTTTATTATAGACTGTTTTTGATACATTACTCTTGGCTCAGAAAAGACTTCAATAGGTGTTACAGAACAACCATTCTTATTCTTACCTTAACAGTCATCACAGTTCTTGTTTCATGGATTTGTCATTTGGCTGTAAAATGTTCCAGACTGAAGCTTGGCATAAGAATGTAGCTACAGATTGCATTTCTTCAGTTAATCTGGGGTCTGGGTGGGGGGTTGGTGGTTTGTTTGGTTTCTGTTTTGTTGGGTTTTTTCACATTTCAGAACTGCTATATAATTTAAAGAAGGGGAGTTGAGGGGTTTTGTCCCTAATATGAATTAATGCTACGGAGTATTTAAAGTGTCAAGGTATTTCCATAACTAGCAGGTTTGCTGCATGAAGCATTATTACATTTTCAAGATATATTACATACATTTCTGTCACAAAATATGGGACCAAAATATTCTGGGCCTGCTTCTGTATGATGCTAAGCTAACTTTGCATGGGTTTTATGACAAAAAGCTGTTGTGAAGTTGATAGTCACAGGAAGCTGATTCTAGCTGCTCAAGAGTCTTCAGCTGGCAGGGACAGCAAGGAAGCTTGCACACTAACTTCTTAGCTTTAACACTGAGGCTGGGATCAGGGCTTCTGTAGCTAAAATTGCGTTTCTGTAGATATCTGCAGCCACAAGCCAGTGTCAGCCCCTCAGTCTAGTTACACCACTGCTGAGAAGCAATTTAAAATCTGTCAGTGGGCAAAAAAACAATTACAACTCTTAATAATTTACCATTTTTCTTCTTTCTTTCTTGTCCAGATTTCACATTCTGGTTTGTAACAGAAAGACAAGATTGGAAACAGTATCTAGAGTGTGGAATATTTTTTTGTAAATACAAAGCACTGGATCATAGATGTGTATGTTTAAAAACAAAACAAAACCCCAACTAAATCACCAAAACCTTATTCCTGCTGAAATCACTCTTTCTTAGCACATACTTTATTCTAGGCATGGTATCAACAAAATATGGTTGTCATGGAAGGCCCCAGCCAGGACCCCCAGCTCAGGGGCTGACGGTCTGTAGCAGCAGTGTGTGCTCCTGTGGCATCTGTGATGAGCAGCACTTGAGCTGTTTACAAACCAAGCACAGCACAGGGACAGCTGCCTGTCTCCTTCTCGCTTTTGTCCTTGGGTTAGAGCAGTATTAGAGCAAAGGAGACGTTGTTTTTGTCTGTAACTGTAGAGATAATTACAAATCTAAACTATAAATGTTAATGCTTCACATATTTAAGGAATTATTTATGAATATGGATTAGCCCAGCCAGAGAACACTAACAATGATAAATATCTTGTGTTCTTCAGCATTGTTTATCAACAGGTATTCCAAAATTCATTGTAGTTTTAACCTTGATTTATACAAACTCTGCAATATGCACAGAAGTCACTCTGTAACAAATCATAGGCAAAACAAAGAAGTAAATTAAGTTTAGCAATTAATGTATTCAAGCATGGTAACAAGGTCATCTGAAAGTAACAGGCTTTAGCAAGAAGAGTTGCACAGGTTAGAAGTCAGCATCTCCGGACTACCAACGTTTTGCAGCAAGTTAACAATAATAAGCATATTCTGAGGTTTTAGTGGCTACAAACTGTCCAGCAACGTTGGTTTGCAATCCCATGGAAGCACCACTCCTCCCTCCAATAACCCACAGTACCCAGCTGTGACCTTGGCCTGCCCCTTGGTCAGCCTTTGGATGACTGGTGGTCTTTTGAGGGCATGCTCTGTCTGCTGACCTGCATGACCAAATCCAACCTACACAATGCAACAGAGCCCAGTGCATCCCCCTGGGAGGAGTCACCCTTGCTTTAGCAGAGTAACTTTTACTTGCACTGCTCTTAGAGCCCTGCCACTCAAGTACAGACCCACTTCTCTTATAAGCTCTGACAAGATCACAGCTGGAGACAGTATGGCTGTAGGCATTATGCATTTTCATGCACTCTGAGTACTCTTTCAGGATGAAAGTGATTAAAATTTTTGACATATTGAGGAGAAAAAATGAGGAAGTCACATGGACTGCAATTTTAAAATACAAAACAAAAAATGAGGAAGTCATGTGGACTGCAATTTAAAAATACAAAGTATGAAAAAGTAGTAATAGTGAGTGTAAAACATTTTGCACACCTTGAGCCTTTGAAACGATTTTATTAAGTGTAGTAATAGGGCTTCTGTTTGAAGTGTCATGATTATTGTACATTTTTGCCAAGTTTCTTCAATTTCAGAACTATCAAAAGTGTCTTCCCAGATTGATTAATATATTGCAAAACAGGAGATACTTAAAGGTGAGGAGGTAGACTGTGTTTGTTATAATACTGATTAACTCTATCCTTAGTATTTTATTTTAATAGCTTCCAAGTATAAACACATGCTTAAAATAAAGGGCATGTCAGGATAAAGCGACAAGTAAAAAGGTATAATGCACAACAGCAACAGAACGAGTAAATGGAGCTGCAGAATGCATGACATTTTCCAGAGTCACAGCTGATTTGTATGGTTATGTTGGGTAAGAGACACCACTTGCTTGTGTTGATCTAAAAAACAGAAATGGAAGGAAATGTAAGGCAAAGATACAAGAGGGACCAGATACAAGTCAGGTTGGGTTTGCATAGACCTGGTGAGGCATTCCAAGACATTCTGGACAAAAGTAAGTAAATCCATTTAGCACTAAACTGCATAAACATACTGACTCTGGTCTCAGGACTTGGCTCTGGATTTTCTAAAGTACATCCTATTTCTTCAGTGTAGACATGCCTTAAAATGATTTCTTGGTTAGGCCTTCCATTAGCTGTGAGCAGCAAGGGCTTGGGGGAGAGGAGGTTTAGCAGTGTTTTGGCACATGGAGCAGGTAGTGTTACTGTGGTATTATACAAAACATAGAAGTTTGTGAGGAGGAGGGTTACAGCTGGAGAAGACAAAGTAGGTTATTTTACTTTAAAATCAGAGGAAAAACACATTTCCTAACGTGATGATATTTCAAGGCTGAGATGGGAATTGTGGTTACTGCATATTAAGTATAATGTTATATGTAGGGTTGGGACTAGGAGACTCTCTAAATTGGTATATTACAAATTTCTGTGTAAGAACAAATGAGGTCATAAATTAGAAGCAACTGGCAAAATTCAGCTAATTAGAATTTATGATGGTAGAGAAGACACTTTGTGCTACTAACAAGTGTGACTACCTTGTGTTAAATACAGGCTGTATATTTAATTGAGGTCCAGCATTTTGGCCTAATAGTTTCTCCTTGGTGCAGGATTACAAGTCTGTGTTATTACAGGTTTCATTGTAGTCCTGTAACTTTACCTGATTTGTTCTTTTACTGTCTCATGTCCAGCTCAGCATGCTGATAGCTCAGTAATACTGTTAAAGGGATAGGTGGGCTTGCAAGCATTTGTTCTCCAGTTCTGAGCACAACCTGCAGCCCACGCCTCTCTCTCTGGTAAATTTTTATGTGGAGCTGTTATAAATGGGGAAATTTCCTAAGAGATATTCCAAGTGTCTCAGCCTCTCTGTTTTTTGCTAGGAGATACTTGAAGGTAAAACTCATCCCTTCAGAGCAATGCTTTAAGAAGACCCTATTTCCTATAGGAAATGGAAGCTTGAGCCAAATTCTGAATGTTTCCACATGCTTGGGTCCTCCTGCTTCTGTCTGTTCTCTGGTGCCAGCCCAGTGACTCAGTGCTGTTCTGAGAAATTCTTGCCCATTTCTTACATTCCTTCCATTCAGATCATTTATGTTTGGACTCCCTGCCTTCACAGAGAGATACAGCTTTCTTTTCTGCACCGGGAGGGTTGCTGACCAGTATGCAAGGATTACAGCAATGGGGCTAGTGAATTTTTTTCAGAAGTCTCTTTAGTACTTTCTCTACATTCCCATGTTTCTGAGGCTGGTAGAAAGAACCAGTGATGAAAACCTAAATACTGGACAAACACTTGGAATGCTTTAGAGGAAAATCAAGGCCTTTTCCCTGACATGAAAAATCTAGAAACTCTCTTCCAGTTATTGGCATTAGAAAGCTGATGATAATTTTGTAAGTAGAGCAAAGTCAATAAATCTGGAAAAGTAATCAGGTACAATAGTGTATATGCCCTTTCCAGAAAAACAAATGCGTGCTAGCTGCAGCCAAGGACTGTAAGGTACCTTTGTGGAAAATAATTTTTCAAAGGCTTTGTTTTATTCTCCTTTGTTACACCCCTGTAGCTCTCTATTGAAATCTTAGAGTATTCGCTCTTGCAAGTCCTTTTTTCTTGTATGTGTGCAAAGGCAAATGAAAATCGTATCAGTGATGGTCAAGATATCTGAATTATAAACAGAAGGTACTTGTTACCTGTGACTCTGATGCCAACAGGATCTTGTACTCTGTGTCTTGAGTAAAGGCTGAGAGAAATATTCACTGATCTGTTTGCAGGTCTGAGTCATTCCTAATTTTTCCTCCACTGAAGTTTGTTCCTCACCCATTTGTGTGGGATACATTGATGTTAATCCTGGCTGGTCTCATGCAAGCTCTGTTCCCCTGCAGTCACAACGTGCATCCACTGCCAGTCCCCTGCATGGTCAGTAACTCACCTGAGTCAGAACTGATGGAAAAAGCAGCTTTGGTTTAACTGTTTGTTGAATCTCCTCCAGATCCATTCTTAAAACTGTCTTTAATAATTTTATTAGTGGAGGCAAACTTGATAAAATAATTTTCCCCAAACTAGTCCTGTAAATGATTGCTGAAAAATTTGGTAAGGTGTTTTATCTGAAACTGCTCTCATTAACATAAATAAGTATTGTCCATCTGCTAAAGGTCACAAAACCCTCCAACTGCAAAGGTTGAAACCTCAGACCCTTGTGGAAAATTTTCCAGTGTCAAGCTTACTGGATTTTTGCACTGTGTGGTAGAGATGCAAATTTTGATACAGAAGTCATAACACTTCATATCCTCCTCTTAATCCAGCAAGGCTGGCAGAAGCAGAGGAAATTCTGGATTGTCTTTAAAAGTCCATGTGTATTATCTGGGAAAGGTTTTGGTACCAAAACTATTCTGAGTGGAAGTTGACTGGAATTTGTTCCTTCTAAATGACTATCCTTCTAAATTCACTAAATGGTAGTGGATTTTTCAATTTTAACATTAATTTTCTTAATTGTACATATTTTTTCTAACTTTAAAAGAATTACGGATATACCCTGATACCTGAAGAGAAAGGAAAAGGTGAGAAAAGGAAAATTAAGATATGAATGAATTGGTGTCTAACCAAAGCAAACTCCATCATAAATTTCAAACTTCACATGGTATCTTTCTTACCCTAGAGTTATTTTTCATTATGAAGTTTAACAATTTAGTACCACCATTACTCTCTTCCTAGAAATAAAGCACTGCAGTGTTTTGCTTTGGTGCTGGAGGCTAATTCTCCTGCAGCCAGGGACTATAAAGAAACGGAAATAGTGAAATGTGGGTTCCAAGTGAACTGGCTGCTTTCCAGCTGTATTAAGCTGAAGTGAAGACTGTGGGACACCACTGAGTCTCTCAACAAGAGAATTCTAATGGAGTCTGAGATTGTGAGCTTTCTGTTCAGGCAGAACAGAGCAACTTTTCAAAGGTTGTCAAGGATGGAACTTAATTGGGTGCTGCAAGAGGCCAGGAAATAATCATTCAAACTGCCTGACATCTAAATCCTAGAAATATAAAGGCATTAAAGGCCAGATGTCATGCATATAATCATAAAGCATTGAGGAAACTCATATGAGGTCTAGACCAAGAAGAAAATCTGGATATTGTAACATTTCCTGCCTGCATGGTTCTAGTGATCTTGGATGTGAATGATTCTGTGTAAGAGCCAGAAAAGTAAAAACAAAAAAACTTAAATCCCCAAATGTCACAAGACAGCTAAAGATCCATGTTTGGACATACAAAAACTAATGAGAACCTACAGTGAGTTTCCAGAAAGACATTTACGCCATGGAAGTCAGTATCAGGTAAGCAAATAATTTATGCTGGTACTGCACAATTTAATGCACAGAAATATAAGACACTGCTACCATTTTTACAGAGGCAGTAAAAGTTTATCTCTTATCATTATAAACATATGCAAGATTTTTCTTTACAAAGAAAAAAGAACTGAATGAAAAAAAACAAGAACACAGACTTTTTTTCCCAATATCAGATGCAATTTTCTCATCTGTGAAAAATTCAAGCACCAAATTCTTTTTTCCTCACTTACTGCTCCAGCTGATTTCCTCCCACACGTCATCAAATCTATTTATAGATTTCATTAGCCCAGTGTCTCTTTCTTTAACAATGCCAGACTCTTTTCTGAGCTAAATAAAAACAAATGAATATTAATGCTTTCTTCTTTTGTTTGGCTCTTCTAACATAGACCAACAGCAGATGCAAATTTGTTCACTGTGATTGTATTCCTTGGGATGGTAAAGGGCAACATTTTTTTCATAGACTTTAATAACAGTAATTTCAAAACACACATTAGGTAAGGTGTGTTTCTTGGCATACATGTGGAACAGCTCTATATCTGCGAATATGAGATGATCCTAAACAAAAGCTCTTAATATAATATGTACAGAATTGTGATTCTTTTATACACCATATGCTAAATCTGCAAGGAATCCTGTTGATAGACAACTGGATGGCATCCTAGCTCTTTTCCCCTACGAGAAACAAAAAGAAAATCCTCAGATAACACTATGTCATGCAATTCCTTAAGGCTTTCTTTTTTTCAAAGCAATATGCAAAATATTGCCATGTATCAGAGTTATAATTTTTCCATAAGGCAGAAAAAAAATCCATCAAACAAGTCAATCACTCCCAGCAAGAAAAGCATCTTATTTACAGTTGTATTTTGGGTTGTTCAGTAGTTGTTAATTCATTTTATTTACAAATGAAAGGACCCTCTTGTTAATTTATGTAGTATTTTTGGTATAATATGGTTTCAAATATGAAGATAGGTTTTGTCATTTGTTGTTTTGTAACAAGAGAAGTGGAAAAAAGTTGCTGTGCTCAGAGATATTTTATCCAGCCTTCTCAGTGGATCTAAGCCTGAGTTAGTAGGTCATTTACAGTCCTGGGGAGACATGAAAGACAAAGGAGAAAGGAACATGTTGTAACTCAGTCATGGATAAAGGGATTTGTTAAACTTTGTGGTTCACTCTTCATATTTTGATCTTTTTCATATTTCTCAAAAGAGAAAAACATTGCTGGACTGAATTGTCCTCCACTTTTCTCCCCAGCTGCATCCTTGAGGACACGCCTGTGTGTTTTATTTTCATCTGATTTATGCCATACCCCTTTGGAGTCCTCTGCTTCTGCCATCTCCTTGACAATTCTGCCACAGCAACTCCTGCCTGGTGTGACCAGATATTTCACCGCCATGCTTCAAGCTTAGTGTGGCTGTTCAGAGCCTGATTTATTCTTTAATGCTTGTCTACCCCAAAGTAATGTTTCTTAAGGAAATGAACTCGATGGTGGGAAAATTCTGCTGATGGATATAGAAAGCTTAGTTAGGATCAGTTCTCAGTTATTAACAGTGGTGTAAATTTGGAAAGGTTATACTGAAGACTTTTCTGTCTACCATTGTTTTAAGTATCAGGTGGCATTTGTCATAAATTTATGCCTCTAGTCAGGATATGCTTCACTTAAATTTGGGTTTCCTGTTGGTTATGCCTAAATGAATTAGGGGCAGCCTTAAGCTATAAATATCCATTAACTTGGTAAACAATTAGAGCATTCCAACAGGTTGGGGTTTTTTTCTAATCTACTGCTCAACATTTAGTCCACAGTTCTACCAGCAGATCAGAACATGAGAATCCATTCCAGCATGAAGTGCAGAGGATTAACTCAAGATCTGCACAGATCTGCTGCAGGTTTTGGGTTTTGCTGTGGGGTTTTTTTTGTCTCATATTACATAATTGCTGAATTTAGATTGAAAGACAATTTATTCTGTCATCACTAAATATAGGAAGATAGCTAAAAGAAGAATTTGATTTGGTTCTTACATACGATCTTGGATTCAGCCTGGAGTTCATACTACTGGCTGAAAATAAGAGGGTTTTTTTCTAAACAACTGTATTTATGGGCTCCACAAAGTGCTTATTGAGTGACATATTTGGCAGGTTTGAGATTAGTTTTGTTCAGGAAAGCTGAACATTATTTTACGCTATTAGATTACTTTAAAAGCATTCTTCCAAGAGAATATGTAGTAAGTTCATTCAGTTATCCTGATGAAAAACATTTGCAGATGTCATTTAAAACTTGTACATAAAAGCCATTTCTTTTTTAACCATCTCTCCAGCTGGAGCTTTCCTTCTCTTCTCCGTACATGTGCACGTTCATGGAAAACGGAAGGTCTGCAACCGGGCTGTGTTTTCCCAGTCGGGCTGGAGTCAGAGCTGACACCTCACTTCAGGCCAGCTGCCTGTGGAGGTGTGCTGGGGCCAGAGCAGCAGCCTGGGGTGCCTGATGGTGCCCCAGGGAGCTCAGTTCCCCAGCTCACAGCCTCGCCTCTGGTTCTTGCTGCCCACCTCTGCTGCCTTCTCTGTCTCCCGATGGAGCCTGTGGGCCCTCTCCTGTGGAGGCTGTGACCACAAGCACTAACATGTCCTGTCCTGTAGCTCCTACTGAAGCCAGAGCTGACTTCAAGAATATCTGTGTGTAAAAATGATAGCAGCAGACCATCTGTTATAGCTACTTCACCAAGAAAACTACAATCAAACAAGCTATAAATATTTTACTTATTTAAAATAAGAAAATAGTTCTTTCTACCACGTGAGAAACTGATACAATTCTTTATCCTCTCTAGACATGCATATTAGCAATGGGATCACAGTGAAAATGGGAAACTGGCCCTTACTACAGAACGTGCTTTGTTAAAAAATAACTTGCCTGTAATCTGGGATGCAGCAATCTGCACTCAAAGTTGTAATCGCTTCCTCTCCATTTAGAGGGAGTTAAGCCTAGCCTTCAATGTGGATGATATACACATTTTATTTTTTATTGACTTAGGGTAGCAAATGGTTCCAGCACTCTGTCTCTCATATTCTTCAGTCCTTTCTGTTTCTTCCTGCTCATTTGGAAGTGGTGAGTTCCAGATATATCACTGTATTCCAGGGATGAATACTTTCCTCTCACAAAATTTAAGATACATTAAATCATTCATTTTACTCAGAGAATTTATGCTTGTTTCCTTTAGATTTGATTAAAGACTCAGACCCAACAAGAAATTTTAAGAACCTTTGTGTAGATACTGATTAAGAATCCTGGTTATTCAGCTATCAGGGTCTTGCCAGAGCTCTGGTTTGCAGCAGACAGGAATCTCAGTGTTAGAATTCTCCTTCTAAAGATTTGAAAATGGTCAAGGCTTCTCCAGCACATCTAATTTCTGGAAGGGTGCAACACTTCTACATTTGTGAGTCTAAAATTAGAAACAGTAGATTTCAGGGTGATATGTAAATTACTGATTCTGGGAGCTTTCCACCTTTTCAGATTACCTGAGTGTTCAAATACAGAATGAATAATCAACTTAGTCACCATTTTTGAAAATTTAAGTTGTGCTGTACATAAATAGTTGTAATAATAGTTTTTAATTTTTTGTACTTTTACTCCTAGGGGTTGTTAATTGTACTGTCAGATTTTAAAAAGAAATACATCAGCTTAGCATAAAATAGTAATCTTTCTCCCTGAAATATTTCTGAGTGCACTGCTGTCCTGCATTCTAATTCTAACATGAATTTGTTCAAAAGGGAAAAGAACACTGGGTAGACACATTTCATTAAATGTCCAATTATATTCATAGCTGGAGCTGTAGTGATTCTTCCCCAATCTTTTAATAGAGACACTGGTCTCCCAATAATTATAATTGCTTGTTAAACTAACCTGATAGTGCAGTGCTAGCTTATAAAGAGTTGTTTAAACTTGAGATTCAGGTAGCTCTTTCTAATTCTAGGCACCTATTTTGTTAAGGCTAATTGAGTTATAGAGGTTATTCCACTGTCCTCCAAGAGGAAGCATTTACCATTCACACAAAATCTTGCAAAACAGTAGTGCAGCAACATCTCTAGCTGAACTGCCACTTTAGTAATTTGTAACAAGTGTCTTTAAATTTAAGAACTGAAATCATGATAAACAACAGAAAACCCTTAAAATATGAGTCTTAGAATTGTTTTGGAATATCCCTTATTATCTCTGTGAAAGCTTTTCAGACTCTGCTGCCATACGGTCATTCGTTTTGTTTCCTAAATGTTTTTAGTATTACTTTTCCCCATTAATTTCAAAACAGTTCAACAAATTCAATTTTCCAATCACTTTGGCTGACCCGAATCTGTATCGTTCAGCAAATTCATCATTTTCTTAAAGAACTTCCTCAACCCACAATTCAAGATGAAGCACTGACTCTTCAGTGTAGGCTGAATGAAGACCTATAGCCATACTTGTACTGAAGTATAGTTAAAAGTAAATTCAAAAATGATTTGTTCAAAGAAGACAAAGGGTCTGCACTGAGTCAAATGAGGTATAAACAATTCAACAGCTCATAGTCATTTGTCTGGATAGCTCTACAAAGACCTTTGTTTTGTGTGTGAGAACATCCCATACCTGTAAAATACGGGAAAACAGGAATATGTTCAGAAGCCGGTGCTGCCTCAGAGAATGGTGAAATGAACATCCTGTTTTAGGGAGGATGTGGTTTGCAGGTGGCAAAGAGGAACTGGAGATCCGCCAGTGTGAACACCAGCGTGGCATTCAAGTTAACTCCACCAACCTCATAGCCAACTCGAAGTAACACATGCTGCATGTTAATAAACATCATATGGCTTTTCAGTCTGTGGTGGGAAGGGCCAAACCTGCAATTTTTAAAGTATTTTTTGGCATTGAGATGATTTAATTAACAAGATTCAGTGTAGAGGTAGAACATGGACAAAGTTAAAAATTTCAGAATCCCATCAGTGTCAGAAGCTAAAGTTTGGGTTGGATGGGGTGAAGTGGCTCATCAACCTTTGTCAAGAGGAGATTCAGGATAATGAAAATGTCAGCAGCAGAAGGCCCTGTAATGTGTAGATGTATCTTCTACCATGTCTTCAGACAGCTGGCAACGGAGCAGTAGTGAAATGCAGGAAAAGGTTAAAATAGCTTGCCAGAAAGATGCTGTCTGTATGAAGGTGTCTTGGTTTGTGTTGTTTCTTATCATTTCTTATTTCAATGCACCACAGCCAGCAGATTATATAAAATTTGTAAAATAAGATTACAAATTATGTAATTTTAGTGTGCTATTATGTCTGTCAGCTTCACTTGGTGATGTCAGTAGAGGAGACACAGAAGGAGATTTATGTCTAGAGAGGTTTGATTGTGTTTGTCAGTGAGTCTTTTCCGCTTTTGGATTTTAATTTTCTGATTACAATGTGTTGTCTAGTATAAATATTAACTAGATTTTTTGGAAGGTTTATATATTTGCCAGGAGTGTTATCTGTGGGGTCTGGTGTCACAAATGAGTGGTTTAGGTCGCTTAAAGCATCATCATCAAAGCTAATAGGAAAAGCAGGTTTAATAGAAATTTGTGAAAATGCAACTTAATGAAGTTTGACAGCACAGTTCACTCTATTACTTACTGCATAGATGAAGCATACCAAGGAAATTCAGATTAGAATACGTTTAGAATGATTTACAGAGACGGGGAGCACAGCAGGATAAGGGTGCAGAGGGGTAGGGGCCCAAAAGGTTGAGGATGCCATGAGGTGTGGGAGACCCTCTCACTGGGTCGTGAGGTTCAGAATAGTCCTCCTTGCTTTCTATGCTCCTGATGGAGCCTAAGCGAGTCTGAGCCCAAACTTAGCCTCCAACTTCGTCAACAGTTTATAGCAAAAGCATTTAACTGCCCTTAATCAATGACTGATCCAATAGGATTTACTCCAAGCACAGCAGTAACTGTAGATCTGAGATGGCAATATTCGTGCTACGCTGGCTGTGAAGTATTTCAGTCAGTTCACACCTGCACCCACCAGCACAGGGATGGGTATGTACATGGGCACAGACCTATGAAAGTGCCTGCTAAAATTCCCCTCACATTCAGTGGAACACTTTGGATGCCTTTGCATTTCTCAGCAGACGAGGGCTGAGCCTCGATCATAGGGGTCACAGCCCAGACCCTTCAGCAGATTTCAGGGTGGCTCTCAAGTATTGCAAGGGTGACAGCTGGCAAGCTGGGCTGTCCTACTCGGGGAGATGCTGCCACAGCCCCCTGCGACCCCAGAGAGCTCCAAGGGCCTCACTTAGCACCACTTCACACAGGGCTGTGGGGTGACTGGCATTAGTCATCAGTCACTGTCCATCCGGGCTGTAATCCAATACAGTAATTATTGGAGTTTTTCAAAAGTCCAGTAACAACAGTATTGTTCTCCTCGGGCTATGGTTTGGGCAAGTAATGTTCCAAGGCTGTCCAGGGATGACTGATTATCTCTTGTCCCTTTCTCTAGTTAAGCGATAGAAGTTCCTGGTGCAGACAGTGCTTCTGATAAGCTCGAGGGGAGTTTAACTGCCCAGGAGCCATTAATCAAGGCCAAGGCCAAAGGAGGATTCCTGAGATCGTAGAGCAGCCTGAGGGATGAGGATGGGGAGAATGCACCACCACACCCAGTTAGAGTAGAAAGGGCACAAAACAAGGATTCAAGATGTAATCACAAGTCTCCTTTACCAATCTCTCTAATTATACATTTTTTTAGCTTCCATAGCTGCAATGTATAATCCAGGTGTACCAGGCAATGTACAGGAAATTAAAGCAGAATCTTATTGTTGGAGGGAATATGTCAAAGTAGATTGTAAATGGCAGATACAAAAAATAAGGGAATGATAGTAGGAGCGTATCAGTCCTTCTTCAGGACCTCATCTGATAGCTATTAATCAGAGAAGGAAAACCTAGTCTGGATTCTTAGGCAGCCTAAATTGAATCATCTAGACTGGGGTGAACAGGAGGGATTTATATCAACTGAGATCTTCCCCCACAAGTTTGAAAACTCAGATTCAATTCTATAGCGTGACAGAAAGCCATAGTTTTTTTCTGAAAGAATATTCCAGATTCTACTGGCTGTATCTGCAGAAAACTAATCTTGTCCAAGGTCATCAGCTGCTTTTTAAAAATGTAGAGAGCTTAGAGTTGAAAGAATTTTTTTCTGAAAGAATATTCCAGATTCTACTGGCTGTATCTGCAGAAAACTAATCTTGTCCAAGGTCATCAGCTGCTTTTTAAAAATGTAGAGAGCTTAGAGTTGAAAGAATTTTTTTCTGAAAGAATATTCCAGATTCTACTGGCTGTATCTGCAGAAAACTAATCTTGTCCAAGGTCATCAGCTGCTTTTTAAAAATGTAGAGAGCTTAGAGTTGAAAGAATTTTTTTCTGAAAGAATATTCCAGATTCTACTGGCTGTATCTGCAGAAAACTAATCTTGTCCAAGGTCATCAGCTGCTTTTTAAAAATGTAGAGAGCTTAGAGTTGACTGTACCTTTAGAGGTACACATTTAAGATGCAGTGTGTCTATCTTGCACCTAGCCATGGTCTGTACCTGTGGAAATATATTTTTGTAGAGAATTTTGGCAAAATTCAAGAAACAGAAGCATATTTGCTTTAGTTACACTGGAGAAATGTGAATCTTTCAGATCTGAAGCCATAAGATGTACAGCACAGGAAGAGCACTCCAAGTTCAGGCAAGCAGGATATGACAGGATGATAGAAACTGTAGGGTGATATGATCATAAAGCAAGCTATGCTCAGGACACAGCCAGGACATGGTTGCAGCAGTCCAGACTTGAATATCTTTGGGCAAGTTGCTCAGAAATTACCCTTACATATAATTGAATAAAACCTTCTTTCTTTCAACTAGTCAGGTGCAAAACAAGTATTCAAGATGTAATCAATTGGAGAAATTCTTCTACACAGCTTTCTAGGCCTTTCTCTTCAGGAATTATCCTGGAGAAGGGAGACTATACAGAAGCTAAAGCTTTATACTGGTCCACTTTGGAAGGGTTTTGTATTAAAATCTATCAAGCCTAATTTTCCACAGACTCTCCTAATGGTAGTAAAAGGAATCCAGCAGCTGCAGCAGAACTGGACTGTTCCAGAACACATGCCATATGTTTTTCTAGTAACTTTAATACACCGAGGCATGTCAGTCCAGGTAGAAAACTCAGCTTTGTGAAATAAGCCTATTTAGGTCAATGTGTCAAAGAAATTAAATTATTTGCAGTTATTTTTGGTGATGACCTGTTAAATGTGAAATAAATTCAAATTGTTGAAATTGAGTAGTGTGTTTATATGAATCTGAGGTTCTACTGTAATGGAATTTTTTTTCTCATTAACAAAACAAAAATATGAATGCTGAAAACTATTTTAATTCCACTGTTTGGCTGAGGACATAAACACAGCTGTATGGAAATTCACTGTGGTGGTTCCCACAGCAACTGTAGTCCCGCCATAGAACACACAACAATATTCTTAATTTTCTTCTAAAACTGAAAATCTTCCATTGTCTAAATAATATCTGAGCAATTTCACATGCATAGTGAGAGATATATTTTCAAAGAAACAGCACTATTGAATTTTGAGCTTCAGTAGCCTTTCATTTCTCATCTGTAATTTCCCGTTAAGATAGGATTTTGTACCGATGTATTTCTATAGAACATGACAACAATTCCTTTTACAGGCACTTATTTTTGTAGTATTTCAAATGTGAAGATCAAAGTGATTAATGGATTCCATTTCACTGCAGAAGTACTAAGAGAATACTTCCTTCGATGACTTCTGTAATCAGGTTTAATTAAAATAATTTTTTGCACTCCAGAAAATGAGATTCAGATATTTATTTGAACGTAACTATAGTCATTTAATTAAATCATTAGCAATCACAGAGATGACATTATTAGTTCAAGCTCACTTAGCATGTATTTTAGCTTGAGGCAAAGCCATGGGCTGAAATCAAGACAGGCACGTAATTTTTTTTTCCATTTCATTAACATCAAACCTTGTGAAAGTAGTGTATTATTATTGTAGCCTGAGCTAGAGCAAGCTCTATCAAATTTCAGCAAGACTGGAATCCAATGTGCTGGGCCTAAGAGCTTCCTGAAAGGGAGAGCTCCTGACAGGCACAGCTTGTAGTTTAACAGAAATAAAGTGTATAAAGGAGAATAGGCAGCTGTAGCTCCCAAACCTGGTCACAGCATAGCTTCAGATGATCAGGTTTATGCAGGAGCTGATGGGCCCTCCACCAATTCCACAGGAGTTGGCAACCCTCCCCCTTAATTGCAAATCAACAGTTTTGCAGCCATTCATTGTTCCTCTGCCTGTATTTTGTTAAACTCAAAGGTCTGGTGTTATTACTAATGTGAAAAACTTGACAGTGAGCATCTGTTTGTATAAAATTGTTGCTTTGTCATCTTCCCTTTATTCTGTGTCCTTATGCCACAGAAATACTCACTGGATTCTTCTGGTATTTCCCTTGGTTTTGGTGCAATGAGACATAAAAAACCTGGAAGTGAATTGGATGCAAATGTTACTTTTAATGAGGAGTAGAAACCCTATTTTCCATTAAATGAGCATAAGAGAAAAGAAGAAGAAAATCGTTTAGTGAAAGACACTCTAGAGAGACAAAATTGTCTCCAGTAGGGCTTTTTAGGACTGTTGTATGGAGACTGCTGCCTCACAGTGCCTCAGTTCAGAGCCCCAACCCCAAGAAAGGCCACGTGTTCCTGCTGGGCAGCCAAAATCTGCCAAACAAATGGCTGTTAGGGTATAGAAGAGTTCCTAGAGGAGATGGTATTTCTGTATTGCCACAGTCCAGTCCTAATTAGTGCTACAACATGTGCTGCCTTTGAGGTGGGAAAGCAGACAAAGACATCTGAGAGACAGGGATGGGGGCCAGAAGCCAAATTGCGAAGTATTAATGTGCTAGTGTGGGAATTATACTAAGAGGGTTTTCCTAAAAGCTGGAAAGACTCATAGGGAGAAGTGGGCTACTTGACTGTGGAGGTCTTGGACACGAGTGTAATACACTGACAGTTCCAGTTCCCTCATTTGCAATTTATGAATAGATGAAAAGAGCAACTAAAAACAAAATAAAAGTGCAATTGCCTTTTTCAGTCTTCATTAGCATTCTTTTGTTGAACAGATGGGCCCTCACTAGATATTCTCATGTTAAGTTTTGTTCTGTTCTGGGCAATATTGTGTTATTTTAATTATTTAATAAACTGAAAGTAATAGAGTATCTCAATTGTCATGAGCAAAAGGCTTAGAGCTCCAAGAAAAACACCTTGTTCATGTCAGCTTAAAAATCACCTGAAATTTATGTTGTTTCTGAAACCAAGGCCAACTCTAGAAAAATCTTCATTATGGTTTACAGACCACATCTGTTCTGAGATCATCACCCCTATTTCCTTATCAGTTTAAAATTCAGGTCATGTTTTCAAAGTGGTTGCTGAGATTTACAGACATGGAACATGTCTGCATACTCTGCACCATCTTTACTCTCTTCAGGTGTGATGCTGCAGCTTTTTATATTTTGCTGTCTGATCTGTAAGAAGGAAGAAAAGTCAAGGATTGAGATAAATCAGCAGTAAATTTTAAATCTTTTTTTCCTATCCTGTTTTCTTTTGTTTGGTCTGATTGTAGCTATTAACATTTCCATGACATGATGAAAAATTGTTTATTTTGTTATACCAGGTCTAACTCTTAAATAAATAGTTAGAAATCAGAAAAATTCTGGGAAATCAAACCTACGTTTTTTAAATTTGGCAAGTATTTTCTTTAAGAAAAGGAAATGGGAATGTTAAAATATTAGCCTTAATGTTTCATTCTAGAGCTGACAAAAGATTTGATTCTAACATTTGAGATGTCATTTGAATGTGTGATTTAAGTAATACCAGTAGGCAAATGAGGCTCTAAATTTATAAGCAAAACATCTCATTTTGAGTCAAATTAACTGTTTTAACTTGCTTTCATTAGAATCCAAATTAATGTTGACATCTAATATGTTTAACACTGAATCAAATTTCTTTCAGAGGTTTTTTTCTTTCAACTGTCAAGACAAAAAATATTTTTCTCTCAGAGAGCAGGGAGATATAACATAGACTTCCTGCTGTTGGGAAGGCAGGAGGAGAAATAAAAAAAATGTGCCAATACCTGGGTAAAAAGCCATCTGTGGTTGAAAGACTGCAGCATCTTCTTTTGCTTTGTTTTGCTTAAAGGCATTTGTGATTTATTTCAGTGTTCCAGAGTCCAAAGTAATGTAATATTTAAATCCCTGTTCTACTTCTCTTCAAGCTTGATTTGAAATACGTATTTCTATGGAGGCCTTAGGCTTGCAAGAGGAAAACAACAACAGGGAATCCAAGGTGTCCCTTGGCCATCCGAGGACGGGTCTTTGGGATCTTTGAACTGTCTGGTTCTTGAGGGAGAACACCTCACTCCAGGGGAGCTCAGTATGCAGGGATTTAGATTACACTGATCCTGCCTGGGACAGAGAAGGGATTTGGTGCCAGACAAAGGAGCATCTGTTGATCTTTCTGAACCTGGAGTGATCGTGCTGCCAGAAGTTCTAGTTCAGCATTCTGTAAATGCACACAAAGCTGGATATACGTGGAGGGAGTGTAGCTTAACTCATTGCCAATTGTTTTCTTTTTTCTCTACACATCAACCAATTCCACTCACAGGAATGCAGGCAAGGGGAAGAGAGCCCTACGTTTGGCTCAGGAAATTTGAACTCCAGCCGTAAAAACCTGTCCCATGTGTAAGGCAAAGCTCTTCTGTGTCTCAGGCTGTACTTTACCAGTTCTGAAAGTAACTACAGTGATATCGCTGTGCACTGCAGAGCACTTGGCACATTTCAACAGTGGGTATCCTGAGGCAGGTATTGCTATTACTGGCAGCAAGCTGCCAGGGTAAATGGAGTGAACTGCTTGAACTCCAAATGATTACAGGAGCTAAGAGTGAAATGTGGTTCACTGGTTTTCACTCCCTTCTTCCTACTAGGTATTTTAATGCCAAATACCTGGCTTATGTTTCTGGAACCTCCCTTCTGACTTACACTGTTGTGAATCTGACTCTCCTCTTTCCTTTTCTGCCTGGCCAACACGCAGGATTTCCTCTGGAGCTACAGCCCCATGTCTCTCTGAGAGGCCTGGGGCCAGCTCGGGCCCTCGGACAAGACACTCTTCCTTGTAACATAAATTTCATGTATTTTTAAACACAGATGAATGCAAGTTTCTCAAAGATCTATGCAGGAGATGGGGAGGATCTATGAGGAGCCTTTGAGGAATTACCATTGCCTCTCCTGGCCACAAATTTATTCTCAGCATGATGCTGTGGGAAGGCTGTTTTAGTTCTGGATGAAATGTCTTTTCTGCTGGAAATCTGGTATTGGCTGCCAATAAATAAGACAGAAATTAGGAATTCCCAGACTGTTCCTACCATATTACAAATCTGGCCTCTTCAGCTATAATCTTGGCATTCTTCCTTACCATAAAAAGTGTGTGAACATCTTGTCATACTCACTACACCAGGACTTTGAGAAACATACTAGAATATTCATCAAGGGAAATGATGTAATTTGAAAATATGCATATCTTGAAGAAAGAATTTATTTTTGAAAGAGATAGAATAAAGTTCTTTCATCTCTTTTAGTCAGTTTATTAATATTTTCATTTTTTGCCCTTCGTAATGAAAGCGAGTGGGTTTTCTCAGCTTTATATTGTATCCAAATTACCCTGTAGACTGGGGACAATTTTATTCTTAGTTTGAAATGTTGTGTAGGGAGCATTCACAATGAAACCATGTTAATAAGTATAGCTTTGTTAAAGACTTATATAAAATAAAAGAGAAGCTAGCTGATCCTTCTCTGTCTACCTTAAATCCAGAAAAAAAAATGCAGATACTGCTATGGTAACCAGAACTGAGTATTGTACCACAACTAAATTTATACTGCTCCTCTTGTTTCTTTACCTTGTTTGTGGCTTTGAGCTTCAAGACTTTAAATCTTTCAGATGAGGATCTCAGAGCCAGGCTAACCCTTTGGTCTAAAAAAAAATTAAATACTGTAAAAATTTTTCATGGAAGAGAAACTGATTCCTTTTTTTTTTTGAAATTAGTTTTTCTGCCCTGGTTTTTCTGCTCACAACTCTCTCTTTCTTTGTAGTCCTCTTTGGCTCAGTGAATATTTAATTATCTACCCAAAATGAAACAGTTCCAGCAGGAGAGAGGCAGACTCTATAAAGTCTACTGTTAATATTATAGCTTCCTTTTACAAAAATACAATGAACGTAAAATTCTGGTAACCAGATGTGCTTGAGCATGACTCACAAAGGTCTGATATTGCCCTCTCAAAGGCGTTTTCTATCCCTGCCAGCTTTCACCACTACAAAACTTCCACAGAGGAGAGTAGTTTTTGCTCCTGTTCCTATATGGAAATGAACCATTTAATCTGACCTTAAACTTAATCGTGTTGTGCTGCCAAGTGACACACCATGGATACAAGACCCTCTATACGGTAAGAGAAATTGTGTGAATTCATGTTCAGGGCACTGACACAAATAGAAAGGGATAGGAACCTTTCTTTCCTGTGTTACTCCCCACTAGGACATTATTTCAAGGCGGAAATTCTAGCTTTGGAGAGCTTGCATTTTCTAGAGGAAAAAAGTTCAATCAGAAACAGGAATTGCATGTTAGTTATTGTAGAAGTTAGCATAGAAGGCCCAATTAAAGTATTTTCTGGATTTAAAAGAGAGTGGTTATATATTTCCCTCAAGATATATTTGCTTGCCAGGTTGCTTTTGTGGGTGGAAGCTTTTCCTTACTGGTGCTTTCCAGACAACCACCGTTCTAAACCTCTTTGGACATGAGTATATACCTTTTGCTATAGAAACTAATGAAGCTTCCAGAGAGGTATGTTATTTTAGGGAGATTTTATAGTCTCTGTTCTGACTGTCCAGGCTCTTTTCCAACTCTTGTTATGCACAATTGAAATAACTCCAGGTGGAGGACAGTAATACATCTCCTACTGCCTAAATGTAGCTGCCTTATTTAAAGGGTTTGTACCTCGTGTTCCCCGTGTTGCCTCAGCATTTAATAAGCACAGAGTGTCTCCTGGCCAGTGTTGTCCTCTGCCAAATGCTCAACTAGGAAACAGAAGAGTATTTCAGATTCTTAACTTCCTCACACAAGGATCCAGCTTGAGCAACTGAGGCTGGTCTGTGCAAACACGCTGCAGTTAGGGGCCTCCTGGTGCTCCACAGGACAGCCCCCGTTCAGTCCCAGAACGTGCAGCAGGGGAATGCACCAGCCCCCTGACCATTTTGGCGGCCCTCCACAGAGCTTACTCCATCTCATCAGTGTCTTCAGCTTGCTGTGATGGCACCCTAAAGGGGCAGCCACCTGCAGGTATCAAGTGTAGCTAACTGTGGTGGGTGTGCCCTCCGTGCCACAACTCAAATGTGTGCTAATACTGTCAGCTGGGCATTGGGAGCTGAGGTCTGGATCTGGCAGCTGTTCCCTCGGGTGGCTGGAAGAAGGGCAGCCTCCAGCTCTGCCTTCACTCCTTCGATGTGCTCTGGTCCCAGGCTCTGTCAGGAATGGACAATACTGGCAGTGGACAGACATAATCCATCTGCTCCCTAGAGCAACTTGAATCTTTCCGTATTTACCCTGCTTTCAGACAAGTGTCCGTGCTGTAGCACTGCTGTGTAAACTCCTGAATAACACAGTACATGGCTTCTCTGGACACAATTTTGGGACAAGGGATGCACCAAGATTCCTATAAATGATGTTAGCCAGAGTCTCCATTGCTTGATAGTACAGGAGCACAATCACTAAGTCTTGAATATTTAAACCCTGCAACTGGAATTACTGGCTTCATGGGTAGCACAACATCACAGAAATGGTGGGTTTAGTGCAGGATATGATGCAGACAAAGAAGAAATTGTGAAAAGGAAGATGCTGTTATCAGCATAGTTATGTTACCAGCACGGTTCAGGTAGCCTGGTGGTTAGCTAAAAATAGAACGAGCAGTGGAAGTTTTATCACCTGAAATTTTTTTGTATACAGAAGTATCCTTTGACCAGTTGCACAGGGCCATTTCTGGCAATGGCATTGCTTTCAGTTTGCAAGAAATCTCTGTTACTCATTGAAGTGTGATACTTTGGAAAGGGAGTAACTCGATACCTTCAGATGAAGGGTAACATTCTCCCAGTATTCCTGTTGTGGAATATAAATGAAGGTTTACAGCTGGTCATTCAGTAAAGCTTATTAGAGTGAGCTTCATTAGCTCTTTTGTATGATTTTGCTAAAGGCTAAGCAGCATTCTTTATGTCTTTGTTACTTTTTGCGCATGCTTTTATGTAGGCTAAATATAGGAACCTAGAGAGATGGAATTGGTTACAGAAGACACAGCTGTGGAGTTATTATTTACGATCAAATTAGAGAAAAAGAACAATTGAAGGGAACAGAGACCCCACTAATAACTGCTGGGAGCCTTGATTAAAGTACTCTTTTTTCTTATATCCAAATGTATCATCAAGAGACAAACAATTCTGTATGGTGGCTTTATTATTGGAGTACTAGATTGTGTTGTTTTTTCTTTGCCAAAATTTACTTTTTGTACAACTACTGTCTCATATTAATCTGTTGCTTTTGTTTTTCTTATTTTCTTCCTCCCATAAATACTGAGGTATTCTATGGAGGAAAGCATCTAAAGGCAGCATTCCCCTTCCTGAATCCAAACCAAACTGCAGAGCTGGTACCACAGAAATGAAACATCCCTTTCCCAAATCAGTGATGTCAATCCATCATGTCACTGGCTGATGACCAGGCTCCAAGACTAACACTGGCATCCTAAGAAAGCACAAACTCTGGCTGTGTGGTAGTTTAAAGCCCACATTCTCATGACTCAAGTCTCTTCAGCAAAATTCTCCCATCTATCTCCCAACACATCGCTGTGTTGGCTTTAGGCACATTTTGTGACAGCAGTGGTGCTCTGTCCTTTTAACACCCCCGTCCCAGGTTGTACTTAACACTCTGCTGCAACCTACTGATGCTCCGAGGAACTACAGATTGGGCAATCCCTCGTCAGCCCCACCCAAGCACAAGGTTTAAAATAATTTAAACAGTCCATTTTCAGCACTCGTGGCATCATTGTTTGGAGGGGAATGCTCTTCTATTTTGGCATTTCTATATTGGAAAGTTTCCTGTAATGCAAACTTAAAATGAGTTGCTGGTTCTGAAAATGGCTGTCAAGTTTGATGAGCACAGCAGGATGAACAGATTGTAGAGTCACTAACATGAGGAATCGTTTCCTTCTCACTTTTACATTCTTTCTAGAGCTTCAGTAATTTGTCTGACTTTATGCAGAATGATTAGTGGAATTGGCTTTGATAACAGTTAGTAAGCGCTCACTCACTGTGCAGGAGCAACTTGCTCTATGAAGCTACTGAGAATGACAATATGTATAGAAGGTAGCAGAGTTTTTCTCAAAAGTGCCTCAATATCAAGGTTCTGGGATTTTGCCTTGTTCCAGCATGACAATTACTATGTGCTCTGTTAGCATTTTGTCTCCATAAGCTGGGCAGAGATAATCTGGAGTTCTCAAAGGCACATAGTAGCTGCTAAGTCTTATTAATTTCAGCACAAATGGGGAGCCCAGAGCTGAGCTGGCATGAGAGAAAAGAAGATAATTGTTCTGGCTGTACAGCTGAAATGTTGGTTGCTTAAGAATACACTGGTGTTAGGATAAGACTAATAAGCTGGATGTCTGGCCAAGATCTACCACAGACACCTCTACAAGATGACAGGAAGATGAGGAAATATCCAAATTTGACTTTCAAATTGTGCTGTCTGCACTGATAGGTGATGAGGGGAGCTGGAGCTTATGATAATAAGAGAAATGTGTAGAAAGAAGGATGACTAAATAAGTGGGAAAGGTAACTATGGACACCCCAGTAGCTGCACTTTATGGTGTGCTTTGGAATGGCCAGAGCAGCAGTGCTGTGTGTCTTCCTGTGCAAACTGTCTGCACATGGCACCTGACTGGAGTCCATCCTGAACCAAAGCTCTCCCTAGCAGGGAGAGAAGCAGTTGATGAGGGCAGGTCTGGAGCAGTGGCTCTTTACAGCTTGTGGGCTGTGGATTATGGCCATGCTCAGGAAGACCTCGGGACCACACCTGGCTCAGTGGGAGAGGCAGGGTCTGGCACGAAGCAGTGACTCATGGATGATGTTTCTGCAAATCTCATGGAATGCCAGTCTGCATCACCAAGCTGGTCACCTCCTTGCTGGTGGAGGGTGATCACCTGTTCTGAGGAACAGCCTAGAACACCAGTTACTGTTCAAAATTAAATCAGTGTTAGGCCAGAGACAAAGAACCAGGGGAGGCTCACAGTCTCCCAGAAGCTGTTCTAATGCACTTCTTTAGGATTTTTAGCATTTAAAAGAGTTCCCAAATTACAGACTATGAAAATTATTCAAGAAGGTGTCATGCTTTCTATTCCAGTGTATTTGAAGAGGAGCTGAGGGAAAAAAAACCTAGCTTAAAAAACCCTGGAAAGATAAATGTTGCTCTCATGTTCTGACTTCACCAGCCTACTGAGCCACCTTCAGGTTCAAGCCTCAGACCTCAAGAGGGAGCTCATAAGTTCTCTCCTGGCTTACTTTGTCCTTCACATTTGAACTAAAAATATTTCTCATTTTAGGGCGACACAGATCACTAATTTTAACGTAGTTCTTTTCTCCATGTCTAATTTTCACATGTTAAATCCACCACAGTTCTATTGAGTAACGCCTGCCGTTGTGTGAAGAGCTTTGGAATAGCAGAGCCTGATCTGGAGCTGATTTATGTTCCTGCACACTCAGAATTAGTCAGAGAATGAGAACATACTTTTGTAGTTCTTAGGCATCAGAAAAAAAACAAGGGAGAAGCATTTTAAGGTTTAGTCTGAAAGGACAGTTCAGCAGACAGTGGACACGGACACTTCCTCACAGTGATCCTTACGTGCACTAATGTTCCCTATGGGGTGTGTCAGAGATGAGGGTGCTCAGCGTCTCATACAGTGCCACCTCACCATCTCAAGAGCTAATGCTGGCCCCCTGTGACTTACCAGTCAGCTGGCATGGATCAGACCTTGCTGCCAGCCCAGCACTGACTTCCCAGGGAGAGCCTGATGGGATAGGTTTGCTATTAATGGGTGTTTGGCTCAGCCCACGCACTGACCCCACTCAAGATACGTCACACCACCTTACTCCATTTCTGAAGACTGCCTTCAAGGAGCTAAAGCCAGCAGCCTGTACCTGTCTGAGGGATTGTATTAAGAAGCCTGTCTGGCATTGTGTTAAGTGTGGAAAGCAGTTCAATTGTACAGAAACATAAAGGAAGGGGTTCATGGACCATGTGCTCTAAGGGGAGAGCTCATGTAGCCATAGCTGCAGAATTGCTGTGGGTCTGGAAAGCAGCCAGGGGGTGACAGGACATGCTTGAATTGTCCTGTTCTTCCCACAGTACTTCCATGCCCTGCCACCTGCTTCTGGCAGACCCTGAGCTGTTCTCTGCTAGTTTTGGTCCCAATAACCAAACCAGAGCAAATGAGTTGTTTGCCTGTGCAGACTTCAAGGTGTCTGTTCTGCACAGAATGGTCTGGGGGATGAGGAGCTCCTGAAGGGGAACAATCTGGGAGCAGGAGTTCATTAGGCTGTGGATGGCTTGGGTAAGGAAGAAAGAGTTATGAAATACTGTATTAGTCTTGGGGAGTGGGAACCTCTCCATGATATTCTCTAAAGGAAAGATGATGCTTTAATTTAACACTGGCAGAAGAAGATGAATTATCTGAATACTTGGAGGAAATTGTGTGAGGAGATGAGTTAAGAGCTATTAATCAACAAGGACTGCTAAATTGAAACAAATGCAATCCAATATACTTCAGACTGTCCTGGGCACCAGAACACTTACACAGATTGGGATCACAAGAAAATAATTTATGCTGGAGAAGTTTCAACCCAGGAGGAAATTATAAGCATATGTTTTGGGGCAGCTGTAACCTAGAGCATTGTGGAATATGATTCTTAGTAATTAATATTGCAAAAGCAAGGACACCAGCATCTGAAGTGCTACCTTTAGTATATTAGCAAATTACTCTTAGTAATAGGAGTACTCCTAGATAACAGAGGAGTTTGAGCCTTATGCTGGCAAATTAGTTATTGGATCAGAGAGAGTGTCCTGCTGATTAGACAAAATGGCTGAATAGAAATAGAATAGACAATGCATTATATAGATGGAAAATACATTAGAAGAATGTTAAACATATGGAAAGCATTTTAAGACTCTGAAGGGGGAAAATGGCTTGATCAGATCTGAAGTAAGAAATGTACTCTGTGAGACACAAGGGTTTTGAAGCTGAAGAGAAAGCTTAAAAATCGTGGTTTATGCTTTTGTTCTTCCTTTCTTCACTTCCTTATAAAATACCAACTCTCGTGGGAACCCACAGGTCACAGCCAGGCACAGAGCAGTGCCAGCCCACAGTTGCAGTATCTCTCCATTCCCATTTCTGAAGCAATAGCACTTCTCTTTGCCTCCCTGTGCCACCCTGCCTCCAGCCTAGCTTTCCCAGTCAGTGTGATTTGCATGTTTTGCTAGCACAACTATACAGTACTTTGACTCCTACTGAAGAGCTGAGAGAGGGATAGAATTTAAGTTTGGATGTAGGTAGAACTTTAAGTCTACTTACAAAGTCTGTGATTCCTACAAATGGTTCATTGGAGGCAAAGATATCCTGAAAATGCAGAGCTTATGGGTCAACTGTTGGTAATGGCTTACACCTTCCTGAAGAATATGCAGAAAACCTGGCACAGAAAATGATGAATGCATTTTTCTAGGCCACTGACTCTAGATGGGTGTTCTAATGTTTGCCTTTCTGAAAAAGCAGTTGTGATACTGCAGACCATTATTTCTTTCTTATTTTATCTCTTGAAAACAACATGCCAAGTAGTTTAAAATCTCTGAAATCTCTCTCTGCTTGGGGGCTGCTCTGAGCTGGTGGCCTTCTCTGGAGAGTCTCCTAACCATCAGCTGTGTCTGAACACCGCAGCAATTTAAAACTGGATTTGCCACCCAGCATGAAGCCAGGTGGAGCTTGGGTGATTTAGGTGCAAAGCTGGGATCCTGCAAACCCCAGCAAACTGCTGCTACAGCATCTGAGCAACACAGTTTGGTAATGGATCTAATAGTAATTTGCTTAGAGCACAGGGAGTGCATAGGAGGAGGCTCAGTTGTGGCTGTTTGTTTCAATACACATTTCTTAAGCAAAAGGTGTTCAGGAATTCCTTGTCCTAAATTGTTCTCTTTAAACTATTTTGCCTTTTGGTATTTTGAATTTGGACTGATTACATAGAAAACAGTGGATTGGAAAAGTTTTTTCCCTTTTTTGAGAGATTTCACACCCATGTTTCCCATGCCTTTGGCTATACTGTCAGCAGCAGGAACTCCTCTGTTCCTGGCTGAGGCAATACCTTTGCACAGTACCAGTTCAGCTCTCTGGAAATACACAAAGACAACATGCACCAAAAAGAAGTGAACATATCCTTGCATTTTGGTATCATGCAAGAATGCTGAAGTATTGTATGTCAAATGGTACAGCTACTTTTTAACTGTGTTTCCGATCTAGTCCAAAGTAATTCACTATTGTTTTTGCAATAAAAATCCACGCCAAGGCTGAAATCCCTAACCAAGTTTCCTGCCTTCAAGTTTTCCCTTAATACCTGAAAGTACTGTGTTCTGCTACTGACCATTTTGGAAAGTAACTTCCTGCTTTTTATTTCATATAAATTTATGTAAGGAGGAGATGCCCCACTGAAGAATGAGATGCATTTGTTTTTCACCTTGTTAATGTTATTTTCTGACTTAAATACTGGTGTTGCATTCCATGGGTGTGCATGTGACATTTGTGTTTATGTAGCTTCAGAACTTCAGGGAAAGTTTGAAAACATCAGATGAAAAGCTGAGAAGACAATTTGTTGTATCTGTAGATTGGACAACAAGCTTAAATATGGTAATAAAAAATATGGAGGGTTAAATATAGACTAATGTAGTCAAACGTAAGTAAGCAAAAACTGGAAGGCAGTTGGCTACTGTACTAATATCCGCTATTTCATATAAAACTAGACATGTCACAGTCTCACCAGGAAGATGGTACCAACAGGACTAATTTGCCCAATGATATGCTGAGTTTAATGAGAAATAAAGAATTGTAGAACATTCCAAATTCTAGTAGGTCTGACTTTTCCCTTCTGATTTTAAACAGAAGAGTTGTAAAATTCTAAAATGTATGATACTTCTATTTGAAAAGCTGTCATTGGGAAGAGCTCTTAAACTTTTATTTATTTATATACGGAATTTATTTTATTTGTGTACTACTTTAATCTCCAAGGTTCGTGTTGCCTGCAGGACAGCTCTTGAATGTTGCTGTCCTGTATGCACACAAAGACAATGTGTGTGGGAGGAGGTTATATCCTTACACTCTGACTTAAAATCCCTGATCTCCCAGAAATCACGTACAGGAATAGCTAAATATTGCAGCATTGGAACATTCCAGATAATGGTTTTGGTGCCACAACACATGTTCAAACACTGATCTCTACCTCTGCACACTGCAGTGCAGGTGTAGGGTGCAGTGTGCTGACACAGTAATATGCAGGTAAATAGAATCATATGGTAGAAAATTTTTGGGAAACAGACCCCGTTCTCTTGGTGGTGCAGTGCAGGATCTCATACCTGCATTTAAATTCTGTATTTGATATCATTCCATCATAATTCTGAATTCTCCATTGTTAATAGAAGTTCTCTTACTCCAGGCCTTTTGTTGTCCTCTTGCACTCATCTCTCAACAGAATCTTTTCTTTTATATATCTTGGAAATTTTCAATCAGCATATTGTCCCACTGTTTTCTAGACACAGAAATATAAAATCTCTAGAAATCTAAATAACTGTGGACTCGAAGCGTTGTTATGATCAATGCTTTAGCTCTTGAGTGACTGGGCTGTGCTATTCCCACTCATGGACAAATACCGTGCTAGCTACAAACTGGAGAAGAATGCATACAGTGCTCTCAGTAGGTGACATGCTTAATGTTCCTTGTAAAATAGAAAGACTTTGACCTTAACAACAACACACTTGTATTGTTTGTTCCTTCATTTTATTCCTTAAAAGAGTTTTACAGAAATTGCTTTGTCTGTTGCTGTATCTCCTTATTTACCTACTTGGGATAGGTACGTCATTGATTAGATATTTCTGGCCACTTTGCTGCTTTGAACCTGTGCCTAGCTCTCTTCTCACCACCAGGCCTCTGCTTCCACTCTGGATCTTTACCCTGTATTTTCACTCAGCAAACGACAAAACGCAGCATAAAAAATGTCACTGACCGACTATGGGATTTAGCACCATTCACAGTTGGACTACCTGACTGCTACTTCATTAAAAAATTAAAATTCAGAAGACTTTGACTCTGCTAGTCTCCTGCTTCTGTCTAAACTGTATCAGTGCCCCAAGTCATCACATTTTGGCTTCTTGAAACACCCCACAGTGTCTCACTTTAGTAAGTATTAAGTACCAGTGCACAAAAGTAAAGCTTATTCCCTTTTAGGATTCACAGTCTGCATCTTTCTGACTTACTCATCTGCAGAGCACAGTCTGATACTTTCCAGGTCTGCCTGACAAACTGGGGCAGGGTTCTTGTGGAGAACATCCCTCAGCAGTGAAAAGAAATAGCATGCATGCCTTATCCAGCAGCTCCATGGCTAGGGCACGCATCTGAAATGCTGGAAATCCCAGATCAGCTTTCTATTTAGGTGAGTTAATCTGAATCCCTCTCTCCCAGGATAAAGCCCTAATCAACCTCTATGGGGTTGAGGTATTCAGCCTACAGACCAGAGTGTCTGCAGTGCAGAAGGACATCACAGACGCTCTACAGCACCTTTCCAGTTTTCCTGAGGATTCTTCAGTCCCTTCTTACTGTGTGACCTTGTGTCTGTCACTTAAAAGCAGTGGGGTACTGGAGCTATGCTTGGCCATGGTCACAGGCTGGTCAGAGAAAATGAGAAAGCCCGAAGTAAATGGCCTCACATCTCTCTATTTCCCTGCTGCAATAAAAAGCTGGAATACTGTTGCCTTTTAGGTGTGTGCAGCAATCAAATAAGGATTGAGACAGAGAAGGCATGAAAAACTGGAGGTACTGACAATTACCCAGAAGAGGAGAGGCATATAAATCTGGGGGGTTGTTGCATCTTGCTTATTCTCTGTGCACAGTGTAGCCCAAATTACCTTAGCAATAGACATGTCAAAGCATTTGCATTCAGGCAGTGAAATTCTCTTCTTTGACAGACCAGCTGGCCTTCCAGAGCAGGGTTGTGCTATATCAGATACGTGGCATACTGAGAACACATTCTCACATGACATCCTCATAAACAGACTAAGGCAGCAGAATTTAGATGAAATCATCATTAGCTGAGTACATGACCAGCTGAAAACTGTCCAAAGGTCAGGTGTCAATTGGTTTGCTAAAATAGAAGGAAATTTCAAGAGAAAGCTGTCTTCAGTTTAACTGTAATTAATCTCTTCACTGCTGACATAAGAGTAGAACAAAGATGGTCTATTATCATTTGTAGATGATGCTGTGCAGGGAAGGGTTGCAGTGCTTTGATGTAGAAAACCAGAATATTCAGACATTTAATAAATGGTCTGAAATTCACTACTTGACATTCAGTCCAGGTCCAAAACACTGCATTTCAGAGGATTTGGGTACTCAAATATGAAACAGGAGAGTAACCAGCCAAGCAGCAGAAAGATGCAGGAGTGTCTGACACCACAATGGGAACAGCAGGATGGTGATGTTACTGTAAAGGTAGATCTCTTAATGATGAGAAAAACTGGAGAATTTAGTGCAGGAAGAAAAGAAGGCAGAGGGTATGTGGAGGGAAGAGACATAACACCAAGCCTCAGAGATATCTTTGGCCCTTCCTCCAAAAAAAGGTGTAAACTCTTACAGCCCCTATGACCTTACATGTCTTTTCTACATAAAGGCTTCCTTACCTAATTTGAGGCAAGTTGAGGTAAAAAGATAGAATGTAAAATGGAATAAATAATGACAAGTGAATTGGGCTTTTAGGATTAATGGATTAATAATATTTTCTTGTTTAATCATCTAATTTATCTTTCACCATAGGTGGGAAACCATTTACAGGGACAGAGCTTATCTCCCACCTGTGACTAATCAGCTGGCAGAAACTCAAGTGTCACCCCCCAAGTGAAATCTGGGTAGGGATAAAGCTCTAAAGAGGGACTTTACACTGTGTGGCTACGGGGAGGGAATGACTGTAATATCCCCATTTTTGCGTATGGCATGGGTTATGTCTGATTTGCATGCATCATTCCACTTCTATGTAAATGCAATGTAATGAGAAAGTGGGCCTAGAAGCTTTAAACTGCTGGGGTCCACATAAAACAACATTTAAGGACACAGTCGGGGATTCCCTGAATGTTAAACTGGGAATTCAGGGAACTATAATTATTAATGTGCCATTAGTCATAAATAAATATTAAATAGTCATAAAAGCAATCCTGATGTTAGCCCCTGATGTTTTTGTTATTATCCCTCAAAGGAGCTATTAAGTATCACAGACCTTCTGGCTGAGCAGGGAAGAAATGCCTTATTCCAAATTCGAAGAGATGGCCTTAAGGAAGATGAAGCAGCTCAAAAAACAGAGCAGTAGTCTAATTGTGATGAGCCCAGAGGTGCAGCCAAAGTCACCTGGACAGTTTATCATGTAGGCAGATGCTGATGCTAGAGACTGATTTTTAGATCTTGATATCTGGCTGCTGAGCCCACTGCTCTGGGAGAAATACGCACACAGTAAATGCCTTTGTGAATGTGCAGCATCAAGTCCCAGGCAGTGCAGTAATGCAGCCTGCATACTTGTATTTTCTGATGTTCTCAGTTCTCTTTTAGGTGTTACACATTGCAAGTTGCATCTTTTTTCAGCTTTCTGAAGGCAGTCTTCTTTCGAGAACCATTGTTTATGAAAATGGCACCTTCTCTGAACTCTACTTGCTGCTTGTTGTGCCGAAGCATTTCCAATTTTCCTGTCCCACCAACTCTCCAAATGTGGGTAGAAGGATTTCTGTTTGCTTGTCTCTGATCCACCCGTGAGTCATTCCCAGTCGTTCGTTGCCTCATAAACTAATGAGAGACAGTGGGTCTGTAGTGGAACCACATCTGGGCCTGGATGCTACAGTGCCCTGTCACATAACGGTAGCAGTAAGTTTAAAAAACCAGGTGGTTTACCATCATGGCATGTTGAAGGCAAAAACTGGACCAAGAACATTCTACGTGACTGTTTCCACTGTAGGAGGTAACAGGGGAGGCCTTCTTTTGAGCTTAATTTTCTGCCCCTGGGGAAATGAGCGACTCTGTGTTCCGCTGCACAGATGGTGAAGTAAAAGGTATCATATAGATAAAAGAGGTGGTAATTACTGTAAAAATCTTCTCTTAAATGTAATGTATGCATCTCTCCCCTCTGCCACATTAATTAATCTATGGAAGTTAAGTGAGAATACGTGTGTACACTTCAGGAGAGAGTTTGTCCCTCATGTTAAAGATGTACTTCAACAGTAAGTTAGTTGGAATTGTCTTGCTTATGCAGGGCAGAATGTCAGAGTCCAGTAAAATTAGTGGATTTAGTTCCAGGAGCTTTAATGAGATTCGGTCAGTCTCAATAACATGATGTACCATTATTATCAAGTAAAATCAACAATCTGATAACAGCTTCAGAGTACAGTTGCAAGCCAGTTTTTAACACTCTTCTCTAGTTACACGAAGTATATAGAATTACCCTAAATAGAGTAACTTATTATTCCATCTTGTTGAATGTGTTTATTTATGAGTACAGAAAAAGGAGAGATATCTTGGCACCTGTCATTGTTACAGGCAGAGGGGCAGAATTACTTTACATTGACTGATGCTGGCAAAAGTTCCTGTTCAGATTTTCAGCTGGTCTCCATGGGTAGCTCTCTCCATAGGATACGTAGCTATGGTGCCCATCTGTGCTCTCATCTTATAACAAATCCCTTTCTAATATTATTAGTATTTTTGTACTCTGTTACTGTAATAGAATTTCTATTTATGGATGTTGTGATACGCTCCAAAGATTCAAGAAATCCATCAGAAAGAAGATATTTGATTCTCCAGCGTAGAATATGCTCACACAACCTGCTGCTTTCATACATGAGTTACAATCTGAGCTTGACCTCAAATTGGCCTTGTTGCTGGATAGGTAAAGAGGATTTTTGTTTAAAATACACTAATTTTTAATTCATAATACGTCTAAATTTAAATTAAAAGTAAAGCTATTGCCATTCTAGTATTGCTGTTTGTAAATATCAAGTGATTGCTCGAGGCCATACAAACTGTATGTGGTGCAAGCAAACTGGACCCAGCGGCAGCTCTTAAAGTCACAGGAACTAGATTAAAATCTGGATTTTCACTTACATAAATTGATTACAGTCAGCTGCTAGGCAAAGAGTTTATACTTCAGTGATGACATTTTCCTCTCTTTCTCCTGCCAATGCATCTGTGTGACCTGTTGAGGGTTTTTAGTATTTTACCTGTTTGTGACTGAATAGGACAGAGGAAAGATAATTTGACCATCTCCTTTTTCTTATTCCCAAGTTCCCTTGTAAATGAAGAAGAAAGCAGCAAATTTTAGCAAAACTAAACTTCCTGAAAGTAAATTTCAGAATGCCTGTTTACATTTTTTTTCTGACACATGTTTATGGTGTAGCACTTCATTCAACCCTTCTGACTCAGAAGTGGGAGTGGGCCCAAGAGTCTTCTAACTTGGAAAATTCAGGTCTCTGGATGTTTTATAGAGAGACAGATTACATCAATCTGAGTGTTTTCCACAACTAAATCAGCTCTGGCAATAGTTTTCTTGCAGTGTCCAGATGAGATTTCAGAGGGGTTGTAGGAGACATCTTAAATCTTTCTGCATTTTGGTGGCAAAGTGACTGAGGAGATTCGGTCTCACCGTGAGCGTTTGTGCATCTAGTGAAACCAAAACTGATTTCAGTCCCTTTGTGTGAGAGGCAAGAGTAGAAACAGAGAACAAAACTCACCCCAAAGCCACATGATGCGACCATATTTCCACTTCAAGGAGCGGGCTCTAACAGCCAGTGTGTGAGTGTTTGTGGTAGGGACAAGATTGCACAGAGCTGCTGCTGTGGCACCTACTCACTTTTCCAGCACAGCAGTAGAACAAGAGTCTAAGAGGGAGTAGAGGAAAGGCCTCTGCTTTTCCTGTGACATTTGAGGACAACTCCTCCTGCTGTGCAGACAGGGTGGTGGGAGAAAGGCAAAGATAAGGGCAGAGGCCACTCACTGAAGTTCCTGGCTGTATTTAGGGACGTGCAAGCTGGTGGATGCATTCCCTGATCAATCTCTTCCACAAGCTGAGTGCTCTGACTACGAACTCCAGTATCTACTCTTCCATCTTATTTTGCTCAAATGGAGCAAGAAAGAAAAAAAAATTCTTTTCTCCCAAAGGAAAGTACTGAATCATGTCCAGTACATTTATCCTTTTCACTCCCATTCATCTGTGCAGAATTTCCAGTCTCCAGGAGCTGTTTCTCACCCTGGCAGCAGTACATTGCTACAGGCATGTTTCTGCACCCCAACATACCAGCACAAGAAAGAGGCAGCAGTATGTTCAGCCTTTACTTCCTACTGCTTTAAACTGGACCTGTACTCTATTGAAACCTGTGTCTACCTTTATAAAAATGACTGAAATATAAACTGGGCTTTCTGCCTTACTTCCATTGCCTGCTTTGTTCTTGGTTATGGTTCTGTCTTCCTTTTCAAAAGAGCTGACTGTTTGTGTATATGCAATGCCCAAGAGGTTTGGCAGAAGTAAAGTCAGGTTGGCTGGTTTTGCTGTTTATTGTTTTATACCACAGATCTTATCACCTATGTGCTCTGCATTTTCATGAAGGAAAAAACATTTGTGCAACATCTGCTTTTAAAAAAGGAAAATATGACAAAGCATCCAGCTTTCACCCAAGAGGATTACCCATTCAATTATGGTTGCATTCAGTTCTCATCCCAGTTCTTTTCCATTGGGAATTTTTACCTGTGAAGTGGCAGGCCAAATGCATGTTAAAAGGAAATTTAGGGGTCACAAGACCCATCCTATTAATCATTTCAAGCAGTAGAAAAATCAAGCAGACTTTGTGCTTAGAAAAGAAAAAGGAGGCTCCCGGAATGCAATCCTCAATGCCAAGTACACTTTGTATAGAGTACCATGGAAAAACAGCATTTAAAAATGGAAAGGTCAGGATCTTGACCTGGTTGACTTCCACAAATGGTAAAATATGCTTAATGTGAAAGAAGAGTATGTGCTATTGAGTTATGGGACATGAAAGTGAGAATTAAAAGCATGAAGACAATTAATCTTGCCTTTAGTATCATCTATAAGTACAGTGAAAAATGTGCAGGTGGAGCACTTACTAGAAGTTTCAAGCTGCTCTGAATATTCCTAAATTAAGACTGTGATCACACAGAATTACCTTAAGCTTCTGCTATTTTATATTTAAATTTTCTGCCAATTTTTCAAACTAAAGAGGTGGTTCTAATGATGCACACTTGTCAAGTGCTACATGGAACGGAGAATTTCTACTTTAAAAGGGAAAAGGCTGCTTGAGCTGTAGTTTAATTTGTGTGATTATGTGCACTTTCACCAATGCAAAATACGACAGATATCTGCTTTTTTTTTTTTTTGTGACAATGGACCTCAGTCTATTTACAAGTGGGTTGGTGTCACAATTAAATCATGCATGATGTTGCATCAGTCATACCGAATGGAGCCTCTCAGCAATGCATGTTTAATGTAATTGATAATGGAGTTATATTCTGGAATTGAGAACATATCAATCATCCAGTGATTAAGATAAATTTGAAATTGATTTGACATGATTTTCCTTGCAGCTTCCATGTTAGAATTTTATGAGAATTTCTAAAATGAATCTGATGACTCAGCGGAGAGAGGATGTGAAGAATGAGTGTTAGAAGGGCTGCAGTGCTCTGTGCTGCCATGCTTGAGAATTCATAACAGCTTTGCAGAGAGAAAGGTTTAAACACCAAACTTGTTATTTTCTGCACACTTAAGAAAAGCACTCTGCATTTAACGATGTCTGTAGTCCTGTGAGTGCCTGAGCACTTACGGGATGAGTGTCTTGTGAATCACCGAGTAATGCTTCTGCTCCATAAAGGTGCTTAAATCCATGTGTGAATCTTCTCCTAAGAGGCTAATACAGCTGTCACAAATTCAAGGGTTTGCATTTGCTCAGCTGAAGTGAAAAGAACTTTATGTTCCATCTAGGTATTTATACTGCTGTTCCGAATGCAGTGTTTGAATGCTTTATAAACAGCACTGCTCTTGCACTTTTTCCATAGTAAAGGGGCAAGTATTGAAACCACTTATTGGGAGAATGATTAATGTGAATTATACAGCTGACAAGAAAATGGAATACAATATTTAGATGGAAATCTTTTGTGAAACTCCAGCTCTGAATGAGACTGATAAACAGTTTAAAATTATCACTGTTAAATCAGTATTAATTATTTTTGTTCTTACAAATATTTACATACAGCCATAGCTAGCCTTGTTACTCATTTGGACCTTGAGAGCTAAATATTTGAACCCCTTTATACTACACCCATGGTGAGGCTATAGCTTTTCCCATCTTCTAGAGGAAAGTCAGATAGGGAAGATAAATTCTGCAGAATAGGAATCAACACAAGTGTCCAGATTATTGCCTTAACCATTAGGCAGTGCCTAATGCATGCATAATTTCTTCACCTGCAACATTATACAAGTTTAAGACCATGCTAATATTGCCACATAAAAACTGGCAGTAAATTTTGTGCCTATTCATGAAGCAATGACACATTACCCAAAAAAACTAGTTTGGATAAATAAATACTTCTTGAAGTGTTAAATTTAAGGGTGTTGGGATAGGAGAGGAGCTTATCTCTAGAGTTCAAAGCATGAATGAAGTCAGATCCACAAGACATACTGGATTTTTCTGGCTACTTATGTGATTGCATGCCTTGGTCAGAGATATCATTAAATATGTATACATCTTTCTTTTCCTTTAAATTGTGCACTTAAACACTTTGAATATAGAATAAGGCCTTTAAATAGAGATTTTTTTTTTTAACCCTGCGGTGTTCTATTCTTCTCAGCTTCTTACATTAAACACTCTAGAAGGACTAGAATTCTGCCCTGGCATTTTAACCAAATATGAGGTCAGATTTCGTATTCCATAATTAAGGAAAGACATTTTGACCTTGCTGAACATGTAAAATAATGATAAAGCCTGTCTTCTACAAGCAGTGTGTTTTCTAGTAATAAGACTTTATTTATACTTAACTACCAACTTGATCATGATTCATTAAAGAGATACATGTGTTAATCGATTAATAAAAGCAGTTCCACTCAGATCTGTCTTCAATGATAAGCCTACATCTTTACAAATCTAGCAGAAATAGTTAAATTTATATGCATACACAGAGTAGGTCATAGCATGAAGCTTGAAATACTTAGAGCCACCCCGTGACCCTCTTACTTGCCTTGCCAAAATAGCCCTACTGATGCCAATGACGCCTCTATTCAGGCAGCTACACCCAACCTGGTCTCTTAGTGAAAGGGTAAATGAAGGGCTGGAAACTTATTTCTCTTAATATCCTTTATGCTATAAGCCCATTTTTACAGAGTGTAACCTTTGTAGCAAAGTAGGTCTGTATGTGTAGATATTAAAGACGTGCAAGAGTATTACTTCTGCAGTTTTTAATTTGAGCATTGAAGGAGATATTTTGTGTTTGTAGGTTTTCATTTCCTTCTATTGCTATCTTGTGCTATGACATGTGAAACTTCAAATAGATGTATCACCTTGAATTTGGTGAGTTCATGCACTGTGACATGAAGCAATGCAGATGCAGTGTGGGTATCGGATGTGGAGGGAGGCAGCTCTCCTCAGTGCTGTGGGGTGTGCTCTGCCTGGGCAGGCTGAGCTGTGTCCCAGAGCAGCCACAGTCATCCTGTGAAGGACAGGTGCCTGTGAGCAGGGTGGATGTCTGTTCAGCAGGTGGCAGAACAATTAAAGATTGTGCAATGCTGTCATTTGTAACAAATCAGATGGAGTGGGAATTAGCTGGGAAGTGAATAGTGAGGTCTTAAAAGTTTCTGAATTCCTGGACCAGTGCAAAAGGCACTTGCATTTAGATTCACATTAAAGGAGTCAACTTCCTTGTGCTATTCGTAGTGATGGAGATTCCTAAATCCCATGCAGCAAACATCGGCATCAGCATTTAGTGACAACTTAAAACTGTACTAGAAGCTAAAGAAGATTCATTACATTGCACAACAGGAAAAGAATTCAAAGCCCAAGAAAAAATGAAGCTACACTATACAGTAAGTTTCGGGGGGGTTGCAGCTCAGATGATAAAAAACCACAGCAGTTAGTTTTGACTTTTCCAGTAAGTGTGCTGATAATAGGACAGAAATGCACTTGTACTCAGGGGCAGAAGAGGCAGGGGTGGGAGGAGGTGTTATCTCAACGAAAAAAATGCTTGCCTCAAATGTTTGTGTCCACCAGCTCAACGGTGTAAGAAAAACAATCACTTTTTCACTAATTCCATTAATGACCATTTCAGGGACAAAGGTAAAAAAACTTAGGTAAAATGTTTAAACACTCACACTTCTGAGTAACCTGTTGGCATGAACTAGTATCCCCAGATAATGAAGCTGGATCTCTGCATTCGAAAACTAATGCATATTGGCTAAGTTTGCCAGAATAAAATAAAATGACAGATTTCTGTGATTTGCTTCAAAAGGCAGTTCTAGAAATGTTAGATTACCAAACATGCTAAAGAAGCAATCCTAAATGGAGTGTCACTATCTTTTGTTTTGCTATGAGCCTGGGGAAAATGGCCAATTCTTTGATGCATTTGTGAGAAAGAGGCACTATTGTCTATTGGAGCTCACACACAGTTGTGAAAAAATTAGCTTTCATGCTCTTGCTAAACAGAGACAAGACTCATATGGCCTTGCTATTTAATGCAACTGCAAATTGAAGGGTTTTGCTTCTGATTACCAGTGGTATTGAAACAATTTTTTTCCAAACATTCTTGAATTTTGAAAAAAAAAAGTGTTCCAGATCCAAAGCCAACTTTGAGTTGGAAACCCAGCCCAAAGAGTTGCTGCCAGCCCTTTTATGCTGTGCTGAAATTGCTCTCCATCAGTGACGCTACAATCATCCATCTCACAGGGTCAGACTTAAGTACTTGTAGGAATAGGCTTCAAACTTATGTTTTAAGAATTACATGTTTCTGTAAATCCAAATCTCTAGTCCAAGACTTATTGACTATCCAAAGTTACAACTCTGCTGTTGCTGCTATTTTACTAATGCTAAATATGTGTTTATCAAGGTAACAGTTTTTTAAAGGTGGAGAATTAACAACATATAGCATGTATACTTTTTTAGCAGAACCACACTATGGGCTACCCAAAATCAAATGGAAGGCCTCTTAGAGAGCACGGTGGCCTTGTGTAACAACTGACTGAAATGTGAAAACCAAAGAACTTCTGAAACACAGAAGAACTGTGAAACAAACCCAAAGAATTACTCTTGCATGACGGTTTTTTGGTTAACAACCACACGCACGTAAAATCCTGGACACTTGTGCTTTGCACTGTGGGTGACAATTTGAGAGACTCAGCTTGTCTTTGACAGAGGTCTTTTCCTAGACTATCACTGAATGTTTACTTACGAAGATGATAATAAAAAATGTGTTATATTTAATCCAACTGCCTTTTTTTTTCTCATTATTTGAGTATTTGTGGATATTTCTTGCTTCCCTGCAGGCCTGAAAATGTTTGTGGTGTAGAAACAGCTGGCTCTTTTATTTCTTGATGCCTACTAATAGATTTCAGCAGCCAAATGCTCACTGACAAGTATCTGCATATTCACTCAACCCCAGCTTGCCCATGTGCAGTTGTGAAGGGAGAAGTATTGTGGAACACAGGCTGCTATTGCCTGACCACAGAGCTGACCACATCTGAGCAGGAACAACAGTACTGTGCCCAAAGACAGGGATGGCTGGACGTTTCTGACCTGGGTAATGGTGATGATTTCCTTAAAATCATTTTCCAGAATGTACACGCACATACTGAATGGAAGAAACCATTCATTTTCTTTATTCTTTCTCACATATGCAATGTGTGTTTTCTTTGCTGTCTGCAATAAATTGCAGTCAAATTCATCCTAAATTACATCCTTGTGTTGAGGCAGAATGCTTCTGAGGCTACTTACTCTTCTCTTCTGTTTCTTTGCAACATCAGCCCGCATTCCTAAAATGAGTCTTATATGGATTGTTTGCAAAATGAATAGAGTCTCCCTTTCCATCTCACAGTAGCTTTTTGTGTCAAATTTCTCAAGAAAAGTTTTCCAACCCAGTAGTATTTTCTTACTGAGCTTTAGCTTCAAACATAAGTCATCTCCAAGATACTACAATTTAACACCTGTTGCCTGGTAGAAATGGCTAAACTAGAATACTTAATTTTTTGAAAGCCAATTCTGAAGCAGGCTTCAGATAATTCACTTCATGGGGAAACACTTCCTTTGCAGAGCAATACTTAAACTCTGTAATCATTGCTGCCTTTGGTATCTGCAGTAAGCTTGGAGGAGAGAACTGAGAGCCATGAGGAGGTTGCAGCGAATTCGTAGCACACTGCAACCTGCCGTGTCTTGCAGCCAACTACCTTCCAACACACACGGTGCTTCTCGGGGAGGACAGAAGCCAGGAGTTCTTGCAACACTTAATTCCCTAATACAAAGTCTAACTAAATGGTAACTGACTCTGTTGGGTTTTGTGTTTTAGCACCTTTGCAGCTTCAGCTGTTGCCCTCACACGTGTACAGCAGCATTGCCCTTCAGGGATTACACCTGAAGTTCCTCGGGTTTTATTTCAATCTTTTCTTACTGGGATTGCCATGTGCTCAGATGCGTTATCTCTCATGGGTACCTCCCTTCCCACGCCTGCCAGTTTAACTGAATAAGGAAAACTCTGCGTTACGGAGGAGAATGTCAGTACTATCATGCAAAGAAATTAAGACACGGCTCTCACGGCAATCCTATATTCTCTACATTGCAGCTTTAGTGGTAAGGCACAAAGCTGTATTCCTACTAACAGAAGGTATCTTTGCTCTGATGGGGGCTGAGAGAGCTGTGACTATTGTTTAACTTCTATGGGCTTAAATTGCCAAACTTAATTGTGGATCGGCTGAGTTTTCCATGGTGAAGAGAGAGGGATGCCATTCCAACTGGCAGAAGGACTGGGAGACATCCAGCTTTGACCGGTGTAGGGTCTCTGTGCTGCTTGGAGGACGCTTTCTAAGAGCTCCTTGGACGGTGGCGATGACCAATGAGTTGGTTTCTCATGAAACCTGGAGACCACTTCGGTTTCATCCCGTGAGCCGGGGTTCCCACCTTGGCAAGTGGTTAATACCAAGAGTGGGTCTTCCTCTGACGAACCCACCCCCAGCCTTGCGGCAGAGCATCCTTTGGTGACTACACGCATGGAAAGCGGTGTGGCTGCGCTGGCCCGGCTCGGGCTCCCCCCCGGAGCCCCGTCGCCCCCGGGGGCCCCCGTATCCCCCTCGGTGCGCAGCCGTCTCGCAGCGGCC
>VZRR01002584.1:1984426-2137080 GCA_013398015.1 Oreocharis arfaki
GACGCAGCGCCGGGAGCCCCGAGCGGAGCAGCCCGCGGGCAGCGCCGGACCGCCCGAGCCGCTCGGCCGTCGCCGCGGTACCGCCGCGCTCCGCTCCGCGCCTCCCCGTGCCCGTGCCACGGCCGGGCTGACAGCTCTCGCCGGCGGCCCGGCATCCTCCTTTGGCTTTCTTTCCCTTTGGTTGAGCTTCGTAGTGGCGGATGAAGTGAAAGCCGGGGAGCGCCCGGCCGGTGCCAGGACAGGCGCGGGTGCTCGCGGCCGGGACAGGCGCGGATCCCCGGTGTGTGACAGCCACGTGAGGTATCGGGCCTGCACAGCCCGGCTGTCACCATCGCTACCGAGAGGCGGGTGCGCTCCCGGTGATTTCCACTGGAAACCCCACTCAAGAAGCCTAAAATGCCACGGAAACACAGACCCTGTTCTTCCTACTTGCGTTCGCTTTTAAAATGCATTGCATGAGGCTTCAGGCCCCGTGTCTCTCCATCAGTGGAATAGCACAACAGGGCTGAAAACTGTTAGCACAGTATTTTACCTGTATTTTCTCCTGCTGTTACATAGTTGTACCTAAGTCCTCAGCTGACAGGCATGGATGGCAAATTGTTAGGGTTCACAGTGAAATATCTACTAGTATCTTCAAATCTCTAGGCATTTATAAGTCATTTATTAGCTGTTTTGATATTAAGATTCCTTTGGACTTAAAGCTATGTGTTATAAGCGTTATATGACTCTTTAGATGATTAAGCATATCATTTCTGTGAATCATTTAATTCAGATAAATATTTTCCTTTTCTAGTTTTTCAGACAACACAGCTCATGAAAGTAGTGGGAAAGTTGTAAGTGAAAGGTCATCACTCATCAAAGTTTACCCCACAGCAGTGCCTAGCTGTTATACATTCTCTCTGCATAAAACAGGAAGTAATTCTGCAACTGTGTTCCCATAAAGTTCGTGGGCATTTCCCATCTTCTGAGGGCTCTTGCCCAGTACAAATGGACAGCTGTGCTAAAGCGACTGCTGTGCTTAGGGACAGGAGCCAGTTCACAGTTCCTAGTTACCTGTACACCAAGTGTGAGTTGTTTTCTTTACGTCACTAGATTTGAAGTGCTTTTACAGTCAGCTTGCAGAAAGCTTAGAAGAAGTTGTGTGTCTCTCCTGACTTCCCACAAATGTTGTACGTGCTGTCAGCCTTTGTCAAATCCCAAAGCATCCCTACAGCTGCACCACCAACAGATTTGCATGGTCCTGTCTGCTGCACACAGATGAGAATTTGGCCCATTATCAAACAGGAGGCACTACACTGATGGAGTTTTGGTGGAACCCTTCAAGGAACCATCATGGTTGGTTTGGGCTCTAAGCAGACACTGTGCTGAGCAGTTGTCCCCGAAGAGAGTATATTTCAGCTCAGGTACCAGCTAAACTATTGTATTGTCTCATTGCATCTTGAAGTATTATAAATGAAGTTCTGTTGGAAGTATGTTTTACTCTGCTGTGTCTTTGCTGCAAGAATGCAGAAACAAATCAGAATTAAATTGATGAGGCAAATCTGAAATCGATGGTCTGTTTCCTTACATGAGAGGGGTGTTTTTAATGTGTTGCTCACAAATCTTATACTGCTGTCTTAAGAATATAGCATTTAATTACTCCTCATGTATTCACATTGTATTTTATTCAATCTGTCTTTAAAACATCAAGACTTCAGTTGTAGGGTGACAAAAATCATCTGCCACTTCTATGAGTCTTCTGTGAGACTTCCTGTTGACTGATGAAACACACTGATGCTGGATTTCATGAGGGCTTTTGATTCGATATCTGAGGCAAATACAGTCAGATCTGAAAAGATGGGTTTTTTAAAGATTTTGAAGTTAAGATTTGAAGATGCCAGACCAAATTCTGCTTTTAGTTATACCACGCAGTGGGATCACTTAGGGACTTCCAGATGTGTTTTATTCAGCAGCAGGCACAATGGTTCAGAAGTTGCTTGCTGTGTTGAATGTGTATGGCTCTGGGGTACTTAATGAAGTTACCATCTTTTTATCATACTTTTTGGGGTTGCCAGTAGTGTTGCCTCTGAAAGGCAAAGTTTAACAAAATGCTTTATGCTGAGGTCTCATGGTTGAGTACAAAGCTGCTCCCTTCAGGGTCAAATCTTTTCTACCTACATCAGCTAGACTGAGCTGAATTAACCATCCTATCTTGGCAGATGTAACCAGGGTTGCAGTTTTGGGGCTGCCAGGTGGAGCTGTGGTGTTCTGTCCTGGGCAGTGATTGCTGCTTCTGGATCTGTAACACACAGTGCCAGGGTGGCAGGTCTGTTGAGGTGTGCTAGGGTTCCCTCTAGCCTCTGTGCCTTGCACTCAGGGATGCTGGGGTGGCACAGCCATTGCAGTAAAGCTGTTGTGTTGCTATTGTAAAAGAGTCCCGCAGAACCCAAAATTCCTGGCTGAACTTCAACTGACGTTTTGTACTAGAAGTGAATATTCTCACAGGAAAGAAAAATTGGGTCTATTCAGTGAGGTCTGTTGGTTCTCATCACATCTTGCTCTGGATGTATCAGCACCTTATATTCCAGTTATACTAAGTCTGGCTTGTGTTGGAGTGTCCTGAAAGCTGGCTCAGCTGCTGTCAAGAGTCTGCAAATAACTGTCAGCTACAAAGGAGGGAAAGCATAAACATGTAATGTGTAAAGAATTATGTGTAAAGAGTAAAGAATTAAGCCTTCTGGAACTGCTTTTGTGTATGTCCTGTATTGAATTGCAGCTGGACTTCTGCTGGTAACATTTGAACAGCACCTTCTCTACGTGCAAACCCTTCAGTAAGAGCATAAGGGATCAAATCTCTATCTTAGAGAAAAGAGTTGAGTCTTTTAGCTCTTCAGTGTCATCATATTGATTGCATCTTCTTTTGTGTCTTTCACCGTTACTTTTGCTCATTTATTCATTTAACAGTGAAAAACACTTGCTAGTGTTCAGCACACAAATCTGTTTGTAAAAAGAAAAAGGTGGCATTATAATCAGGAAAAATGAGTTGGCAGAAGTAGGGATGTTTGTCATTTGGTGTTGCGTAAGAGAGGAACTTTACAGTGCCCTGAAAGATAAAAAGTGGAAACAGAGGTTGAAGGTGGAATATATGTGTGCATCTTGCTGGTATGGGGTGGTAACTGCACTGTTTTGGCAGAAGTAACACATTCTACAGTAATTACCCAGTTCTTCAGCAGGTGGAAGGAGTGGTGCTATCAGGTGTTAATGGGGTATGGCCGTACTTCAGGTTGTTTCCATTGTCTCCTTAAGCTTTCAAGCAGAAATGGCAATTCACCAAACTAGCTGGTGAAATAGATCAGCATCATCTAGAAGGTAAATAATTTATTGTATTTTGAAACTTTGATGGAAATTCTTTGTCTCTTCTAATAGAAAATACTTGTTTGAAAGTTGCTTTATGAACACTCGCTGCCACTGCCCGGGAAAGCTGAATAGCTGTGCACAAGAAAGGGAAATTAATATGTCTGTTGCTTCATTTGTTTGTCACTGCAGCAATATTTTACTGGAAGTTTTTAAAATGGGGATGGGCCAGTCAGTGCTACTAGAAATCAGCCTACTAACTGCTTAGCTAGTACTAAACTTCATGTTATACTCTTATTTCCAGATCTCAATTAATTTGGCTAAGTACTGCTGGCTGCAGTCCTCATCCTTTACATAAAGTATTATGACATTGTTTTTATAAAAGACCTGTGGCAGGTCTTGCTCCTCATCTCTCTTCCATCGTTAAACAAGTTAAGAGCAGTCTGGAATTGGGCTGTTGCTCCACGTGTCTTTTTTTTGGCAGAGGTTTCTTTCCACTGCCCACTGCAGCCAAGCACAGAGTCGTGGTGTCCGATCCCTGAGTACTGGCTGTCTCTCTCACGTGGAGGGCTGGATTACACGGCTCTCTCTTCTGCATGATATGGGTTCCTCTCCTTTTTACCTTCCCTGGGGCCACCATAATCCCCCCCTGAAAGAATAGATCCCCTTAGTTTCCAATGTGTATTTTATGTGGCATGTACTTTACAAATAATAACATCTCTGTTTATATTGTGGTTGTATATTTCTAGTTTTGTGTGGGTGATGAACTGCTTTGTGACTCCAGTGGTGCATTGGGGTCTCTCAAGAAGAGTAATGTGTATGGTTTCCAGCCTCACAGGGAGCACCCACTGCCTTGGTACCTGGATAATGGTAACAGAGCTTTGATTGTGCCTACTCTGTGTGGCCTTTTCTCCTTACATGATTGGGCTTCCATGTTGTGAATGAAGTTACACTGAAAAGCTCATCTGCTGAGAAGGTACGGTGTTACTTGAGCTGCTTCAAAGATAGAAACTGGACTGTGAAAGACTCTTTTCTTCTGAGGATGTTCTGATGTCTACTGTTAGTCCAGGGTGAACCCAAGAAATGCATTTATAAAGGCAGTGAGTCTATCATGGTTTTGTACACAAAATAGGCTCTGTGCTTGTACACAGGTGTACGTGCACTGTCTCCACACAAAAGCTGCTAGATTTTTTGTCTATTTCCCTGCAAAAAAACCCCAAACTAGTGCAGTAGTCTTAAGAGCATGTGCATACTCATCCTGTTCTAGTGGTTGAGAGAGTTTGTTCATGACAGCAGCATAAGGGAGTATCACCTACAGTCTGGAGCTGGTAGTTCTGTTATGGCAGGCCTCTGCATTTGAGATGAGTTAGGGTTTGCTCGGGGCACACAACTAGACAGGCATGTTTAGAATGTTAACAACCTTGTGCAATGTAGAAATATTAAATAACTTGTTTATATTTGTAATTTACCTTTGAACCTTGTTCATGAATCTACACTCAAAAACTTACCTTTAATTTATATCCTGTGTGACATCCCTTACTTGCTCAAGCATAAGACCCACATTATTTGCAAGTAGTCTCCTTTCTTAGCAATTTTTTATTGTTTTGAAGTGTCTGATGAGTAATTTTGTAGATGTTTTTCAGCTGGGGTATCCCAAGAACACTTGGTCTGGCCCAGTAAGGATCTGATTGCTTTCAGCTGGCTGCTGGAGCCCAGATGTAAGGGCAAATCAAGCAAAGGGCACGGGCAAGAATGCACCACTTGCACATTCTCGAGCTGCAAGGCTTCCTCCTCTGCAGGCAGACAAAAGGGGCAAAGTCTGCTCCTGAGCAATTCTAGGAACTTCATCTGGCACTGGCACTGGGGATGCAGTTGATGCGGAAATGAGGAAAAGGAGATAAGGGAACAGAGCCTCAGAGAGGGTGGAGACAGAGGAGGGAAGAAAATGGTTTAGAAAGAAGAAAAGCATTGGAGAAAATGGGGGAAAAGAGAAAAGACTTTGTGGGGAAGGAGAGGCTGAAGAAGACAATAAAACGAAGGAAAGAAATGAAGAGAACTGCAAGAAAGCTTCATCAGGTTGGTGAATAACTTGTGCAGATAAGCCATTAATATTCACCCCGGGAAGTCGTTTAGGAGGTGGGGAGAGCCAGGCACTTGGATTTAAATGCAGGGTTCTTACTGTTGTCTTGCATCTGTCACTTGCCTGAGACTTTGTTTTAAATTCAAGGGAAGTGAGTCACCTTGAGTAACTCAAAATGCTCTCAGTTTGTATAAGTTGCATTAACTCTTTCCTTTTGTCTGCAAGGTTAAATAAGGGGTCTTGAGAGGGAGAGAATGAGCATCAACAGCAAAGAGAAAATTTTCCAACTTCTCTAAGCCTTGTGTTGGCTTTGGAGGAGGATGGATACACAGAGAGACAGTTTAATATTGTTGTGGTTTACAACAGGCAGTTCTGCAGTGCATGTGTCATTTCCAGAAGTCAAAACATGTTTGTAACTTTTCTAGCACAAGGTCAAAACCCTATGAAGTAGTGACACAGATGTGATTATTGCACAAAAACTTGCTTGTCACGTGTGTAATGTTTCTAGTTTAGGATTCCCTGCATTTTAGAGAACTCAACAATAATTTTCAGAATCTAAATTTCTGAAATTTCTGCTGGTCTCTTTAGTGCTGCATGAATTTATCTCCTGAATCAATGAAAACTGTTTTGGAGGTTTTGTAAGAGAACCTACAAAACTTGCTGTCTGTTTTATAACAACTGTATATTCTTATTTTAGCAAGTGCTGACTTTATCCCTGTTTTTGTTGATAAGAAAAACAAAACACCAGGAGCTAACTGCCCAAGTTCATGTACTAAATCTATAGTAAAAGCCTTAGAATGATTGTCTCCAAGTTTATCCCCCTCACAAGCTGTCCTGCTCCATAGGGATGAATAATTTGCCTGGCTTCATAGTCCCCCCTACTCCTCTCATTTCTGACCTGGGCAAATTTTTCCCTCTTTTGTAAAATGTAAGATAAATGAAGGCTGCCTGTCCTTTGGATGCTTGCTTGGTTTAAATGACTTCTGCTCACGTTGTCCCTTTCTGGGCAGAGCACAAACAGACTCCAAATTGCAGTGTAATAGGAGGGTGCTGAGCTGCATTAGTGTTAAATGGTGATGTGTGTCAGTGAAGCCTTCTGGAGCTGGGAAAGCTTTTTCTACTTCTCTCTTTTTATTATTTCCCAAGTCTCCCTTTCCCTCCTCTGTTCTTCAGGTTGGGTGCTCAAGGCAGTAGTCTATTTTTTTTCTTCTTTGTGTCAGTGATGCATAATCCCAACCTAAACGCATTGCTTAAAGAAACTTGTAGTAGATTACTTGTCATTTCTGGTACTAGTTTTTTCTTCATGATACACACAGGAAAGAGGTCAATGTTGCATTTTTTCCTTAGATTTTACACAGGTAAAGAGTTCCCTTGGAGCACTGGGGGTAGGTGGTGCTGCCCAGCCTCTCCTTCCCAGCTTAACTCTGGGAGTTAACATCCAGCCTCTTTGCTTGGGTGCTGTAATGTTCCTTTTCAGCTGGAACCCAAATACTGCATGTTTTGGAACACAGTGTAATGTTTTGAGATGACATAATGTAGCTGTTCTTTAAGCTTGTGTTAAAATGCATGAGATGGGGAAATCTGGATGTGTTGGTGACGTGTGTGGGTCCGTACTGTGCAGGCACTGGTGTGAACTGCAGCTACTGCTGTTGGAATCCCAGGAAAATATGGGGAAGAGAAGATTGATACCTCCCTGCAAGGGGAGTCTTCTGCTGCCTCTGTGAAACAAGCTTTTCTCTCTGCAGACTCAAAGGAAAAAAATGTGAAGATACACTGTATTACATTCGAAATTACTAATGCACTCATTAAATAACAATTAACTTTCTTCCCCTATTGCTATTGTGCAGTTGTATAATATGCATTGTACAGAAGCTTAGTATGCTGTCAGCATTGCAGTGATTTTTTAAAATTCCAATGTAGTTCCTTGCTTTTTCCTTTATGGAGTGTGGAGGAAGTGGAGGGCAGTTCTGTCACTGAGTCTGAAATGGGCTGTTCAGGTAGGAGAGTAATGCTGGCTGACTAAAAGCAAGCATGATCCTAGGTTACTTTGACATGTTGACCTAAATTAAATGATGTAGATATAATGAAATTTGATTAATGCAATTGAATTGGATATGATAGAGGGGGAAAAAGCTTCATTTTTTAATGTGTTACTGTTTATCAACAAGAGTAGTACAGAAATATTCTCTGTGAAACTGGTATGACTAGGAATGTATGGAATAGCAGAAAGAAAAATAAATCTATTATCTTTGGATTTTAGTTTTTAAACTGTCATCATCTAAATGTATTGCTTGGGCATGCCAGATGTACCTGCTTTGGCAACCATGTTTAGGTTGATTATTTTGAAGAGTACTCCTAATTTGTAGGCAAGAATGAAAGTCTGGACTCTTAAGTGTCTTGTAACAACAGGGCTCTGCTTTTCCAGGGCTAAGTTAAAATCTCCCCACATGAGGAGAACAATGGTTCTGCAGACAAGGCCTAGAAACATCTTTTATCCAAAAGCTGCCTGGAACATTTCAACTAAGGGTCAGTGTGTCTATGTTTTGATGCAAATTCCTCAGTGGTCTTTGTTCTAGATTGGGTTTTTCTCCTGGTTGAGGGGCAGAGGTTGACATGGTTTGAAGAAAATGTATTTTTAAAGTGTGAGAAGATTCTCCTGTGATCCGAGTTTTTGTCAGGCTCTGGGACAGAACAAGTGCATGGCAGAAGGACGTGAAGAGAGGGAGGGGGAAGGCTGCTGTGGTGTCCTCTGGCCTCAGTGGTGTGTAACAAAGCCTTGAACTACTTTTTCCATCTCTTCTGCTGTGAGGTGCTTGTTGCAGCTTCCTCCTTGCCCACTCTCCACCTCCTGCTTTCTTTCCCTCTTAGTCCTGTGCAAGCTCTGGCAGCCCTGGGGGGAGTCTGAGCCAGAAAGTCAGCAGAATAGAGGAAGGAAAGGCTGCCTATACCCAGACACTGTGCAAAATGTATGTTCAGTTTGAGGGAGGGCAGGATGCCAGTCCTCCACATCCCCCTTCTCACTCCTTTGGAAGCAAACACAGCACTCCTTTCCATGCTAGGAGTAGGTGCAGGAGAAAGGATTCAGAGCTTGTTGAGTCTTTGAGTGAAAGTGGTGGGCTGAAGTCAGCCTGGGGGCTGTTGATAGAACTGTGCTTGTTTAGATAAGTCATCTTTGGAGTTTGTCCCGTGAAAGAGCTTTCTCCATTGCTGTGCAAGTACCATGGCACAGGCCAGGCTTGATGTCTTTTGTTAGGAATGCCTCTGTTGCATTTCACACGCCATAAATAACTTGTGGTATTTGTAGCAATCTCAGTCCCTCTTTGAAGATACAAGTGTACAGCCTTTTCCTCGGCTTCTCTCTCTCTCTCTTTTTTTTTTTTCTTTTTTTTTTTTTTTTTTTGTTGCTTAGCCTCAGAAGTGGTCTCAAGTCTCAAAAGTGGTTCAGGGGCCTGAATCTGACCATCCTTGGGATAGAACTGTTTCGTGGCTTTGAACTTCAAGCTATATGGAACAAAATACATGAAAGTTCACTGTACAGAACAACTGTGCAAGTCCTGGGTCACACCTCTGAGTCTGTGTGCAGAGAGAAAGGGAGTGATGAGTAAGCATTAAAAGCAGTAATGAGCAGACTTTGATATTTATTCTGGAATATCATGTGGTACGTGAATACCTTTTGCATTCACGTATTTGCAATGCATACTAAAATATGTGCTGAGCCATCATGTTCCTATTGTCAGTATACAGGCACACGTTTTTCCCTTCAATTCATGGGTAGCAGGTGGACTTCCAGCAGTGGATAGAGAGCAATTACAGTAGCAATGCAGACATTAAATATCATGCACAGCTCTCCTCTGAAAGCAAGTTACTAAAAAGCATCTGCCTGTTCCGAAGCTGCATCTCACTTTAGGCCTTTTACATGAGTAACAGTTGTTTTTTTCTTTGAGCTGTGTGATTGCACAGTGCCTCTGTTCTGCTGACACCCTTTCATTAACAGCTAAAATTGCAAACACTGGTGGAAACGAACTCATACAACATTAAGTAGGGTTGAATTATGCTGGTCTCTTTAGTGCTGCATGAATTTATCTCCTGAATCAATGAAAACTGTTTTGGAGGTTTTGTGAGAGAACCTACAAAACAGAAATTCAGGAGATACATGAACATAAATTTGGCTATCCTGGTCGAATAATAACCTGTGGTTTAACAGCAACGTTAGGAAATCCCTAATATGGAAAAAAAAAAAAATGTAGTCAAAAAAGATGATTACTTTTCTTCAAATGTCTTTCAGAAACCTCCTGCTCCTTCTTTTTATATTTCAAATACATACCCAGTTGTTTCCGTAGACTTCGGAAAAGAATTGGAGCTCATGTAACACACCAACTCCAAGTGGTTTAACTGTGATTGGTTTGGAAAGGGAAGAAGATGGAATGATAGTTTTGGGGGGGGTTTAAGTAGCAATGGTAGTTCCAGCTGGCTGGGAATGTTGGCAATGAAATACTTACTGCCTTCTATGTATTCTTTCCTCAGAAAGGGTGAGGAGAAAACTGTTTGCAGAGAGGTTTCAGGTGAACATTACAAGTTGTGTTGCAATAAGGATGAGCAGTAGTACAGTGGGACACAATATCTTACATGCCTTAATATGAAGTTTATCTGCTTTTCTTTTCTTTTCTAGAGTTCTTAAAATGAGAACCCTTCAAAATCACTAGCCATGGCCTGTATGTTGCAGTTAAATATTATCTTTCTCTCATTTCTTCATTCTCATATCTGCCCACCCCCTGCTTTGCTGCCCTCACCCCTTCCAGTCCTGGATCCTTGTTGTGCTTTGTGTCCCTCTCCCACTTGTCTCGGAGCCTCTGTTAATGCCTCTCTGTGCAGGGAACAGTGTGTCAGTTGTGTCAGGCACCCTATCTTTGCCTGCCATCCACGCCACATTAAAACCCACTTCTTCCAGGAATGCTCCTTGCCAGTTCTGCCAATGGATAATCTCTCTGCTCCTCCCCTCAGTGCCCCGTGTTGCTCTGCCCTGCCGTGCCTCTCGCCCCCATTCTTGGTGGTGGAGAGCCTTTGGCTTTGGTGATAGGGCTCCTCTCCTGGCTTTAGTGTGAGGTTTTACATGGAACACATGGGTGTGTATCGATAATTGCTATTTGAATGACTGTTCACCAGATAAAATAGGATTCAAATAATACTGAGTGATTCTTCTTGAAAGAAGAACCTTTCCTGTGTCTGTTTCCTTAAAGGAACCAGTGATTCCCTGTTCAGTGCAGTGTGGAAGACAACTCCATGTCTCGATGTGTGAATATATCAATAGATTTATATATATTTTTAAATCAACTCAAATAAATAGAGCTAACATCAGTTTCCTTGGAATAATGTGGCATGCATGGTTTGGAGAGGTTTAAGACAAGAACTTTGCATTTAAATTCCATTATGATGGCCACTGAGATGTTCTAGAATGAGGTATAAGGGCTGCTCTGCTTGGTCTTTGTGCCCCAATACTTCGGTGTTTCTGTTTTCTCTCACTATTTCCCAGTGTATATTTCAGAAAATCCTGATTCCTAGTCTTAAAGGATCTGTCAGGGATTCAGATAAGAAAATGTGAGCGTCTTTACTTTGGGGGAAGATTTTGTGTGATCAAGAATGGGAGTCAGCAAACGACTTGTAATTGGAGCTTGAAAAGCTGTGGTACAAAAGCTCTGTGGTACACAATGAGGGGTTGCTGCTCAGTGTGTAACTGGGTCTGACAGTTCAAAAGCTGAAACTTTGAAAAACAAGAAGTCCTTAATGTGTGGTTATTAGTAGTTTAAAATACAAGAATTAAAGGAATTAAAGCTAAGGAAATGATTTTTTTTTTTAAATATATGAAAATAAATTTCTTCTTCCCTTTCACTTGTTTCCTTCCTTTCTCCCCTTTTTTCCTTCTCTCTCTCCCTTGTCCTCCCCTCTTTACTTTCTTGGAGTCTTGAATCAGTGGAACTGGATCTGTTTCCATGAGATGCTACAGTACTTAGGTAAATGATACTGAATGGGAATATTAAAGGAGGGGATGATAATCTTTTGCCTTGTCTGACAAGTATGGCTGTTAAGGGTGAGCCTTTGAATCACCAGTGTCTGGAGCTGCCTGGAAATCTTCCTGATTGTTTCTGTTGTTCTTTGGGGAAGGTGTGAGAGGGGTGTGTTACATTTTTGGAGTGTGTCTGGTTTTGGTCCAATTAAATGCTAGGTTTTGATTTAACAACTTTGTGTACTGACACAGCTGTGCCTCGAGGGGAACCCCCATGGACATGGGTGCCTTCAGTGCCAAAACCCTGGCACATTAGCACACCAGTGTCCTATAATTCTTATTTGTGAAGATTTTTTTCTTTTCTAGAAGAAAAATAGGTGGAAATAATAGGCAGCTTATTATTTAGTTCATTTTATTGTTGTTAACGCCTGTAGGAATAATACATGCTAGTTGCTATTATCATTGGCTCAGCTTAGCGGATTTTTTTGCTTTTTCTTGTCTATCTGTATGATAACAGAAATAAAAGCCAGCCCAGCACGGTGCTAACGGTATGACTGCTTTTAGACAGTTTGGCAGGAAATGCTATTTCCTGTTCTGTTTGATGTTCTGTTGCCTTTCTCATAAGTATTAACCCATCTGGGGCTTCAGCATTTGTTGTTGCAGTGTGAAAGACAATGTCAGTGACAGCCAAATTTGAATGTAGTTGTTCCTTTAAATAGATTGAACAGGTTCTGGTTAAAAAACACAGCATTGCCCTGTAGTTCTTTTGACTGCAGTGTAATATCTTCAGATTTCTATCTGCATAGCCAAGTTGGAAAGTGAGATTAGATTTACCTTTAAAGTATGGGCTCACACAGGTGTGGCTTGCTCTTCTGGATTGTATTAGAGGTTCCAGAAGTCCTGTGTCATAGGCAGATGCCAGGTTCCTCAGCACTCCAAAGTCAGATAATAGCTGTAGTGCTGTTTGATGTGCTTCCCAGATCGTCAGATAAATTTATATTTGGAATAGGATGATAGATACTTTCTTGAGAGGTCTGGAGACCCCAAGCAAGTGCTATCCACAGGGGTGTCAAGGTCCCTTCCAACCCAAACTCCCATGTGGTGGAGGTGAACCTCTCTTAACCTTTCACCCTGCCTGTTCCTCTTGGCAGTCGTGTGAACAGTGGTTCAGCAGGATGTCTTGGTTAGGGTGGTACCTCCTGTCAGGGTGCAGCAGTCTTCTGGGGCTGGCTCTTAAGCTTGTGGTTTTTTTGAATCAGATGCTGACAGAGGAGATTTGAAAGCCAGAGGGTGCTGCTTCCCAGGGTGCTGAGATCTGCTGGCACATTTGTGCTGGGTGGAGGACATCTCTAGGTGTCTCCCTGGAAATGCAGTAGCTTCCATTCCTGGTGTTTGTGTATGCCAGTGCCACTGTGCCCCAGCAGTCTCCTCAGTGAATTGCCAGCCTGATCTTTTGTGAAGAGCAGTCGTGTTGAATTTAGTGTTACTACATCAAGAGTGAGGCACTGATACTGAGAGTGGGTAATTGTAACCACGTCTGCCCTTATGCCTGACAGTGTGTGTTTGGTATTTAGCTGTAACTGTTCCTAATTTGCTCAGCTGCTTGACAAAAGCATAAATGACATCGAGGTGAGAGCTCTTCTGTTGGCTGCAACTCTGTGTTACCATGAAATAATTGTAACGTTACATAGAGAGTGATAAATGATTGTTAACTTTAATTAGAACACTAATTATATACTGGAGTGAATTTCAGCAGAAATGAACAATTGCTATCTCTGTGTTTAAATTTCCGCCTGCATTGTAAGACAAAGTTGAGAATGTTTTCCCTTGGTGTGAAAAAGGGGTATGTTTAAAGGGAATCTGCATGTACCATCATGTTTTCACTTGGATATTGCATGTTCTGATGAAGGCTTTGGCAGCATTGACAACCAGACTGCTGACTTCCTTAAAAAACAACTATAAAACAATCTTTTGGGTTGAAGTTCTCCTGTGTACTCTGTAACATTGAAATCATTTTCTTACGCATTTGCACTTTTTCTGCTGGAGCTACTTAAGAACATAACCCTGTTGAATGCCCAGCTGCCAGCAGAAGAGTCAGGGGGTGGTCTAGGAAGTTGGTCATCTATTTAAAAACCTGATTGCATGGTACACACAGTTAGGGAACTGCTTGATACCCTGAAATAAATCAGTCCATTTGTGAGTGTAAATAATTATGATTTCCTGAAGAATGCTGTCTGGCTGATCTCTGTTTCCTGCTTGGTTGAGAAGTCCTGAAAGAGTAAAAAGAGAAGAGGTCAACATTTGAGTACTACCTAAAATTACTAGGGTCCCTTGGAAGTTCATTTGAGATGTGTCATAATAACCTAGAGAATGACATCACTTGTCTTACATACTAGGTAATGTTGGTTTTTTAAGTAATGCTCTAAAGTGGTTCTGTAAGAACAGGATATTTTCATAAATATCAGTTAATTTTGCAAAAAGTCAATAGCACATGCTATTAGGACTTCAATAATAAAAACAAATTACTTGTAACCAGACATTTCAGTCAGCAAGAATGAAAGCTCTTTGCACATATGTGTATTTAGCTCATAGTTTCTACTCATATTTTAATCTCCCTTGGAGTTCAGTATTAGTCTTTCAAAACACACATGTTACTAATCAAAATATTATTCTTCTAAGGATTTCTTCCTGAAATACCAACCAGAAGACATATGTTTATAGAGACTGTGTTAGAACTTAACAAATACAGGCCAAACAACTTATAATTGGGCTGGTTTTGCTTATTTTGTATTTTGTTGAATCAACAGCCTTGAGGATGTGAATGTTAATGGATACCAGAAACTTAAGGTTCGTTAGTTTTAGATTCTGTATGATTTTATTCTCTTCTGGAGGTCAAATAAAAGAAAGGGAGTGAAATCCTGACAAGAGACATGAAATGAAAACCACATGTTGTACAGAAAAGCTGTCCAGGGGACAGTGTCACTCATTAGCTGCTACAATAGCTGTTACTTGGTTTGATACAGCGAGCACATTGTTGTGCTGTGAAAAAAAGCGCAGCAATATTATTTCTAAAAGGGGCAGGATGCTTTTTTCATTGAGTTGGTGGTTTTTGTTTTGCCTTTTGGGGTGCCTTTTTTTTTTTTCCCATGGTGATAAGGGCAAAGCTGTGGGTTTCAGGCACTTCCTTGGGTGTGGTGTGAGAGGTGGCAGAGGAGCTGTGTTTGAGTCGCTCCTTTGTGAGAGGGTTACAAATCCCAGTGAGCACTGTGGGTCTGAGGGACTGTGTCTCTTTTCCACGCAGCTCTATGGGTGGTCTCACTGTTCCATTCTGCAGCTTGGGCTTCCTGGCTGGTGTAAAAGCAGGAGGAATGCGAGCCTCCCTGAGCTTCTAGATGTGCTAAGGAGGGAAAGGTCTTGGGGCTAATCAGCCCCCACACTGTAATCAAGAGGATAGCTTCTCTTACAGTATCTGGCACTGTATACACACAGCTCCCTTCTCTTTTCTTGTGAAGGCTGATGTTTATGCCAGTAGAGTCTCTGTAGGTGGATTTCTCTTTAGAAATTAACAATTTGCCCTTCTTTTGCCCAAGAAGTGTCATGGTTAGGTGATACTTGACTTGATCAAATAGGGAAAAGGTGCTTGGCTGGCTGCCCCTGGCTCTGTCAGATTTGGGTAGGGTTTTTTGAGTAATATGTAAACAAACAAAAAAATCAAGGCAGCTCGGTAATATTTATAGCCTTAGAAACTTTCAGAGTCCTAACTCTTAGCTTCTTTATTTTGTATTCTTGGCACTGATAAGAAAAAAAGAATCAGAAGCCACATTATTAAACTGCTAGTGGAAACAATCTGTATTCTTCTTGTGGGATCTTTTCTGACAGATAAAAGGATACATCTGCAGCTGCTGTATTTGGGGGAATGGGGCGATGGGAGAGCAGCACCTGAGACAACACAGTTTTTGCTGGCCCACATATGTCCAGATTTTACTTTGCATTTCTTTTTTTTTTTACTTTATCCACATTTTGTGCCTAATTTTCCCTTTTGCAGCTGTAGACGCTTATGCTCGGAAATTGAATGAGATTGTTCCTTTTGGTTCCTTGCGTCTGGCTGAACTCTTTGCATATGCCTCAAAGTGAATTGCCTTGAAATAATAAGCAGGGATTGTACCGCTGACTTAGAGTTGAAAGAAGGCTGATGGGGAGCCTCTTTTGTTCGTTTCTGGGTTAGGTTAGAAACAGAGCCTTGTGTGAAGTGAAATTGTATGGCCTAAATGGCCGCTTCATCGCCTCTGGCCTTTGGTTTAAGTCTTTGGCTTAGGTGGCTCTTCTGCTTTGGTTGTGTTTGGGGCTCTCCCAAAGAAGGCACAAATTTGGCCTCTGGTTTATTAGAATAAGCCATGTTCTTGCACACTCACAGAAGAACAGTTTGGAAAGAACTTCTGGAGATTGTCAAATCCAGTCCCCTGTTCAAATCAGTTCCAGAGAGACAAGTTTACTCAGGCCCTTGTCTACTTTCCAAAGATGCCCTGTTCCTGTGTTTGACCACCCTTCATGGTTAAAAGTTAATTTTACCATATTTAATTGAAATGTCCCCTATCACATGTATTCTGTTCATTGTGTCTCATCCTCTGCTGCTGTGTCTCCATGGAAAGCCTCTCTCTTCTCCTTACCCCACTAGGGTGTAGACTGGCAAGGTTTTCCATCAGCCTTCATTTCTTAAGGGTGGGCAAAGGTATTTTTCTCAGAGTTTCCTCTAGCCTCAGTCTGTGTCAGTGATCTCGCAAAGAATTCAGTCCTCTGTGTTAGTGGAGTTGTGCTGGGGATCTGAGAACTGGACACAGCAACCACATTAATTCCCTGGGCACACTGGCAGGTCTGTTCTGCTGCTGGTTCATTCTTGAAGGTGGCCAGGCCTGTTCATGGACTCTCAGGGATCTTCCAGCAGGGTATTCATGTCATCACTTCCAGACACAGGAGTGTAAGTACTGCCTTTGCTAGAGGTACCTCCCATGATATCCAGAGCTACACTGAACTCTGCACATGCTGGTGTCATATTGGTAGTTGATAATCATTTTGGCATTGGCCTCTGCTTCCAGCTCTTCCTCTTTTATTTTCAGCTGCTGAATGCCAAGCTTGCAGTAGAAATTCTTAGCTTTGAGGCATTTGGTGTTTTGAATTAAAAATTTATTAAATTAGTTTGGAATGCATTAGGCAGCTAAACTCCTGGCTCCCTGGGACAGCCCATCATTTTCATGAGGGAGTTTGGAGAGGGCTTTCTTGTCTTGAAAATCCAAAAGCCTTCTGTGAAGAGCCTGTGCAGAGCCAGGTGGGAATTGCTGCTGATCTCTATCACATGCAGTCTTGACTCAGAGGCAGAAGGTGTTCAATACTACTCTTGTCCTGTCAGTCTGGCATCTGAGAGAGAGAGGAAGGATATCAAAAGTGGGAGCCAAGAGATGAGCGACTGTAACATCTCTGGCTTGATTTCATCTGCAGGAGAAAAAATGGTAGGGTTTGGGTTTTTTAAATTTTTCATGCAGACAAATAAAGTAACATGCTTAGCTCCCAGGTAGTTATTCTAAGTGCTGGTATGGTGAAGAATGGGAAATGGTGCTGGAGGGCTGTGACTGAGGTGAAGATGCCATCCAGGCTGCCACTGAGTGCCACACTTAAGTTCTCAAAACGTTTTTACCCTGTGTGCATTTGCAATCAATACAGTTCTGCTTATCTGCTATGGCCTGCATTCAGACCTGTCCTGTGTAAGCTGTGGCATTTGTGTACGAAGCCTGACCTGTTCATTTAATACCTGATTCCACTCTTTCTTGATTGTAAACCGTTAGTTTTTCTTTGTTAAACAGTATGAAAAACATCAAATGAAAGAATTCATTTATGTTATTTCAATTCTTCCCTCAAATGTTAAGGTGTGTGCAACCCACTCAAGTGAGTTGTTTGAAAACTAGGGGAGCGTATGAGTAGATTGGAGTGTGCCAAGAGATACCTTTCTGTGCAGGCTCTTTCGTGACATAAAAAAGAGGTATATTTTCAAAGGGTTAGAGGCTGAAAGTGCTTTTGTTATGGAGAAGTTCTGGGTTTTGTTATCTGTTGTTAGCTGAGAGTTGTAAGTAGAAGGATGTCACTGGCTTGGAGTGGAGGCAAATTGGAATAAGAAATGCATTTTCTACCAAGATATCACTGTCTAAAGTTCTGCTTTAGTCCAGATTTGAGTGGTCTTTTTGAAAGTAACTCCAGTCTCTCTGTGCTTGCTCTGTTTCTAGCCTGTGTTTGAACAGAAATACTAGTTTTGTATTATGGCAAGCTGTGGCTCTTACAGAAATAGAGAATAGGTTGCACATCCTGAAGATGAGATGTCAGCAGTAAAGGTTTCTGTGGCTCTTGTGCAAAGTTTGTGGACGTGGGTGAGAGGTTTTGCAGTGTTTTTTTTTCAGGCCTTTGATCATACTTTAGAGAAGAAGTGGTATTTTATTAAACCACCGTGCTGTTCAGGCCACTCAGCATCGAGAACGTTGCTGTACAAGTGACACCTCATCCAAACCCACATCTTGCTCTTAAAGCCTTGTTGGTGGCCGCTGACGTCTGTGTCTCCGTGTGCACTGGGAGGGTGGCTGGGGGCTGTTCCTGCCTGGTCTCCCCAGTTGCTTGGTTCTCTTTCCAGTGTTTCTGTAAGTGGCAGGGCTGGTGCCAGGGCAGCACATGGAGAATGCATTTGCTCTTCTGTGGGAAGAGCCTCTTCCCATGTAGCTGTGTGTGTTTTGTTCTTTAAAATTGACTTGTGAAACATCTAGATGAAAGGCTTTGGAATTTATGCATGTCATGGAGATCTTTGACTGTGACAGGTAACAGACAAGTAGCACTCTGTTTCAGCTCTGAGGAATATCACAAAACCAACATGTTAGAGTGAAAACAGGCACTCTGTTATTTTTTGGTTTTTTTCCTCTATGGCGGTTTTGGTTTTCAGACCCTCTCCCTTTGGCTAGTGAAATTTAGGTCACCTGGAAACAGGATCAGCTGTTGATAATGCTACTTGAGGGGTTGTGTGCAAGTTAAATGTGTATATTTCTGAAAGAGGATAATAATTTGCTACCAGTTCTTTTTGGGCTCCAGTGGGGTGGTGGCTGGTTTTTTTTCTGTTGCGACTTGTCTGTAAAATCTCTGCTTTAGAAGTGTGAGCTCAGCCAGGGTTATAACTTCTGGTGAAAACTCTTCACAGAGTTTATCTTAATATGTTATGTTTTTATTTAACTGTGTGCCAGAGAAAAGATGAGTTTTGGTAGCTCCAGCTAATTCCCCACCAGTTTTATGGGATAATAAAAGTTCTTTTTAAAAACAAACAAACATTTGCTTTGTAGGTTATGTAGTTCTTTTTCCTGGTTTGAAGTCAAAGATTTCTTTTTCCTGTTACATATTTAAGGAAACCACAACAGTGCTCTTAGCTGCTCTTTGGAATATTCCATGCTAGATCCAGAAGCCACTGAAGTGCCTTGAAATAAGGAGGTTTCCATCACTGCCTGTGGGCTGCAGTCCTCCATTTTACTTGCTCTAAGAATAATCCCATTGATCTCACAGAGGCTGAAGTTGTGGAAAACTACCTGTCAAAGTGAGGAATTTCTTGGAAATCAGCAGGGTGCTTCACCTGAGTTGAAAATAAGAATGTGGAAACTACTTGCATGCAGATTAGATTTATTTCACTTTTTGTTAAAGAGAGCATTCTGAGAAACCCCTTTAGAGGCTGAAGCTCCAGAGATATGGGATTCTAGACCACCTTCTGTCATTAGCCTGTTGGAAATCCTTACAGCAGTTTTTTATAGCTTTGTTTTCTTATTTGTCAGGTGGTTGCAATTTGTTGGTGCCATCTGCTGTAAGATGTAATGGAGGAAACCTGTATTTTGGCTGTGTACAGTGTGGTAGTAATGAAGTCTTCCACACAACTTCTGCATAACACTTCGCTCCAACATGAAATAACAAAGGAATATTGAGAGGAGGAAGGCAGCACTGGCACAGGCAGTCACGGGGAGCCTATTTCTGTGCTTATCTGACTTTTTTTTCTTTCCTCCCGTGTCTGTAGCAGTTGTTTCCGTTTTCACCAGGTAAAGTCAGGAAGCAGCAGCTGTGAACTGGTCTTTCATGTACTACTCCCTAGAGGGTGCCAGACACCCGCGTTCTGCAGCCCTGTGTGCTCTGCAGCCAGGTGTCATCGCAGCCTTGTGCTGCTTTCTTCTCACTCGCTGTGGTGTGAGCATCACTTGCTGCTGGAAGGTGCAGTGAGAGATGAGTTGGCTGGTTGATTCAAGCACCTCTCACACAGTCACAACCATGTGCTCTCATTCGTGGATTTTCACTTACTGTAACTTGTATGTTATGAGTTGTTTGTGTTGGTCAAGGATAACTTTGTGAGAAGGAAACACAGTTTCAAGATGAAAACGCTGTAAATCATTCAGGAGTTGTGCTGACCAGTTACTGCAGTGAGTGCCTGCTTTCCTGGGTCACTAGGGAGCAGCTCGTGGAAACTAAAGAAATACAAAGCCTGTGTATTCTGACTCTTAGTGACCCACTCCACGGTTTGGGACCTCAGTGTTTGTGGTATTTAACCATTTTTGCAGCAACACTTGAAGATACAGTGCATGAATGCTTTGGAATGAGTGCAGGAGGGTATGTTATGAGTGGAAGGCACAGATGCTATTTATGGCTTGTAGCACCTGTGACTGCATAAGCTTTCTTTGAAGTAAATGTGGGATCCTCATGTATCATTTAAAGCCCTTTTTTTTTCTCCTCCCTCAAAACACATGGCAGCGGTGGTTCAGCCTAGCCCTGCACAGCCCCTTGTAGGCCGCTGGGCTGGATGTGAAAGGTTTGGGACATAACTGTTGGAAAGAAGACAGGGCAGCTCCTTGAAGGTGGATTCTTGTATTCCCCCAGACCTGCACTGGGAGCAGAGAACAGGAGGTGTGTTGGAAATGCTGCCTCCGTGGCAGTGAAAGATGCCACTGCGACATGGTATCCTCCACATTGCTTTACAGCTATAGTCATTAGAAAAAATTGCATGGAAAGACCTGAGTTTTTACTCAGATATATGTACTTACAGCTTTTTCTCATGCATAAAATATGCAAAGAAAAGAGGCCCATTAATGAGGGTTTGTCTCATTAAGCTAATTGCCATGAAGACCATCTCTCAGAGATCAGACTTCACCTGTCTGATCTGGGTCTCAATGCTGATTCCTTGAAGGCTGGTTAAGATTCCACTGTTTGTTTTGAAGTAGCAGAGCATAGAGAGAGACTTTCAAACTTGGGTGTGTTTTTTTCCCTCTGCTTTCTTTTCAAGTGCCTCTAATCCTTTATGAAAACAAACACTGGAGACAAAGACCTTTGCTAAGAAAATGTGTATCAGCTCTTTTTGTTTAGAAAGGGTGTTATGGGTGAGAAATATTTAAGTGTTCAGAGATGAGACATTAGCTTACCAAAATGTGAGTGATCCTCATTTGCATCAAGGCAAAGACTGTAGTTTTGTTGTCATGTCTTGCCTCAAATGTTCATCTGCTACTAGTGTGGACTAACTGAAGAGAAGTGGCTCTTCTCCACCACTATAAAATGGTGAGTCTGTGTGTGGAGCTGTGAGTACCAGCCCCTGGCCACTTAATGTTGTTTATGTGCTGCTGGGGAGCTGCTCATCATCTGTACCAGGACAAGGGGTATGTGGAATGGAAACTTTGGTAACTTGTAATGGAGGCATGAGCCTTATCATCTCTAACAGTGCAGTTCTTATTGTTTGTACTGCTATGCTGTCTTTAGTTCCTCTTAATGGCTTGAGGCTCCTGTGGGCCAGACTAAATCCGCTGCTGTAAGAAGTTCCAGGGGTGTTCCTGCTCATGTCGATGGCTCCTGTGCTCACCTGCCACTGCTGCTTTAGGATTGCCACACCACAAGAGCTTCTGTGTAGCTTCTCAGTATATGTCATGCAAAAACACCACAGAGAGGCAGGCTTGTTTTTCTGATTAAAAAAACCCCAACCAAACGAAATGGTGCATGTCATGCTGACAGCTGAGGGGTCTCATGGCAAAGGGGGGTTCTAACATGCAGCTGTCCTCCTTGCTTGAGAAGAACTTGCAGCCTCCTTTGCAGGGGTAAGGAAGGATCAGTGTTGAATTTGACAAGTCATTCTCTCACTAAAGGATCTTCTTCAAGACTTTCCCTTCTGCCTTCCTCTTTAAAGCCCTCAGCCGAAGACCAAAATACTAATAGGTTGTATCCTGTTTATTATGATCACAGGAATTAAAATGCCACAAAGAGAAAGGAAAATTAATGGAATAAAGCAAGCTGTGGGAAGGAAAACAGCTTTTAGTGTGGTGTGCTAATGAGGTATGAAATAGGTGTATAAGAAAATGTCTGGTAGCATCTTTAGAAAGTCTTGCAGCCCGCAGAAACAGAAATATGGGAATATTGTGGGAGAGGAATAACCCAGTGCTTGGAGGAGAGGGAATTTACTGTCTGCTACAGACTTAATGCCAGAGATAGTTTGCCTCTTCAGGCCCTGGCTGCCCTTTGGCAGAGCTGGCATCTCTTTCATGTGGAAGCTGAGGCTGGGATAGCTGTAAGCTCGAGGATACAGATGCCTTTGAACTTTGCTTTCTTATCACGGACTTTATATGACATGGCAAGCGTGATCCACTTCTGTTCCCGCACAACTCTGCTGCTGCCCAGAGCCAGCCCTTGGACCTGCTGAGGACTGGGTCACTGGAGTCCCCTGGGTTAAAACAATTGTCTTGCCTATCTATTTCTTTTCCCCCCCTTTTCTTCATTGAGTTGCCTTTAGTGGTCTCCTTCCCAGCCTGTCCCCATAAACCACCGTGCTGGTGTTACAGGGCTACATAGCCTAGCTAAAATGAGTGGTGGTGAAGAATGGAGTGAGAGTGGGCAGTGGAAGGCTCCCAGTGTGCATATTGCTTAGCCCAGCATTGCTGCCAGAGTCTTCCTGGTGGGAAATTAAGGAGTTGCTTGCACAAAGAAGTATTTTGCTTCCCAGGGGGTTTCGCTGAATTTTGTTTCTGGATTAAAGTGCTAATTAACACAAAGTAGTGCTCAATGCTTCACTGTAAGAGTAACTAACACTGTTGATAGTTGGTTTATAAACATAATGTGTGCTAATGAGATCCCTACCTTTGGAAAACAAAGCTGTTGATCCTGTGTGTGTGTGTCCAGGCATTTTTAGTGGGCTGGGAGGTTTCCTTTCCAATGATAGCTCATGCCTCTTTGAGATTCTCTTAAAACAGAAGGTTTTTTTAGCTCCTCAGTGGTTTCTTTTCCCCTGTGCATTAGCTGTTTTTCAGTTCTTGAATTTCGATCAAGAGCTGGAGGCTACTTTTAGCTGGCTTTGGCTTGTTAGTTTACTTTCTTTCAGACTAAGTGTCATTTTTCTCTCTAAAGAGCTGAAATGCCAAGACTATGTCATTTCTACTTGTATCTAATAATAGCTTAATCCACAAATAATTGTAATGAAGTTACCAAGGCCACTGGCAGAGAATAGTGTGCTCCAAAGACCACTGGAATGAATGGGATTCTTCACTGAGACCAAAGTGAAGCTTTGGGTTGAGCCCTGGGGTGCTGTTCCATACACACATGCACGACCATGCGCGACAGTGTTGGGCTGTGCTATGGAAACCAAATTTCAAAGAAATGCTGCCAACTCTTCCAGCTGAGAACTGGTGACTGAAGGAAGATGCCGTTCAGACAGACAGGAGATGTGTTAGCAGCCCCCAAGGTAGCAGAGCAGTTGCCATAACAGCCGGCAGCAGATGTTACCCAGGCCCATGCTGCTGCTGCTGGAATTAGAGCAGGAATGGAGCTCTCCTAGCTGCCAAGTGCATCGTTTGTGTGGCCAAGGTGTCAGTTGCAGCTCTGGAGTACGCAGGAGGCTGATGAAAACATAAACAACAGCAGCAGCAGCAGGATTGCTGATTTGGTGCAGGAAATACTCAGCTGTGCCACTGTGCCCTTGTAATCCCATTAGGAAAGTCAGACTAACAAGATAGGATAGACCCCTCTGCTGGGTTTGCTGCTGGGGAGGCAGGGACATCTCATCAGCTTGTGAAGGGTGTGCCAGGAGGATCTGAGGGGGAAGAGCCGGGTGGGTGCACTGGCAGGGCTGGGGGTCAGGTTGTGCAGGACCTGCCAGAGCTGCTGACTGTTTTCCACATGCACGCAAAGCAGTTTGCCCTAAAGAAGTAAAGGCAAGAAATAATGGTGGTGAGTTCGTTGCTATTAAGGACAGATCTAAAGGATTTACCTTTTCTGGGAAATGCTTTAATTAGAATTATGATGTCTTTTGCCAGATTGCTGAGCAGTTAAACTCTACTTAAGCCCAGAAAAAGTACCTCCATGAAAAGTTTTCAGTGCAGTTCCTGGCTGAGATTGTGAAGAGGAGTATTATTTACAAATATGTCATTAACAGACATTATAAAGTTGATTATGCCCCTGTGGGAATGAATGACAAAACTTTCATAGCCTTCATTAGAAATGAAAACCTTTTGATGCAAGGCAAATACGGTTTTGGGTGCACATATAATAAAGTTATACATATTAGCTTAAAAGCAGCTGCTCTGGAAACCCTATTGGAAATTCTTAGTTTTCCTAATGTGTAGGAGAAATCCATTTTCTGTAGGTATTTTTAGTGCTAACTTCCTCTCCTGTGCTATTATCTTACACACTCCCCCATTAGTGCTTGCTGTGTTTCCAGGTCAGCCATGTGATTGCTGAGCATCCCTGCCTGCTTTTGAATGACTTGCCAGACAGGAGCCAGAGAGGCAAGTTGTTCATGCTGGCTGCCAGCAGCAGCTTCTCCCAGCCTGGACCCACGGATAATCCACAGAAACCCTCTCTTCTCACCCTTCTGGGAAGGTCGTCACTGTGTGGTTCAGAGAGAGACCCTGCCCTACACGGGCTCCTGTGTAGGTGTAAAGATGTTTCTCAGTGAAGGTAATCGTGTGTTGGAACACAAAACGGCCCCACTGTTGAGAGGCATTTCAGAGCTGCTGCTTCGCCTTGAGCCACGGCTGTTTTAGCACGAGCTGGATGAAGCACACGGATTTCTGCCTTTTTGCCACTTGTTACATTTACAACTCAAATGAACTTGCTGTGCTTCAGAAAATTGCAAGAAGTGGTGAAAACACTGCAGCCCAAATCCCTCTGTGAGCTTTTTTTTTTTTGTGTGTGTGGTAAAAAACCCTTAGGCAAAGTGTTTTAAACCCAGCAGTGCTGATAATGAGAGTTAATAACTTTCCAGATATTGGCTTTTTTGCTACATACGACTTTTTAAAAAAGGTATTTAAACTCATCCAGCCAGTTGCTGTGGATGCCTCTGTGTGTGCTTAATGAACAGCTGGCTCTTTTGAACTGGGAATTTTAATACTTTCAGTTCCATGAAACTGGAATCGGAGGAGGCAGATGATTGTACAAGAGAGGGAGCGCATTTTCTCATGCGAGTTCAGGAGGAGGGAGGGAGAGGAAAGCATCGTAATATTGCGTGTGTTTCTGTTTCAGTGGATCAAATCTTTCCTCTGTCTGCATCCAAGCTATTTGGTTGTGATCAGATGATCAGAGCTCAAGGAAGCGATTGGAGAGCGAGCTGGCTGCAGCTGCACTGTAGGCTGTTTTCAGGGACAAGGAGCCACTGTTTTTCAAACATAGCATAAACATAGAAGTTATTTTGTAGGCTTCAGGATGCAGATATGGGTTGTGCTGCCAGCATTGTTCTGCTCCAAGCCTTTCGTTCTGTGGTACAGAGGAACTGTCCACATATCTGCAGGCGACGGCGACGAGAGGAGTTGTCACATGAAATTCTGCCGCTGGATAGCGATGATGAATTGAGCAGACCCAGGACTCTCATCATAATGGTATGGTATACTTTAATCTAGAGAGATGTGATAGAATTATTATTACAGATGTTATGTGATTTTTTTTTTTTCCTTTAACTATATATTCATAGAGAGAAAGCAATTGGCAGGCAATTTGTCAGGTTAGTTCTTTTAGTTTGCTTGTAGATTTGCTGTATCTGTAATGTTACTTTATAGGTGAAGCTGTAAGCTCCACATAATCTCTGTGTAAAGTAAATGTTCTGTTATTTAATTGTTGGTGGGTTTTATTGCTGTTTGTGAGATAGGCAGCACTGGAGCCAGTAGCGTGGTTATGTTTGATTTCAGACTTGGAATTCCAAACAGCAGACAGCTTAGGAAATGTTTGCTAAGTCTGTTCATCATAAAATCAAAAACAAACCCAAAAGCCAAGCCAAATAAAACAAAAAAATCTTTGCTTGCACCCAGGATGCAGTTGGAATTTATATTAAGTTATATGCAAATAAACTCCCATATATCTTTGCTTCAAACAGTTTGCAGCAGTAAAATGTTTGCTGGATCACTGCTTTCCGGTTTACTGAGTTGCCTCTGTTCTTTAATGAAGGGGGGCTTGAAAGGCTCTCGGTCTTTGAGCGTCATTTTCTTCCCAAATTAAATTTTTTATTTTGTGTTGGGAATATAATAATCACTATAGGTTTGTTAGGAATAAATGACAGGGTTGTTCCTCATTATAAATCACTATTTCAGAATGAGGAACACACTTACTGCCTAGTTACTGCTCTTCCTTGCCAAATACACATATGGAGAGCATTTCCAGAACCCTGGAGTGGTTTGCATCTGAGGTGGCAATGATTTGTTACTCTGCGGCTCTCACTTGATAAAAATATTACCAAGACACTGAAAATAGTATTTTTGCCAGTTTTTCAGGACTCTTGTTTATATCATTTAGAGTGGTAGAGTTTGATGAAGTTCAGAATGTACCCCCATGATACTCTGATCCCGCACAGGGCTGTAACTTATTGGTAAGGGGTAACATCAGAGAATTTAATAGCTGTCCTGAGCAGCTGTTTAGAATAGAGCATTGCTGCCCATGGAGAGGTGTGTGGTGCAGCCATGGCAACCGTAGTAGCAAGGACCCAATCTCAGCAGTGCTTTAGGTATCAGCTGAGGGTATTATCCAGTGCATGGGGGAGCCTCATGGTCATAAGGAGGATGGAAATTGATTTTGCCATTGTGAATCTGATGTTTAAGCTTCTTGTGCTCTAAAAGTATCTATGTCTACACAACAAACTTTTTTTTCCACTTAAGGGTTAAATAAATTACCTCAGCAGCATTTAACCAAATAAATGTCTCCTTCCTGGTAGTGATTTCAAGCATGATGAAGTGAGAAATGTCCGGAAGCACGTCTGAGTATGGATCATCTGTGTAACTTGCTTCAGTCCTTGGAAGAAAAGGGTAGTCTAGGGTGTTGTGGCAGCAAACACTGTGCCAGCCTTCCCAAACCCAGAAATACTCATCAGCAGCTTGAGTTGTGTTTCTTTGTGTGGTAAGTCCTGTGAGATCAAGGCTCCAAGAGCAAAGGTCCCTGGGCTCTCAGGGAAGTGAGGCTTTGCCCTGCAGTGTGGAGGGAGTGGTGGAAGCTGCCCACCACCCTGCAGAGTGGGGGATACCCAAAGGAGAGGCATTCTGGTCAAGATGGTCTGTTACCTGATGCTGGATGTGGGCTCTGAGATCCCCTCAAACGAATCCACCCGTTGTACTAACAGGGGCTTAGGTTTTCTATGCAGTGGTTAATGCACTGGTGTTTGTCCTGCCAAGAGGCTGCCCTTCCCCAGGAGCTTTGTGGGATCATCTTCTCACTCTCAGTCCCTTTGAGAAGAGGAGGAGTGGTGGTTCAGCCCTGTCCTGAGGCTGGGGTAGGTGCAGGCAGGCACTTTGGAGGAAAGCTGCTGGGAAGACGATGACTTTCACAGGTTGATCTTTCTTTCAGGATGTGTATTGTTACCGTGTTTTTGTTTTGAAGCAGTTGATTATGTAAATATCTAAATGAATTTGCCATTAATCTTTGCAGTTAGGCTTAGGAATGATGTGGAGACCTGGTGAGCTGAGAAGAAAGGGCTGCTTCAGAGCACTTTGTGGCAGAATGGATGGTCCTGTTTCCACTTGAATTATGTTACTTGAAAGAGCAGCGTGATAGAGAGCTGGAGGCTACTGGGCCTTAATGCAACTCTTTATGGTCCTAACAAATTAGTTTTTCCCCTTGGTCTGTTGTAGATCATTGAGGTTTATGTCTGGATAATACAGTGGAGGCAACTATGTAGACAAGCAGAAGAGTGTCTAGTACCCCGTGTCATGATGCACATTGTGCAGATGCCAGGAGCTGAACTGATCCCAGTGAGATTACTGAGGGCTCATGTCTGAGGGCAGTGAGTGATTGGAGTGCCCAAGAAGGAGGGTGAGGAAATCTCAAAATGCAGAATACCAGAAGTACACTGATGGGCCTGGGTGTGATCGTTTGGCTCCTGGCAGCTGAAGACCCGGCATTTTGTCTCTTCATGCCTTCAGATGAAATGGTCTTCCTCTCTGTGGCTTGTGTGCCACTGCCTGGATGTGCCCTACAGAGAGTGTTAGCCTTTGCTATTGATTTCAGGAGATGAACTCTGCCTTCTAAACAGCTTTTTGAAGTCACCAGGCTCTGTTCTCTGTTCTTGCAAGTTTGCCCGTCCTGTGTGTAGCAGAAGTAACGTCTTGGTGTTGCCTTGACAAGGAAAGCAACCGTGAATCAGAGAGAACAGCAGTCTGCCCTAAAATGCTTCCAGTACGTAAACAGCTCTAGGGATGTGCCCCTTTTTCCTTTGTTAGTCACTGAAGAGGAACATCCTTGTAGGAGATTCTTCTGGGAATTGTTTTTGCCAGTGGCACTCCACGCAGGACATGCTGTGGGTGTGCTCTGTAAGAAAAGAAAGGAAGAAGTCCCAAGCACAGCCTCCAGCTATTGCTTAATGGCTACCTACTAATCACTGTATGAAACCTTTAAGCATCACAGCAGGTATTTCTAACATTCTGGTCCTTGCAGAAAGTGAGGATTGATGTCTTTATTCAGAGATGTTTTTTTCCCTTCAGTTTGTTAGTTTAGAAATCTGGTTTTGCCCTCAGGCCAGACAGATAAATCATTAGTTTTAGATCTTGACTGGATCCACAGAGCTAGGAGATATGTTGGAAAGAGAAAACTGTAAATTCTCTGTCAATTACTATTGTGTGTCATCTTCTCTTGGATGAAATCCTGGAATGTGCCAGAGACATGCAAAGTAAGCATCCAAACAACCTCTAATATGGTGTACCAGTTCAATCAATTTGTTCAGTGACTCTGATTTAACAGACTCTTATTTTCTGTACCTTTTAAGAGCATGTCTGCAAGAGCTGGCTTTCAAAATAAGTCTATGAGATGGTGAGGTTTGAGATACTAATAACCTTTCTAGAGTGAATGCAAATGGCTGTACATGCTGTTTCCACAACAAAAAGGAGAAGAGGAAGATGCCTGAAGGAAGAAAATGAAGTGCATGGGGTTAGGTAGAACTGTTTGATGTTTTAAGGGGTAGCAGTAACATTCAAGATGATGGTTTTCATTTGGAACTTGTGGCTTGAAGTTGAGCTTTATCTAGTAGGTCATTCCTTGGTTTTTTTTTCATGCAATTTATTACAAACTGTCACAGCTGAGATTTGTGTGATAAGAGCAAAGCGTATTTGAGGATATGGTCCTACTCTCCACCACCCCCAGCTTTCCTGGCCTTGGTAATAAGCTACATAAAAATGTAAAAAAGTTTTGCGTTTTGAATAAAATAGTGTAACTTGAGCTGACTTATTAACTTTAACACAGTGATACTCATTTCATTAATGCCCAAGCTGCCTCTCAGGCCACTTAGTTTGTAAATGGATTTTTACTCTTCTAAAAGCAGTAGAGAGAACAGAAATGTGGCTTTGAGAATTTTTCTTCATCTGGTATTGAAATTTACCTTCAGAACCATGTTCCTCAAGTTTTGTTGCACAGTCTGTGTTAATTTTCTACTCCCCTAGTCGTAATAATTTAGAGCACTCATCTCATTTGTATGCATTTCTCTCCTGAAGGTCTGTGCAATATAAGTGCTGTCAATGGGTGGCACCTCTAGGAACTGGAAGATCTCTGACTCATAACTTTCTGTTTTTGTATGTGGTACTGTGTCTGTATGTACTCAAATGGGGGGGAGTTTCAATGCCTTTTGGAGGCTCAACCCTGGGAGCAGAAGGGTGTTCCCTTCCTGCATGTCTTAGGGGAGGGATTGCCTTTGCAAAGGAGGGTTACCCAAGGCTGCAAAATGAAAAAAAAGATTTCCTGACTTCTTAGCTCAAGTCAGAAGCTTCAATGTGTAATACATTTTTAAGCAATGATAATCATGTGTAGCTTTATTTGACCTTAACTTCCACTTCAGCACTTGACCTCAGCAGGAACAGAAACAGGCCCATGTTTGAATAAATGAATAACATTCGAGTGCAAAGAGGAGAAGTAGCAAGTGATGCACAAAAGCGGTTCTGCTTCAGAGTCATTTTGGCCACTGTTCTTGTTACCTTTGCAGCTTCTTTGCATGCTGTGCCCAGTGCCCCTCAGGCCTGTGAGTGACTGCAGTGACTGCCAGCCCTTCCCCTGGGTACCAGGGACAGTGTCCCCTGCTGCTCCTTGGAAGGATGTTGGGTTTGTTTTGGTGTTTACTCATTTCGACAGCGGCTGTGGCTCTGGGTAGAGTTTCTCATATACAGAGGGGAGAAAATGTGGGTCAGTTTTCATTCTTCAGTACCATGCAGTGTATGCATATGGCTCAAGAAAACGTGGTGTTAAAAGTGGCCTTTTACCACTGAGCAAATCTTCTCCGTCTGACTTTGGCTCTCTGAGCAATGCTTTATATTGCTTTCACTTCTTATTAGTGTTGCAGCGATGTGTGTCGTATGACAGTGTGTGGAATGTAATTATTATGAATGTGTTAACCAAATTTTTATGACAGCTTATGAAGAGCGTGGGCTCAAAGCAATAAAGTGATGAAAACATTCTCCTACATATGAGGAATTTATTCCCTTTTTTCTAGGGAAAAAAGAGAAAAGTAAGCTATTTATTTGTAAGCAGTGCATACCTGTAAGAGAAGGATATAAATTAAAGAGGCACAGAAAGTCTCTGTAAGTCTCAATCCTTGGGAGTGCTTTGGGAAGGTGACTTATGCATTTGACAAAAACCCCAATTTAGGATGTGTGCTCAAAATACTTCTTGAGAGAGAAGAAAATTGACTTATAGAAAGGCAGAGGAATTTGATTAAAGCCAAGAAGACAGAGAGAAACAAACCCACAGAAGAAGAGCAGGAAAATAACAAGCCGGGTGTTTCAGGCTTTGGCCATCTGCAGCCACAGTGCTGTGTCATAGGCACGTATACAGCCAGAGCTATGCACACACGTGCTTGATTTGTCACAGTTTTGCCTATGATGCTCTGCGGTTCTGCTTGGCTCCAGCTCTCATGGCCTTGAGCAAATGTAAGCTTTCCGTATTTCCCTTGATCATGTGCTCTTTGGATCTTCGTGTAGAGTTCAGAAGAAGATCCCAGTGGTCTGTCTAGTCTGGGGTTTTGGAACTAGGTGAGCCGTGATTGTAGTAACCTGAAGCTCTGTTCGTGGTGTGGTGCCCTCATACACCAAGTCAGCCACTAGCACAGATTTTGCATTTGTTTGTGTCTCTCCTGTGTTTGTCACAATATTAAATACTTGAATGAATTATAAAGAAAAGATAAACTGAATAATAATTAAGATACTAACATAGATTTAAATGCCAAGTGCTAGACACAGGATGAACCACCTAAAATAACTGCAGTAATATCTTTGAAGTTCTGGAGAGTTGATTTGGAATGCATGTCACACAGAATTTAGTAGAGGTATTTTGTTTCATGCTGTCAGTAGACAGTTGGACAGAAATATAAAACATGTATGTGTGTGTTTGGGACCAGCAGCCTTTAGGTATAATTTCAGAGTAGTTCTCTGGGGGTTTCCTATGCACGTCTTGGGCTGCACAGGTAGTTCCAGACTCATGACTTTGTTCAAATAATTTGGTCTTTTGCTTCCCCTGGTGGGGTTTCGGTACTGGGATGTGTGGCTGCTGCTGGCACTGTACTGACCAGGCTGTGGGAGTGGGTTAGGTTGGTAGTTAATGTCTACAGGAACTGAGTGATAACAGTGATACAACCTGCTGCAGTGTCTTGGCTGAGAAGCAGATTGTCCCATGCTCCATTACAAGGAGCCCATCTCCATTAGGCAGAATTCACAGAATCACAGAGTACTCTGAGTTTAGCAGCACTGTCACTGCCCATAGCTCACAGGGGGCAGGTTGGGGCAGCACAGGCAGTCTCTTGAGCCAGAGGAGTGCACAAATCCCCCTGTGATGTACCATTCACGCTCCCAGCACGCCCCAGGTGTTTGCACTGCATTACTGGTGAGAGTATTCCTGTGGGGATCCGCAGCTGGAGCACCGACCTGCACCGGGGAGGGCAGCTGGAGAGCCTCTGGCTGGCAGGGACGGTGGCAGCAGGGACAGGGGCAGCGTGGTGGCAGCAGGGACAGTGGCAGCAGGGACAGGGGCAGCGTGGTGGCAGCAGGGACGGTGGCAGCAGGGACAGGGGCAGCATAGGGGCAGCGTGGTGGCAGCAGCGCTTGCACCTGAACGTGCGCTCCCTGTCCTTGGCCCAGGCTCTGGCAGGCTGGGTCTCTTCAGCTGAATTAGGGTGAGTTGCAGCTGGTTCCAGAAGAGCACAAAGGAACAGTATATTAAGCTCATGCTTTCAGAAAACGATATTAGTGCCAGCCCTCAGCCCTTGCCTCTCACTGGCCTTAACTCACTGCTGGCTGCAGCCCTGAGAGCCGGGCTGGGCTTTATTTTTCATGCTGTTGTCAATACAGAATCTTCTGAGTAGCACTGAACTGGATTTAAATGCACATGGCTGAGTCCAGAGTCCATTTCAGGCCTTTGGCCACAAATATGGGGATATTGATTTAGCTTGGAAACAGCTCTGCCCTGTAAGAGGTGTGCTGAGTGTGGAAGGGAGCCATAGAGACACCGAGGCCCTCAGAGAACTCTGGCCAACCAAAAGTACTGCCAAAGTAAAAGCTGCTGGGAGAGGCAAAGTGAGAGGGAGAGCTGTCGAGGCAAAGACAGTGTGTAGCAGAGGAAGAGTTAAGTGATGAGAAAGAAGCCAAGTGGGAAATGCCATTTCTTCTCATCTGAAATTAAATAGGCACACTGCTGTGAAACTTCGGTCAGATGTTTGATTTTAGAGGGCTACCCACCGTTGTTCTGTTGATGTATCATATTCTAATGCTGCTTTTTGCCTCCCACCTTGTTCTTTTCAAAAGCTTTCGTTTTACTTCAGAGTGAGTATGCTTCTTCTTCAGTGGTATTAAATTCTCCCTTGCCCTTCTTCCATTTCCTCCTTCCCAACGTGTAAAACCATCTTTTGCTTTGTCTTCAGCATAGATACATTCCTTTCACCTCCTGCATGGATTGGAAATCTGAATGGAGTGCAACAGAACTGTTCTTGATATTTTTCACTTCCACGAAGTTTCTCCTTTTCAGCACCAATCTTAATACATTTGTTCTAAACCTAGTTGAAATAAACCAGAGTTCCACTTTAGCACATTTCAGACAAAAGCCTTATGCAAAGTTTCCTTGCTCTTGAGAGACAAGGATATCTCTCTGAACCTTTAGCTCCATGCTTCATACTCTTCCATCCATCAGAACTATTTGGTTTTGGTGTATGTGTAAAGTCTCTGTTGCTCTGTAACCTCTCCAGTAACCTCTGGGCAGTAAAGCAAAGTCATAACCGGAGTCACTTCTCTTCACAGCAGCTGCTGAACCATTCTACCATCAGCTGTGGCAGAAAGGTGAATGGAGGGGTAGATACTGAGTGCACCTGCAGCGTAAAACTGAGTGTGATCAACTGTGTGCTGCAAAACCTGGTGTGGGTAGCTTTGTTCTTGGTTTTTTCTGTGTGTCTCAAGGGGATTCCCACCTGATTGCAAAAAACATCTCAAGAGATTCTGACTTCTAGATTACATTTCCTGAATCATACAGGGTCTTGATGAAAGGCAGCAGTGCAGTGCTTAATGACTATCACATGACTGCTGTCATTGTGTGGGTGAATACAGACCAGCTTCAGCTTGCAATACCTCCTTGTAGCATAAGGGGAACTGGACAAGCACAGGCAAATGGTTTTGATGTTCTCTTGACCAAAGAAAGGTTTGTAAAGGCAAGACACAGGATTTAATTTCTAGGTCTAAGCAGCATTTCAGTCTGTTTGAGGCTGTCAGCTAGAACTGACAGCTCTACTTTTATGAGTGAAACAGAAATTAAATTACCTGCTTAAGTACCCACCTGAACTCTTGTTCCCTGCAGTAATATTGTTCAGGTATATAGGAGCAGGTGTGTTATCTTCAGACTGCTTGGAGCTAAGCAAGATGAAGGAAGATGGACTGTCTAGGAAATGTGGGAGCCATTCCTGGTCTTTCAGCTTTTGAATCACTTCCTTGAATAATTAAGGCTTCCAGCTTGAATTAGTGATTGGAGTGAGGAGTGCCACAATAGTGAAAGGGTTAGCATTCAGCATCAAAAAGCATGTCACATGAATACTTTGGGATGTTTTGGGTGGCAAGGGTCTGACATCATCTCGAGGCACTATCCCAAGTCCAGTCCAGCTGAAGCTGGCTCAGACCGTGGGCCATGGTCTCCTGTGCCAAGGTGTGGTAGCTGTACATGCGTGCACACATTGCCAGTCAGACAGAAACTGATTACTTCACTGTTCTGGGGCTCAATTATTTCTCTTATTATAAACTCTGTAAGTAAATGTATTCTATAAAAATCTACTTTTATCATCCTGTTAATGTGGTGCCTCTTCAGAACAAAATGTTATTTTCTGTCTAAACTGAAGGAAATTGTGTGCAGTATCTTACTTCTACAATTGAAATCTGTTAATAATTATTGCCAATTTGTGGTTAGCTTAAAAAATAATAGATTCTCTGTGTGTGGTTTTTGATGAAAAATAGCCATTGTGATGTTTGTTGGACTTTCCTGCCTCAGGGATCACTCTGAGTACAGTGTATAGAGCCAATTCAATTGAATACTTCGTGCCTTTGGTGTTTGTTTTTCCTCACTTCCCATCTGTCAACCGCTGTGCTCATTTTCTTTTCATTAGTATTGATACTTGCATGAAGATGAGCCGGCCAGATTCAGTTCTCAGTTAAATGTGTGCAAATCCTGCAGAATAAGATTTTGACTTAAAGCAGTAAACCAGATCAGAAGTGTAACTCTCTGCTGCTTGCGTGTTTCTCTCCCCAAAAAAAGAAATCATGAAGTTGGAGTGGAAAATGTGTGTGGCCTCGCTGGATCAGTCAGTGGTTGGCTCTGGAGCGGGGATGCTGGGAGTTGAACATCGTGCCACCAATCACTCATGACTTTCTTTGGCGTTTCAGTAAGGGCTTGGTGTTATTACCTTGATGTTTTCCACAGGTTGTGACTTCTGTGCTAAAATTAGCTTGTGCAGAGTATAAGCCTTAACAGTGAAGAGATTAATTACTGAAATGTAGATTCCTGGAACCAGATGCTCTCCCATCGTCTGAGATGTTTCTGCCATTAGTAAATTATGTGCAAACATTCATTGCAGCCATCCCTATAGGAGATCTGATCTTAATGAGATTACAGAGAAGTTCTTGAGAGAAACTGATCTTGGAATTGGGCCTATTCTTTCTCATTTTTGGATCCTTCTCTTTTATGGCTTGAAGTTAAAGAATAAAAAGTGCTCACACAGCTGATCTGCACTTCTTTCTTTTTAGTGCCTTAGCCCTTTCCCTGTCTTTAACCCATTCTCCTATGAGCTTGAGGAGACTTTTCTCATCTCCCTAGAACTCCCCAGAAAACGCATCCAGCTGCCTGTTTGGTCTCTCCACCTGCCAGGTGGTGCTTGTGCCTGACTTTGCTCATTCTGGCTGTGACTCTGGTTGGCTTTTGCAGTGCTTGAGTTCCTCCTGCTATTGACCACTGTGAGCAAGGTTTTAAGCAAGGGCACAGCCCTTAAGGAGGTGCAGTGATCTAAGCAGTTACCTAATAGCTTGTTTGTTGCCAGGAATGTCCAGTTCCTTTGGCCTTTCAACCTTGCAGTTGGCTCTCCTTTTATCTTTTGACTGGGCTGTTATGAAAGAAACCAAGTCCCTTGTTTGCTCTCTGCTCCCAGGAGCTGGACATATGCTCCATAACACATCCTCCAGATGAATGTGAGCATCACATGTGTCGAGGATAAAGGGAAAGCAATCCTAACCTGGAATCTGGAGCCTCCAGCTGGAAACATTCACTGTTGCTTTGCATTTTCCAGGATTTCAGATACACAATATATTTTGTTGTTCATGATGCATCTGATTCTTCATGATGACCATTTGCCCCTTGTAGCACCTGATTTTGTTTGTGCTGACAGTGCAGCAAAGACGTCACTTGGGAAAGGACTCGTGACGGGAGTGTTTGTGCATCTGTCACCTGCTTTTGTTCAGAAACCCTATGAGCAAGCAGCTCTGACAGACAGCATGCTCATTCCTCAAACTCATGTGGAAATGCAAAATATTTTAGCAGAATGTTTGGAAGTGTAGAGAATACTCATGAACACAGTTTGAACTGAAGAACTATTTGGAAATATTAGAAATGTTTACTAACACATGCTTAATTCTGCTTTTTATATAAAAGGTAAAAGTGAATCCAAGCCTAGAATTATACCAATATGTTTTAGCATGTCCTCTCTGAATCTAAATGAAACTGTAACTATCAGTTAATAAAATGTAATTCTGAAACATTTTACTGTATAAAAAGGCCAATTCTTGAAGAATGCACCAAAACAGACCTGCCCAAATGAAATGTTTGAGATGAGCTGACATAAAAGTTTGTACCAGCTCCCACTGAGAAGTTTCTTTACATAGTGTTTTAAGCTGCCAAAAGCTTTTGTACGTGCTAAATGCTTGCCAGTTTTTCCTTTTTAAACTAACTCAAAGACAATTTTAAGTTACATGAGCCTGCAGAAAGAATCTGAATTGGTGGCTAAACATTGTTTTTTGGTAAAATGCATTCAAAAGACAACTGTATTTCTTGGAAATAATTTCAAAAAAGGTTTTGTCCCTTGAGTCAGAACGTGTCTGCAGTGTTTCAGGCAGAACAAGGAGCTGAGTGAGGAGGAACTGCAGCAAACTCTGCTTTATTTCCCATCCCCATCCTTTTCTGGCACTTGTTTATGCCTGGCTGTTGTGTGTATTTGTAGGAAATCAGAAGTTAACCTTTTAGTTTCTGATTTCCTGACCAATTCTTTTGGTTCCAGCTCAAGTGGCGCTTAGTAGAATCGAGAGTTACGTTCCAGCTGTTTCCCAGTAAAAGGAAATTTTTTGGGCTTTCCTGAATTTATATATTCAAAAAAAACCCCCCAGGATTTCCAAATTAAAAAAAGACCTCTTGGTACAGATTCAGTTGTCAGTGACCTGTTTAGGGTTAATATAAGGCGAGAGTGAAGGTGCAAACACTTGTGTTTGTGTGTTGGATACAAAGAGCAAGAAGAGGAAGTGGGGAGAAACACAAGGGGAGGAATCCTGGCTTACACTCATCACATTGGAGAAGATTATCCAGAAAGGGTGAAGGAAGAGGAATCACTCTGATTCAGCTCTCTGCCTTGCTGGGGCTGGGACCTGGAAGCTTAGAGCAGCTTTACTGTGTTAAGAATGACATAGTTTTGGTCGTGTTTTCCAGTTCGCTGAAAAATCACAAATAAATTTTTCTTTTTGATCTATCCTTGGATAGAAGAGTTTTATAGCAACTTCTTGGGAGGCCTGCAATACCTCATACAGTTCAAACAGACTTACTGGAATTGGAAAATTACAGAGAACGGTGAGGATGATCAGCAAAATTAGTCCATGCCTACATATGTACATGAAGACTGGGCCTGGACTGGCCTGAAAAATAACTGTCAGGGGGTATGATGAGAGTCATACAAATCAAGAATGGTCAGAGGCTTGTAGACTTTGCTTGCAGTTTCTTCTCTCAACAGTGAGAGGTGATGAACTAGGGATCATCAAATGAAACTAAAGTGGGGCAAGTTTGGGGGAAAAGAAATTACAGAATTAACATTAAAACTGAATTTCCTTGCCACAAAATGTTCCGGTTTGATGAATGACTGAAAAAATTTGTGAGAGAAAAGTCTTTGAGAATGAGTAAATATGCTGATGCTGTCTCAGGCTGGGAACCTGCATGAGTGCAGATTGAAAGAGAATTCAGGAGAAATACTGTTACAGTGACCACGTTCTGTACTTCTGCCTAAGCACCTGCAGGCACAGGTGCAGAAATGTGGTTTAAGTCCTATGTGTTATGACCATGCTTACCAAAACTGGAATTTGGCGTGGGGTAACTGAAGGAGTAGAATTTGATGGATTACATTATATATCTTTTTTTTGTCAAGGCTGGGTTACATGTAGTTTGGGCTCACTCAGGGACCCTAAGCGCTGCCACTTCGGTGCTTTCCTTGTGGTTTTTGCCTTCTTATTTTGGTAACACTGAAAATGGTGTATTTTTTCTATGCCTCAGTTAGGATAAGCAGTTTTTAATTAAGAAATTAAACACAAAGGCCTGGAAAGGTGAAACAATTCTCTGGGTCTGCAGAAAGTTATGTCAGAGTGAGAAATACCATATCAGATGTTGACACAATTTGATGACAGTGTTTTATTTTCTGTGTGTTAAGAGAACAGACAGAGAAGGGCAGTGTCAAAAGGATGCAGATTATCTTTCTCTCTTTTCCACACAGCAAATTTAATTAATGTAAATCTGACTTGCAGAGTTTTATACTTCACACCTTTTTTTTTCAAAAAGGAGAAAATAAATTTGCTTATTTGCTTTTGAAATTTGTGTGCTTTTTGTCTCTTCCAAAATGCCATTATTTAGCTATCAATTATAGGATCCAGATGAATTATTACATGCAGTTGCTTTCTCAATTGCTTAAGATACCCACAGGCAGCTAGAAGAGAGTATACAGGAATTTGTGACATTGAATATATGTTACAAATGTATGATATCAAACAGGATAATGATTGTTCAGTCAGCTTGCACATGTATGGAGGGGAGAGTGTTTTAGGGCTTAAAAAGAAAGGAAAAAAAAGGAGAGGATTCTAGGATATTTTATATCAATATTATAGCATTGTAGATGTTGATTGTGACCTTGAGTTAATGAGTGAGTTGCCCAGCCTCCTTTTGCTTGAGGTATTCCAGCTGGAAAATTGGGGGAAAATGTGGATTCTCTTTGTAAACCAGATGTCTGATCTGAGTTTTTCTTGGTCTAAAGAAAAAGAAAAATCATTTCTGCAGCATAGCATAGACATGAATAAAAAGGATTAAAATTACAGTCAGAAAAGCAAGCAGCAGGAGCCAAAGTCACAGCTGCATAGACATGTCTGGAGATAGTGTAAATTCAGATGATTAAATTATTTAATCACCTTTCATGTCCCTTCATCACTATGCATGTTGCTATCAAGGGCTGATTCCAGTCCAAGTAGATGAAAACAAAAGGGGTAATGTTTGTTTGAAATTTCCCAATGGATCAGGCTAAAGAAGAAATTAAAGTAATTGCATATTTTGCTTTTGTGCACATCAGCAGGACAACATTTCTAGTGGGGAGCTTATTCTTCCACCCTGATTGCTGGTGTAAGAAGCAGCATTTTGTTTGCCTAAAGAGAGCAAGTGCAGCCCAGTTTCTCCCCAGCCTGTGCAAAGCAAGCTTTTAAGGACATCCGTTTTAATTGCACTGAGCTGTGCTCTCGTGAGGCTGCAGTGCCCTGGGGAGCCTGGCACTGGCACAGGGGACCGGCTGGCAGCACCATGGCCCAGAACCAGTGCCCTGCTCCCTGTGCTTCCCCCGGGGCTCTGTCCCTAGGAGGCTGATGGGGTAGGAGAGGAACGACAGCGAACGCGAGAGCTGAGGTGACGGTGTTTGTGAGACCATCGTTAGGTTCTCCAAGGCCCTTCTCAGCCTTGTGGCAAGGGACTGTGTCATATTTATGCCTGATACAGGCGGGTTTCCAGGCTGGAAATCTGCTGAAATGATGCTGCTGTTCCATCAGTGTTTTTGTGGGGTGAGCTGGTAGAAACGCTGCAGTGTCGAATTGAGAACAGGATGGTGTGTGCAGGGGGAGCAGCATTCCTGCAGGACAGGGAGGGACTGCCTCTGGCTCAGCCAAGCCTGCCTCCCAAACAGGAGAACAGCAGGACGTTCTTTAGGAGCTGTAAATTCAGCAAAGAGGGCTAGCAAGTGGCTTTTGAGGTGTGGATGCTACCAGCAAGGTCCTGTGTTTACGTGGCCACGTTGAGGTGATGAAATGGCCATTGGGTGCTGTGTGGGAGATCAGGCTGGGAGCTGCCAAATTGCTCCCCCAAGGCCTTCTCCTCAACCTGCCCAGGGACCCCTCTGGCCACAGGTGAATTCTCCAGCAAGGCACAAAGAGACTGGCATGGACAACCTGTGGATGGCTCCTGTCACCACCAGTTCAGCTGGAGGGGCTGCTTCAGCCTTTCTTGCAGGGCAGAGAGATACAGCAGCCTCTTGCAAACGTGTTCTGTGTGAGTGCACTGGTAGCTGGGGCACGAAGGGAAGGTGAAGGCACAGAGGGAGGAATCGCTGAGATCAGCACTCTGATCTGCCTGGGAAGAACAGAGATGGATTGACACAGGCAGGGTCTCTGACATCAGGGAGTGCTATCTGAAAAGATCTGTTAGCAGAGCTCTGACAGATATAAGGGCTGCTTTTCATGGATATTTATGCAGGGGCACCATCCCCCTGCCTTGGAGTGCTCACCTTGTGTGCTGCTGTCGTTTTAACTGTGATGGATTCCCAGCCCTTTGCCTGGTTAGAGAGAGCTGTATGGATGTGTGGGCAAAATGCAAGCATCAGCTGTCCTAAAGGCTTTGTGGAGTGTTGGTCTGCAAGGCTTGATGTATCAGCCTAAGTTGTTAGATCATAGGTGGAGTCGTATTTCTCAAAGAAACAATGTCATTCAATTTCAGTTGATTAATACCAGAGTGGCTTAGCAAAAGGTTGCTTCAGATGTAGTTTTTCTAACTCAGTTGTTTTACCTTTCTGTTTACACTGTTTTGGTTTCATATTTTTCCTTTTTTTTTTTTTTTTAAGGACATTTTCAAATGTTCATGGATCAATAGTGAGCATTTAATTTCAAAATATGATCTCTTGGTTTGATTTGGGAGATTTTTGAGGAGGGGAGGAGGAGAGGAGAGAACGTTCAGTCTTTGACAAAGGGATTGGGATGGAGGTCACTAGTGCTTTCTGTTGTCTTTGTTAGGAGCTAGTAAAAAGCACCTATCTGTCCCTGGCCCCAGTGTAGTGATCTGCTCTACCTGTCCAACATGAAGCTTTTGGGAAGTGCAGTTTTTAGGTGCAGTCCCAAACCAGTGCAGAGCACACGCTCTTCCCGATGCCTGGATGATGCAGGTAAGATGAACGTGTGGTGTTCGGTCCCCGTCACCTCAGCTTTAGTCTTGTGATCCTATCGGGAGATTTTTGACAGTCATGTCTGAAAAAACCCATCCAGTGCAATCAATGTCCCATCTAGCATTCTGACCACAGAAAGGACAGTGTGTTGTATCTAATCCTGCTGGCTTTGTCCTAACACAAAACTGGCTGCTGGCAGCATTGCCCTGTTCAGGGTGTCACACACCATGGTGGGGGACCCGCTGGGGGATGAACACTGAAGACATGAAAAGCAGCATCAGCCTGTATACCTTCACTGCCTGGGTGCCGTGGGATATTAGCTGTGTAAATCTCCTGATTATTGGCCTCAGAAGATAAGTATATCAGCCACACCTCCAAGTTTTGAAAATATAATGTAAAAAATATTAAAATGGAAAAAGAAAAATAGCAAGAGCTCCTTGTGATCCTCTCTGGGATACCATGATTTTTCTTCTCCCCAGTACCTGAGCTAATAGCTGCCTGTTCCCCGTGTGCCAACCTGTAACCATGGGCACAGAGTGCAGGATTGTTTCTGGTTCTACCCCTAGGGCTGGGTGTTGGGCAGGGCTGGCATCCTCTGGTTTTTCTTCTAAGGCTTTATTGTGGTGGTTCTACTAGGAACTCTGAAGTGCTGGAAATGCCACAAGCCATTCAGGGGAGGTAGGGAGGTTCTTATCTGTGCTCTGCCAGGTTGTGGAACTTAAGCATGTCAGATCTCTCAGTACTGGTCTAGGCTGCGAAGACTTCGTGAATGGCAGTGTCACTGTCATCCCAGGGGTCTTAGTTTATAAATGAAGCACGTTTTGTAATGAAAAGTTTGTGTTTCATTTCAGAATTTACCCTTAGCATAGGCATAATATGCAGTTGATGCAGCTTTTTCCAGGAAAAGGAGTTCTCTTACTTGTTAATTAAACGTTTTCTCAAATCTGTTGGACAAACGGCCTGAGTCAGGATTATGCAATTATTCATAAATACACTGGCATAAGTCAAGACTATGTTTTTGACTTGTATTCTGTTTGTTCAGGTCAGCATTGCTCCCAGACAGAAGTCCTGAGCTGAAGGGAAGCATTCATTCCCTGAAATTTGCTATGAATTTGGTGTTTGCATGAGACTTTTTTTCTTCTCTAGATCTGGGTGGAAGAAAATGCCAATGTGACAAACAGAAGCATCAATTCTTGGCCCTTCTAGGTTGGAGCTGGTAGATTATGTTATTCTAGAAGGACAGTATGGTGAATTGAGTATTTGCTACACAGCAGCCCAAATATTCAGCCTGTTTGGGAGTGTCTTTTATGTTAGCTGAAGATACACGCTTTAGGAACTGGATTTTTGTATATCTTTCTATGGCTCCTAGCTAAGCACTCTTGAAAGGCATTTTCCAATGATCACATGATGAACTGTAGCAGTGAATTAGTTTTGTCCAATGGTATTGTTTTACATATTGCATATTTCACAATTGTCTATCACAATTGAAACTGAAGCAAATGAAGCATGACAGTGAATAAATCTAAAAGGGAAATAAGAAACTCTAGAAGAAATGCAGGAAAAGGGCATTAAAAAGTTATTAAAGAACTTGTGACCCCTGTTGGAAAATTAAATGCTGGCGGTTCTGCAGCAAAGGGAATGCATAGCTTTTCCTTAACTGGAGAAGAGATATCAAATATAATTTTTCTTCCCATCTGGATATTCACAGATTTCTGAAAAATGCTGGGAGCAGATGAACATGTCCCACAAAGATAGCAGAGCAGAAGGCAATTAAACCCTTAATTGACTACTTTACATAACTGATTGTTTTTGAAGGGCTTCAGCATCCTTATTTTGACTCTATGAATCGGGTACAGCAGTTCACAAATGTAAACCAAGGCTTGTGGTTTTCCTGGGGCCAGATGTTGCAGTTGCAGCACGGGCGGTGAGGAAAAAATGGAGGTCCCAGTCAGAGCTTAGGTAAAGGGAAATTATATCCCCCTTTATTTAATTACAGGCAGGCCTTATATAATCCTTGCATTGGTCTATGGGAAAGATCATTGGTCCCTGGTCCAACCACCTCTCCAAGTGATTGGCCGGACCCCACACCACCTGTTAGACTCCTAACAAGACACACCTGCAAGATGTTTAGAAAACCATCCTGCTTGTTTATGTGGAAACCAAGAACTTTCACAGAATACTTGCAAAATGCTGGATTTTTCTCTGCCAGCAGCTTTTCAGCATCCACAGCCAGATACGTCTTTTCTTGGAATAGCTTGAGGTGTGGATGATACTTCTTGCCTTATACATTATAGTTCTGAATTTAAAAACAGCACAGCAGCTTCATTCATATTAACATAACATAACCAGTTTTATGATCTTAAATTACCTGGTATCTTTAACTGAAGAGATGGAGAAGTCTTAAGGAAAAATCAGGAAATCTTTTACACTCACACTGATGCTAATGAAGTTTGCTTTGTACTTCTACTACAGGACAAAGCATTATTTAACATTTGAATGGTTTTGTTATTCCCCATTACAAGAGGGATTTGCATTCGAAACAGATCTAAGAAAGTGGAGTCTTTATTTGCAGTTGTTTACTATTATATTGGTTCATATCTCTGTGTGAATGCTGTAGCTTATTTGTTATTTCAGTGCTTCAGCCTTTTAATGCCTTGGTGTTGAGAAAATACAGTGCTGACTGCCTCTTAGTATTGTTCCTGAAAACCTGTCTGCCAGAGATATGGAAATAAATGAGGATTAATAATATTAGGAATGAAAATCTTTTGGACAAAAGATGCTTAGTGGAATAAACTGGATGAGGACCAGCTGGAAACTTGAACCTAAGTTCATCTTTTGTATTATTTTGGAGTAATACAAGTTCATTAAAGTTTCAGGAAGTGGTAGTGACCCTTATCTCAGTGGAAAGGGCACCCTGGAAAGGCTCCTCTGTGCTGTGGGAGGCAGGAAGCTCGGAGAGAGCCTTCCCAAGGAAAGGAAAGATGGAACTCTGCTTGTTCTGTGTGACAGCTGAGTTAAGGAGTGGATAAGCAAAGGAGACTCTGAGAGGAGCTGATACCTGCCTAAAGTTAAGCCAGCAGAGCTGATGATTCCAGCATTAAATTTAGCTTCTGGCAAGGACCTCTGGTCTTGGCAGCCGCCTTCCCTGTGTTACATGAGAGGAACCAGAGACTCCAATAGAGACAGTGTGATAGTTTGAGAGAAAACAAGGGTGATTCCAGCTTGGTTAATGTTGTGCTTCTATATTGGTAGCTACTTGAAATGTCTGCATACCTTGGCAAAGGGTTTCTGTTGTCTTTTTTGTTTCCTAGTGCCAGACAGATGCCTTTCACCACTAAGTAGGAGTACAGTGAAATCTATTTTAGGGCGTCGAACAGCAGGCTGGTAACACTCAGTTTAAAGGAGGTGATGTTTTCAGAGGCAAAGCTGAGTGACAAAGATAATGATGAAGATAGGGGGGTTAATTCAAGAGCTGCATCATGTTTTAACTTTGGAAGAGGAAAGAAACTGATCAAATGGATGTGGTTTTGTAGTGTTCAGGTCAGATCTGCTGGGCTCAGTGTCTCTGCTCTCCTGGAATGGAAACCCAGCATATGGAACAATCCTTGGAACTCCTGCAGAGGTTTATTATTTTGGATCAAATGTTACTAATCTTGAGGAATGTGGAAAAGAGTTCCTAGAGTTTGTAGAACTCAGAATTACTTGTTGGAAAGAAAAAAAAAAATGGCACTCAGGGTAAATTTGCAGATCTCAAACAGAGTAATTAATTAATTCAAACAGGTTTGAGAATGATGCTTGTTGTCCAGTTGGCAAAAAATACAGCATGAGAAAGCAGAAAAACTTTGTCCTAGCTATGCACACAGATACTAAATAAAAATAAAAACCTAGTGCATGCCACATAAAGGCTGTGTGCATAGGGAAGTGCAGCATTGCTGCTGCTGCAGGATGAAACCTCAGCTGGAACAAAGAAGAAAAGGGTCTGTGTGTGTGCCTGCACATGTGTGGGCACTGAGGGGGCTTGTTCAGTTTTAAAAGACCTTTGTGCCCTGCCAGCCTTCAGACAGCTGAGCACTGGGTAAGTCTCCTACCTTAATTAAGAATAATTCGACTGGCCATGTCACTGCTTCTGTTGCCACTGCAGTTCTGAGGCACTGAGTGAGGGCTTCTAATTGTTCAGGGTGCTGCTAGGATTGCCCCTGTATGGGGTGGTTGATAAGGGGAGCCGCTGGCATTCCCCTGTGTGGGGCATGTGGGGAGCAGGCTCAGTCTCACAGCTTCCTTCTCCTGAGGTGGGAGCAGGGTGAGAAGCAAGCAGGTTCTTAGTTGGCAGGTTACAAGCACTTCTAAAAACTGTTTTTTACAAGCCAAAAATGTATTTTGGATATTAGCATGTGAGTTTCTCTGTTTTCCCCTTTTTGTAACTGTCTGCAAATTTAGGAATTTGCAGGGTTCTTCCTCGTATTGGTGTTTCACACCACTTTGAAAGGAGAACTGCTACCTTGGTCCAAAAGCAGAGACGACCCTGGGCCGTGGAAGCACAAACCTGTCACTGTGTGCTCTCTGGTCCAAGTCTGCTGCCGAGGGGCTCTGTAGGAGATGGCTGTTCTGTGAATGACTTTTTTTATCTTGCAAACACACACGTACATTGTTGCAGTTGAAGCAGGGGCGACGCAGAAAAAAATGGAGGACCGAGTCAGAGCTCCGGTTGAGGGAAGTAATAAACCCCTTTATTTAATTACAGGCAGACCTTATATAATCCCTGCATTGGTCTATGGCAGGGATCATTGGTCCCTGGTCCAACCACCTCTCCAAGTGATTGGCCAGACCCCACACCACCTGTTTGACTCCTAATGGGACACACCTGCAAGGTGTTTAGAAAACCATCTTGCTTGGTGTGTTGAAACCAAGGACTTAACAGAATACTTGCAAAATGGTGGATTTTTCTCTGCCAGCAGCTTTTCAGCATCCACAGTACATGAAGTAAGAGTGCAGCTGTTCTGGCTTTCGAATCAGGGAGGGTGGTGAGGAGAAAGGATGTAATGGTGTTTGAGACAAAGATAGATGTTCACTTGCAGTGTTTTGTCTACAGATTCCTATTTTTGATTTGCATTAGAGGTGGAGACTGAGTATATTTATGGCTTAATGAGGTGCTCTTGCCTTAATAGCAGAATGTTGCTCACAGGAAGAAATGAGTTATTGCTGGTTTTCTTCTTCTTTCTGTTCAGTTACTGTGGATACAGCATGTAACTTTTAGACCTACTTCCCCCTTGAACAGCATACACAACTTCCAGTTGTTGTGCTGAAGCTGCTGAAGGAAGGAGGTTAAAGGAGCAGTTTTTAAAGAGATATTTGTTGGCTGCTTAGTTCCTACGGTTATAATGAGCTTTCGTGGGAGATTCAGAAAGGAGACCAGTGAACTGCGGAGGAAGAGAAAGACCATTAGGAGAGTGAATCAAGGAGAAATTCACAGATTAAGCTGTGTGAGTATGCACCCTTCTTCCACCTCTTCTGAGAAATGGCTAGGAAATTGCAGGTCCCTCTTAGGACTACACTTTGGAGAGAGTAGGATTTATTGCTTGTTGTTTATGTAGGATTCACTGAGCCTCGTTCAGTCTGTGATTGGGGACAGAGCACTGGAGAATGAGACTGAAGCACAAGGAGTTCGGGAGTTTACAGATCTCAGGCACATTAGGGAAACTTTTATGTTTCCCTACATACAAAAGATTGTTGATCATGAACATACTGAGAGCAGCAGTGTGTGATGGTCCCTCTGGCACCTAATAGCAAGTAGTTGCCTGGTAGTTCCATGAAAATCCATAATGCTGCTTCTGGAGTGGGAAGTTTCTCTGTGCTATTTCAGAGTTCGTGATCTGCATTGGGCACCCCTGAAGGCCAGGAAGAGGAGCAAGACACTGGCCTTCTGCAGTGCAGGGAGCCACAGGAGACAGCTGCAGAACCTTTGTTGGAAAGCTAGAGTGAGGTTCTGCCCCGTGGGCTACACAGCAGCTTTGCCACTGATGGTTCTGTGGGGCACTGGGAAGCTCACATTAACTGCGTTGTGCCTAAACTTTCCTGACTGAAAGTGAAACTGCAGACAGCAATAGGTAAAACACTTAGAGCCTGCTGTTGAGCAGTCGTAGGCAAATACTGGTTTTCAGTGTATTCTTTTCACTTGAAAGACTGCTTTAGCTCATAAAACATTTAATGGCTTGCCCAAGAAGAGACAATGAATCCTTTTCCTCAAGGCAAGAGGTGTTCGGTTTTCTTCCGTAGTTGTGTTCATCCAATTGCTCTGCACGTGTTCTATCTGCATGCAGATAGCTCTTTTGGGGCTTTTCAGCATGTCCACAGAATCAGTGATAAAACAACCAAGAAGAGTATTCTCATTAGCTTTTTTAAATAGGAAGGAAAAGAGCTTGCAGTTGTAACACTTGGTCAGCAGTTGAGATGGTTTGTGGTTCATCTAGTAGCGTTTGCTTGTGACTAGCTGCCTTTTTGGATAGGTATTTTATATGGAGGTGGATCTTTTTGACAGGGCTACTTTATGGTGTGGTTTTTGCTGCCCTGAGCTATTGACATACAGTCAAAGATACCACGTTTGAGCTTCATGGTCAAGGGTCTCAGGAATGAATGCTGGTGGTGCTGCTGAAAGCACCTAACCATGGCAGTTTGTAAGGCTTTGGTAGGAGGTAGGCACTGCTTTCTTCACTTACTCTCTTAAATCCTGGTGAGGAGGGATTTTTGCCATTATTATACAAATCCTGTCTATACTTTATTAGTGCTCATCAGAAGTGGTTGCAGCCTTACAGGAAAGGATGGCTGGAAATAAAGCCCAAATGGTAACAATAAGCCAGCAGCCTGCCTGCAGATAAAGGGGAATATATTTGTTCCCTTTTTCCTGTATCATCAGATAACAGAAACTGAGTGTTCGATTTAGTGGTGCCAAAGAACCTTAGAATTTTACTGATTCTTCGAAATAACAACAGTGCATTGTAGTTTGACCTAAAACACAGAGTGCTTGTAACCCTGTGCCTGTTGCCTGTTATTGGAAATAGGCAACAAGCCCGTTTCATCAAAGGCTCGTGGGTCACACTGCGCTTCGCCTGATGTGGATGGCTGCTCTATGTCAGTGGCATAACTCAGCTTTGCAGGGGAATCTGTGCTGATTTCTGTTCTTTTCAGACATAAGATAGACTAAGATGGGGTCACTGTGTCATATTACTCTGTAGATGTATTTCTCAGTAGTTTGTTTAGCCCTTAGGAAATGAAGGCACACTTGGCTTTACTTTTGTGCCTTGCAATCTGTGTCTTTCTGCCCAGTATTTCATAACTGGAGCATGTTAAATCTTTGGCCTACAGGCACTTTTTGCTATCAACCAGCAGCCAATCTCTCCTTCATGCATCAGCCCTCTGTACCTCCATGCAGATTTCAAAGCGGTGTCAGCTCCCACTGCAGCTGTAAATGCTTTTGTGTGGGAGGACCTTACACAAAGAGTGCATTTCTTCATATGCTCTTCTTAGACCTGTGTTTTCTGTAGATGGACTTGTATTATTTGGTGGAAGCTCCCTTTTTTGTAAGACTAATTATTATCTGATTAGCTTTAATTGATTGTAGGTTGGTGTTTGAGCTCAGTGTGGTTGACCAGATTTTGCTCTCATTTACATCCTGTGTGTGTAAATGCCTTGATAGCCAGATAATTGACTGGGAGCAGAGATGATGTCAAGGAAACAATTACAATTTCAACGTCATTGTGAGAGTGGAGTTTATGATGGTCATGTATAGATGGTGTTAATTTTACAGATTAAGCCTCTGTGGAAATACTTAAAATCATTTACTCAGATATGTAGCATGAGAAATACCTGTTACTTGTGAAGAGATAAGTAACCATAGTACAGGTGGAGAAAGAGGGTTATTCACTGAGTAAAATGAAGCAGAACAGCATGCATGAGAATTTACCCCATGGGACAGTGACTTACTACTAAGTGCTCTAGAAGTTAAATGATTATCTTTGAAAAGTTTATTTAGAGCTAATGCAAACATTTTTGTTTGTTGTTTTTGCTTCAGGGGCTCCAGAAGTGGTTGAGCCCCTTTCAAAACAGTTGTTTGCTCAGTCAACATGTCTAGGTCTTCATACATCTAAATTTTAGGTTTTAATAGAAAATGAACAATGGATGTTTGCCTTTGCACTGCGTGGCAACTTCATCAGACATGCAGTAATGTCAAAGTCTTTAGCATCAGAGCATGATCTAATGAACAGACATTAGAGCTTTCTCTCCAGTCCTTGAAAAACAAACTCTTCTAATGTGCTCTAAAACCAAAGTCTGCTAAAAAGAAATCTTTCGTTTCAAAGTAAATAAAACTGTTTTAAAGACCATCCTGTGCTGTGCAGTGTTACGTAAAATCTGCCCCCATTTTAGCAGCAAGTTTGTGCTGGATGAACCTGGTGGAAGAGTGGGTGAGGTAGGAACGCCTGGCACATCCTTCTTTTTGTACTTCCCCTGAACCTGTACACAGATAACCATGGGTAGATCCATCTGCCCCCCTAATTCATCCAGTTTGCACAAACGGAGGGGACCAGTTTGCCTGTTGCTGTAGCCACTTCTATTATTGCTGTGTAGATGCTATAGGTGTCAGAGCTGGGCTTCTACCTCTGCTAGGAATGCCTCTTAAGGGCAAAAATTGGGAGTGTCTCTTCTTTAAATGTAGATTTTCCTGAGCCTACAATGACTGTATATGTGAAGTTACACATATGTGTGTGTGTTCATGTGTGCACAGAGACTCAGAGGTGCTGTTTACATAAACTTTATACAGGATGCTGATAAGCTTTGGTCAAATCCACCGCATGCAGCTTGCAGGCTGGTTTTATTAACGCTTCTGTTTGGGGCCATGGCTCTGCCCACCTGAGACTGGGCTCAAAGGAGTGGACAGGAAGCAAAGCATGTTCCCAGAACCGCTGAACTGGACTCGCTTCAGCATCCCCTTTGTGGTGCACAGGGCAGGACAATGCCCTTCTCCTTCCCTGGAGTGAAGTAATCACTAACGAGGCAAGTGGCTGAGCAGAACACTCCAGCTCTGCTGGCAGCTCCCCCACAGTTCCCCTCCCTTCTGCCCAGTCCCCTTCCACCACATCCCACCTGTCTGTTCAGGTGCCTGCATGAACAGGAGTGAATTGCATCTTTGGCTTTTGCTTGCTTTCTTCATGAATAGATTCTGTGTGGTAGATTCAAAGAAAGTCTTTTGTTGCTAAAATTGCACTCTTTTTTCCAGGTTTAGGTCAGGTAAGGGGAGAGAAAGTGGCTGAGTGTTGCTAGGTTAGAGGTCTGTGTAAATTATTTTTAAAAAACCTTTATGATGCTTTACAAAACTTTCTTGTTTTTCCCCTGAAGTGACCTATGGGCAAATATTTAGTCTAGGCTTCAGAAGTCCTCTCTATTTAGAAGGTGTTATTCTTGACATTTTGAAAAGCCAACCAATTAAATCCAAATTTAAAACTGAGCAGTTTCATTAGAGGCCTTGTCAGTGGCTGATTTTAGTAGTTTTATGATTAAATGAAGTTTTTTTAATCTCCCTCCTAAGGAGAGTTTCAAGATACTGCATGAGCAGAGAGGACAAGTAGGTTGTTGCCTTGTTACCCTGAATGTTTTTTGCAGATTATACTGATAATTTTATCTACTGTCTGAAAGGACCAGTGCTAGTCCATGAAGATGGACATGCCCGTGCATTGCTGTTGCAGGGTCAGAAAGCACTGCATGGGGCTGCACTGCCAGGTGCACAATCATGGGAAACAGGATTCAGGAAATGCATATGACTAAGTTGGGCTTAGTCTCTCTCCCTCCCACTGGAGGCTTCACTGAACCAACAGTCCTGTGTGGCTTCCACAGTTTAACCATGGGGGTGGTGGTTTTGTGAGAGCTGGAGCTTTCAATATTCATAATGAAAGCAGCAATAAATTCTGTCTTGAGAAACAAGAGATACTAGAAAGTGTGGGTCACTGCCAGTTGCCTGAGAACAGCTCTCTGTGGTTTGAGCAGCCTTAGCCCTGGTCACTCGTTGGTTGCCGTGCTGGAGCAGCTCCGAGGGTGCCACTGGAGGCTCCAAGGGCTCCAGCTGGACCACCAGTTGAAAGGAAAGTTTTCTGAGATAGCTCATCCACATGAGAGGTGTTTCTGCTTTTCAGATATTTAACATGCTGAATTCTCTTACAGTAATTTTTAAAGCTGGAAAATGATACAAAGTAGACTTACGTAGATTGTGATCCACAAAACAATGGTAGTGTAAGCAGTTAGGATTCATCCTATCCCAGCTGTATTTGCACAAAGTAACTCTAATTTAGTCAAGCAGGTCACTTACTGATGTCTCTCAGAATTTTCTTTGAATAAAGAGGCTTTAAAGAATGAAAATTACTTCTCATTTTTGTTATTCCCAGCAGGATCTTCAACAGGTTTCCTTTCTTTTGCTCTGCTTGAGCTCATGGGTACTATAGCATTTTGGCAAGTAATTTCTGAATCACTAGGAATTGGGGGTTGGATTCTTTGTAATTCTTTGTGATTTTCTCTGTAGCAGAATCGTGTGGGAACTGGCAATCGCCGTAATGAAATTTACTGGCACGTTGGCTTCAGTGCTGACACTGAAGAGTATGTTAGTTGTGCTGTGGAGCCCTGACTGGATTCTTTCCAAGTGCAATTCTACAAGGTTTACTGAAAGTCATGACAAATTAAGTATTTTGGACCTGACAAGTGAATGTATTTTAAGGTGGGAGGGGGTGGGTCAAAGAAAATTTTTTTTTCGTACCACTAATTTGAATAAATTTGTTGACTATGGATCACATACTGAGCCAAAGGAAGCCTTTGTAATGTGGCCAGAGAGTTTGTTGACTGTAAATAGATGCAGGACAGGCCAAGCAGTCATAAAAAGCAGGAGATCTGAATCAAAAGGAGAGACCATCTGCCTGCTGCTTCTGGCTGTGCTTCCCTGTCCATACCCTGGATACCTTTTGCAGACCTTGAATTGTCTGCCCTGTGCTTGAAATGCAAAACTTATTTTCCTTAAAGGAAATCTGTAGCATGATGCAGAGTACGTTGGGAGCAGAGAGGGGAGGCCTGTGGGGTGAGAGCATTTTGAGTGGGTGATTCCTGTCACTCCCAGCTCAGGTGCTTGAGGGTGTTGGGGACACCTTAATCCTGGAGTGGCTGTGCTGTCCGTGCTCCCTGGATACAAATGCTGCCGTGGGACTCCCTGCCAGGAGCACACGGGGTCTCAGGCTGCTCACCCATGGTCTGGTGGGGGGAAAAGGTGCACCCAATGGAGATATCCATCCCTTGGAATTCACCCCAGGCACCAGACTGCTCTGCTGCCCTGTGGTGAATAGAGACATACGTTGGTCCTACAGACCAAAAAGTGTTGGTGACTCCATGAAACCCAAAGTGTTTTCTAGCTTCAGCTTCAGCTCCTTGAGTGTGTCGGCAGCTGCACCTGGCACATCTCAGAGCTGCTGGGCGTGCTGGATCTCTGGCATATCTGGGTCAGGGTTAAATTCAGTCTTTATGCTACATCTTCTCCAAAAGTCATGAAGTCCTGGCTGTTCTTTAGCCTCAGTTTGGACAGGCTTGGCAAAGAAATATTCAATTGAAGTTGGCATGTCCTGGTGGAATATAATTAGCTACATATATTAACCATATGAGAACACAGAAAGACATGTATTATGTCAGTATTTAACTGCAAAAAGGAAAGGAAGAACAAAGGATTGTGAAAAGCACTTCACATTGGTGTCATTCTAAAAAGCAGTTTAATTTGCTGTTGTGAGTTTTGATAGGGTTGGGTTTGGTTAATAACATCATTAAGAAGTCTAAAAAAATGAAGGAAGGTGATGCTGTTGTAGTAAGTGGCCCTTTCTCTTTTAAGTGCCCATTTCAGTGTTTCACGTATATACTAGAATGAATTGTCGTTTTTGACAAGCCATAGCTTGAATGAAATATAAAATCAGAGTCTTGCTTGATTTGACCAATCTGGCCATCACAATAGTTTTGATTCTCTTTATGAACATGGATCCTCATATCACAGATATAGGGTTAGGGTAACTGATGTCCATCAACTTAATTTCTTTCTGTTTATCTGTTTCCTTAATTTTTTTTCTTCCTGGTATGTGGAAGAGAAGGAATTAATTTAAACATCTCTATTAAATTCAATGAATTTTAAATATTCAGGATTTGGTGTTGGAGTAATATGACATTAAAACATTAGAAAATCCTAGCAGTTAGTCTAGTTCATTTTTAGAATGGGGAAGTTCTTGGGATGACTGTTCAGAGACTATTGGTCTCTGTTACATCATTTCCTCCCTTCAAGGGGTATTCACAGAAATACAGCATTAGGAGGGTGATGTATAATAATGAAGAAAAGATGGGTACTAGAATCAGTGCACAATGTCTGTGCATCTGGAGACAAGTCAAGTACTATATTTGATTCTGTAAAATCATTTATGTGGGTATTTTGGGTCATTACTACTGGGAAATACAATCCTTTTTTAGCTAGACCAGAAGGTGATGGCAATGAAGCCATATATCACTGGTGGAATCTGGCTGGTTTCACCCCTATGAAAGTATATTATCCTCCTATGGTGTTGGCTCTGATTTAATATCTCTTCAATATTCCAACAGAGTGTGGAAAAGCTGGCTCAACAGCATGCAAAGCTACACAACACTGTCAGGGTGTGAAGTAAATGGTACTGCAGAGAATGTTGTAGCAGGTGAGGAGTCAGAGAGTGCCTTTTTACTAGATGTATTCACAACCATTTCAGCACAACTAAATTCATTACTCACTTGAGATGGAGAATATAAAAAGCATTACAGAAATCCAAGCCAGCATAATTCGATTTTGGCACAGATTGCCAGGTTGGCCTTTTTCCAAAAAGAACAGGCAGGCAGCGCTGTGGTTATTAAATTAGCTTTAAATCAGCCCTACTCATTTACTAGATCTCTGCTAGTGCTTGCAGGGAGAAATTTGCTAATCCCATCACTGCTTCTGTCTGCCTGGGAGGAAAAAACCAAGCAGCCACCCTACACCAGTAGAGATAAGCTGCTAACTAACCAGCTGCCACTTCCCATCACAACTGCAACACAAGCATTGCAGTGCTGAGCTTTGCCAAGTGCAGGGTACTGGCTCTGCAAGGGATGGAGTCAGTGTCCACAGAGCAGAGTCTTATGGTCTGTAAGAACATGCAGAATTGATGAAGAGAGGCGTCATGTTTATTGTAGTATCATGCTTGATGCTGGCAGGGGACTAAATTGTCTCTGCAGCCAGTGTATTGACAAGGATGGGCTATTACTTGCATTTCTGATTTATGGGAGCTGGCATAATACAGTATTGCATTTTACACAGGATTTTGCTGTACTGACATGGAAGGAAGAATGTAATTTTTATTGCATCTGTAGAAAAACATCACCATAAATATTGAAGTGCTCCACTGAAGAGTTTTGCAGGAGGTTTGATAATGCCGTATCTACTTGCATTTAGTTCAGATGTGTAATCTTTCTCCAAAGACTTCTCTGTTAACATTTGTTAAAATGTTTCCATCAGATCATGCCCTTCGCAGCACTGAGAGCAAGAGAATTAGTGCTGTGGGAACAGTGATGTTCATACGCTTGCTGTGTTCCGCTGCTTCGGGGTTTTCTCGAGTTGTATTCTTATCTCATGTAAATGACCTTGCAGCTGCCAAGGAGAAGTTTTCCCCTGGAGTGTTTGAGCAGCTTTCAGGAGTGGCTTTCTGAGCATTGCCAGTTTCTGCAATGTGACATAGCTTACCCCACCTCCACTTGCACCCCAACATCTGCAGGATATTAATTTTGAAGGGGATGTAGCTGTGTTCACCCCAACCTTACAGGGATTTCCAGGGGGAAGAAGGAATACCTCTTCCTTCTGGCAGCCCCAGCAGAAAGGGTGGTTTCCACGGGTATAGAAAACCTGCAAATGCTACACATTTTTATGGGATTTCCCTGTATTTTGAGAGAAGTCCCGAGATTTCTGGGGTTTCCCAGCTCTTCCCTAGTCTACAACTTCAATAGGAAGGTGACTACTTATGTCATTTTTTTGCTTAATGGCTTTTCAGGAGATTTTGAAAACTGACATTCATGACGTTTCCAAGGAGCATCTGACAAAGATTAAGGTTGTGTTGACACATGTCTTGCTTTGGAGAGTGGACATTTTATTATTTCAGTGGCATGACTGACTTTCTAAGAGTTGAGGTTGTTGCAGAATCATTAGCCTGATAATATCAGCTCTGGGAAAGGAGGGTTATTGGTGTAGTCAATGTCACAAATTTTCTGCAGAAAATGTTCGTGTTGTAGTGAAACCACTACACAGGAAAAAATGCCTGTGTGAAGCACTGGTGCCTCATAAATGTCAGTGTATGGGGTTTTTTTCACTTTTACTTTTAAGTTTCCTTGCAAATGGTTGCTGTGAATGTAACAGTTGCACTACTACAAGTTTGCTTCCTGCTGAACTTGAACTGAGTGAACTTTGTTCAGGCCTCGGCATCATTACCAAAATCAGTGGTACAGCAGAGATGGAAAACTCAGTGGGCACTGGTGTTTTCTCTTTGTGGTTTAACTCCTTGAAATGTATGTTTATAGAGGAATATTTAATAAATAGATGCAATGGCAGATTTAATGACAAAGTCTGAAGCTCCTGTCAAGACGATACTGCAGTGACTTACCAGAGTTTGGAAGGGAGTGAGAGCAAGCTGTGTGTGGTGACACAGCCAAGTGACCCCATTAAGTCCCTGTGGGGAGCCACTGTCAGCAAATGACAGAGAGAAACCTCACTAAGGGGTATGGCTGAGACTCAGCCCAAGAGCTTCTTGAGCGGGACTGGATCACTGTGTGTCAGCTGGGGCAGGCTGGGGCCAAGTAGCAGCTTGGGGGCAGCTTAAGGTGCTGTGGCTGGGTTAATACAAAGTCTCGTGTCCCAGTAGGGCTCCTTGTCTTAACTGGACACCACAAAACCAGAATCTAGTCCTGTCACAGAATCTAAATCAAACATTAAAGTGGTTTTCTTTGATTTGTTACTGTTATGTGTTGATCTTGCCTGTCTTTTACAGTTCTTTAATGTCTCGGCATCAGTAGATAGTGTTCATGGCCTGTGAATGCTAAATACTAATGATTTTCAGAAGTTTATTAACTCTTAAGTGTGCAAAAGGGACTGTGAGAGTTAATAGACCGAGAAGAGAGGTAATAGATTGGTCTGTTGAAGAAGCAGTTCTAACTTTTTTAATTGCCTTGACATCCTTTGGTGGAGTTTTGATGCTTTAAGCAGGGAGTTGGAGTAGGTGACCTGCAGAGGTCCCGAGTTGTTTTGTGATTCTTGCATTGGCTGTTCAGCGATTGAATAACTTCCTAGGAGCATGTGTTTTCCTCTGTTTTAATCTAATTTGTGTGGCTGTGTTACTGATACTTAATTAAACTTTTTGTAGATGCATTTGATGCCAAGGAGAGTCTTGGACTCAATACAGAAGGGAAACAATATTCACAAGAAATCTTGAGGTAACTGTGATTACTAAAAAAACCAAGAACTTTCTAGGACAAAGTCAAAAGGGAGAGGGACTATTACATTTGAATCATTATATGTATAATGGACTATACATGAATGAAATAAGTAAAATCATATATGATGGACAATCTCATTGGAGAAATTTGTTTTATGGAGATGTCAAAGCTTTCTTTTTAAATACACGTTGGTTTTGATTAAGGAAAGATGGAGGGAAACTTTGTATGATTCTGGATAGCCCAATGAAAGAACAGTGGGTAAAATACGAATTTGTCTAATGTCCACTTTTGCATCAGACTGAGAGAGTAAATGTTTCTGCATTTGCTTTCCACTAGTGCCCTTTTTCTCTCTCTCATCACTTTCTTTCCCATCCCTTCCAGCAGCTCTTGCCCTTTCTCATTCACTCTTCCTGATGCTTACATCTTTGAATTGAATAAATGTTCTCACTCTAGTACATGGCTCTTCATTTGTTTAATGTATTCTAGCACGTCAGGCAGGCTTCTCTTTTTCTATTTTTGGGTTGTATTTCAAGACAATGTGACTACTTTTTCCTGTGGTGGTTTCTTACTTTACTTCTGTTTCAGGCCATAGTAGTACTGCTATGATGATACTAGTCCTGCTTTCTGACAAGAGAAACCATGGAGATGCATGCCAGTTTATCCCAGGAGAATAATCTTGGATTATTGCCAAGTAAAACAATATGGTGGCTTTCACAAGCTGCCAGCAGTTCAAAAGGTGGGACTGTGTAAAACAGTGAAGAAATATGTAGGTTTCTTATTCTAAAACATATTAGCTCAAAATCCTATCTATGTTCAGTTCAAACTGTGTCCATCGATTTTCTTTATGTATTTATGGAGAGAGAGAATTCTTGAGAATTCCAGGTAAATTAAGGTGGTGGTTTTGGTCTCTGTAATGAGCTGACAGATTGCTCTGGAGCTGTGAGATGGAGAGTGGCTGTTACAAGTGGCCCAACTTCCTCACTTCGCTCTGGAGCACGAGCTCAGATGCAACAAGCTGAGCAGAATGGAATGAGGGGAGAAGTTATTCATGCTTTGGTGTATAAAAGCAAAAATGCAGCACATCTCAGTTTATGAAGGGGGAGGAAAGCAAATTTGTGTGTAGAGAGATCACCTGATCTTTTCTTGTTTTTCCACAGCAGGAAAAACCCAAACTCTTGGAGCCTTTGGATTATGAAGCTGTTATCACAGAGATCGAAAAAAATATTGGGGACAGCCAGTTTAAAGATCTGATATTATTCCCTGATGATGACTTTTCAGTAAGTATAAGGCAAATATGTGTTATTCCTTTTCTTAGGTTTGTTCTGTTCGTTAATTTAATCTCCATTGCTAGAGGGAGAGCCAGAAGTTGTCACAGGGCTCTTTAAGATGTTCTTAACTCATGCATAATGCCATATTTCCCTCCCACCAAATTCACTTGGCTTTTGGGTTTTTCGTTCCTCTGACATTTATATAGGCATGACTTTAGTGCTCAGGATTAGATAAAGCTTGAAGCCCTGGTTGTTCCCAGATGCATTTCAGGAACTCACTAAACATGTTATTCTATCATGTATACTTGTCTGTTGCTCAGCACAGTGGTAGTTTGGCCAGTCCTAGAATCTCTCCCTACTATTATAGCCCAATTGAATCTGTAACTTCTGGTCCTGCTCTGTTTGATGTATTTGGCCACTAGATAGAGTCTCTGGTGCTGAGGAGAGCTCTCATGGTGGGACACTGAGAGGCAGTAGAGCCCACAGGCATAGGGCTGATCCTGGGTTCCCCATTGCTTGTCCTGGCAAACTGCAAAGACACTGAGAGCCTAGGGGCCCAGGGCAGCTCTCCAGTGGCAGTGCTGGGGGGGTCAGAAGTGTGGCTGGGGAGCTGTGTTGCCAGGCCAAGTGCATGGGCAGATTGCCTGCACTGAACAGCAACTTCTGCAAAATCACCCCATCTTTGTAAAATATTTAGGTTTTGATGAATAGGCATTCTCTAATGGAAAGACATTTCAATTTGAGACCAATTGTAACTGCTCTGTGAGGGCCCTTCCCATGAGCTCATGGCACTGCTCCTGTCCTAGGAGGGCAGCTTAATCTAATCGACTGCTTTGTTTTACTAAATGGCTCTATATCCTTGGTGGCATTAACTGAGTTAATGTGCTCATGGGATTGAGAGAAGCTAAACAGAATAGATTTCCTCATTATTGTAATTCCTTTATCCATTTTGCACATTTGTCAATTTATGAAATTGAAACTTAGCATTACAAAGCTGACTAGACATACTGTGTGCTGTCACAAGGCCCTTGAGCCCTTTGATTTAAAGTGACTGAACTCAAGTCCATGGAGCAAACCTCAGTGAAAGAAGAATCTTGTCCTACTGCTAAAGACCTCTGTCTGTCAAGAGTATTTTCATATCCTTATTTTCATTTTATTTTGAGCAGTTGTTGCCTGGATTTTAGTAGCTACTTCTATTTTGTTTCCTATGTGTCATGCTTTGCAACTATTTGGCATAAACTATTTAAATTCAAAAAATAATAAGAAAAAGGAGATAAAGATAGATGAGAAAGGTATTTGCATGGTGAAGGTGGTCTGTACTCACAGAAGAGCAAAGGCAGTGGTCGGTAGGTTCCATATCCTTGCAATAAACCTCTCTCCTCTTTGTTATCTCCTGTTGAAGTCAGTGTCAGTGCCAAGAGCCTATGTCACCAGACAGGACAGCAGAGCTTCTGGGCCAGGCAGGTTTTCAGGTTGCAGAGTGTCTATTTATAGTCCTGCTCCCTCCTGCTGAAATATCGTTCCCCAACAAAAGTCTGGGTCAGCCATTTGAGTAGAAAGAGGTCCACGTCTGACTGAATTAGGAGGGGCCCAGGCTGGCTCTGAGTGGGATTTAATGTGATAATGCCCGAGGAAATGGTGGCCAGCCCTGTTTAACTCCTAATGATTACACTTGCTGCAGACTTCGTGTCTCAGTGTTGACATAGCCCCAGCTTGGGCCGGTGGGTGAGCACATCCTATGGGCAAAAGTCTCTTCGGAGTGAAACCCCAACCAAAAGAGTTAGCTGAGGCAGTGAACACAGGAGAAAATGCTGCTTTGAATAATGATTTCCAATTTTTGGATCTATTGTGTTCACCACATGCATCACATATGGGTAAATTATTGTAGCTGTTGTTTCATCTCAGAATTGTTTCTAACTTGCATTCAAAGAGAATGCTGTTATTATCACGAGACTTCTGTTGGTCATTTCCAACATCTTATGTGAAGTCTGTGGAACAGCAGAGAATTCTTTATATCAGAGTCTGATGGACTGAATTCCTCCATTCCCCTGCATCTCCACAGAAAAGTACAAGATGTGTACATTGCAGATGCCTTCTTTGGTTTTATTCCAGCTGGGGAAAAGATACTTCACTTCTTTTGTAACCATGCTTAATAATCCCTTAAAAAAATAAAAAATAATTGATTCACATCAGTTCCACTTTTTGTTTTCCTAGCAATTCCTTCCTTATAACTCATTTGCCTGCCCAAAGTCCATTTTCCATTTCAGAAAAAGCGTGTCAGCTCAGCTTCATTTTTCACCTGTTCCTGGATCCCATGAACAAATTTCCCTTCTGTTGCTGTGCTGTGAAATAATGGCCAGTGGAAATTTCTGCAGCAGTGCATCAGTACAGAGCTTACACTGTACTTCCTGGTGCTTTTTAGTAAGAGGGAGTTGATTGCCTTCCTGATGTACTTATGAAAAGGCAAACTTCATGATGATCCTAGGAGTTTTGCATCCTCGCCATTGGGCTGCTGTGCTTCCTTCACCTGTTCCCCAAACCTGACCACACTTTTCTTGACAACTGGAACTGCTGCTGTCTGGGATTCCTATTCCTCGCTTTTCTGCTATGTGTTTGCTAGGAAGGAGGCTGTGAAGTAAGTGTTAAACACCTTCCTTCAAGTCGGTCTCACTCCCACCTTTAATCTTTGACATCATTTTGTTCCCTGGATTTGTTGTCATACATCTGTACTTCTGCTCCTAGGCACTGTCATATATCCAAACAAAATGCTTGCTGTATCCTTTCATAAGTAATTTTTTATCTTTTCTTCCATCCATTGGAAATTCACTGAACACCCAGCAGCCTCTTTCCAAATCTCTCCAGGATCTGAAGTCTTAAAATCACTGCTGCTCTTCCTTAGTGGCAACAGGCTCAGCACTCCTTTGCTAATAGCTTTGCTTGCATGCAGGTTTAGTAACTAAATATATGTTAATGGTATGTTGTTAAATATAAGTTAATTGTTTTAAAAAGGCAGATGAAAGTATTTAATGGTCACTTAAATTTGTATGCTATAAAAGCATGTTAAACTCTCTGGGTCGTGAAAATTTGTTCCTCCTTCTCATGCATGACTTTTCTTAAATCTGTTTGAAAAGCGGAACTCTGACTTTTTAAAACTATTTGTATAAATATGGCTGAAGGCCTGGTTTTCAACCTGCAGTAGAAGCAATAATTCATTGCCTAAATTCAGGACAGGTGTAAAATGGCAAAACTTGCCTGCATAATGCAAAACCTTTTTAAGATCAGTCTGATGTGCTCCTGACTCTTTAGGCTTCTGAAAGCTCACCTGGGAGCCCTATTTCCTCCAGGCATCACAGAGGCCGTAGAAGAAGGGCTGAATTGTGCAATTGCTGTACTTGCTTTCACTGTAGGCGTGATTGTTTCCAGGCTTCGTTTTTTTTAGCTCTGAACAAAAGCCAAAATCTCCCTATTTTTCAGGTTGTGAAACCTCAGCTTTCTAGATCTGTGCAGGGACAAAAGTTGCTCATTTGGATACAGAAGTTTGTAACAGAAGCAGATGCATCTGTAAGGGGAGGGAGCAAGAGTCATCAAGGACACTGCCTCTTCCCGTGAAACCTGTGTGCCGTAGGGGCAGCTGGAAGTGCAGGCCTTGGAGCCTCCTTGGAAAAACCCCCGGAAACCTGACTGTTCTTTCTAAGATCAGAAGAGTTACGGTGATGAGATCATGAGTTATTTCAAATAGCACATGACTTAGCTCCCACTTTCCCACGTGACAAGGACTATCTGCTCATTCTTAGAGGAGCAGAAATTGAGTCCCTCATTCTCATGACTAATGGGGTTATGGGTATCCTTGACGTGCAAGTTTGCATGGGCAGGAGCAGGACAGTGAGAGGTATCTGGACTCCTAGGGATGCATTCCAACTGTCTAATGCAGTCAGCCAAGCAAGCTGTGGGCAAAGCATAGCCTCTCACACTGAATGTGATTCAGGGACTGATGGGGCAAAATCTGTCCTTTAAATGTGCTCTGTTCCTGCTTTCCCTTCTCTTTGCCCCCACACGGGTGGTGAGGTCTGTGCTGGGACTGCACCCTGTCAGGGAGCCCTGTAGCACAACAACCTCTGCACCGTGGTATTTGTACAGCATAGTTGCATCTTAGCCTGCTTTTTAATTTGATGGGCTAACTCTTTGCAGGTTTTGGTAACGTTAAGTAAATATGTTTACTTGGATGAAAGTGGGGCTGGGCAGCTTTTCTTTAGAGAACCTGATCTTAAGCTTTACCAGGGAGGAACATGTCAGCCCATGTGTGGTTAGGCCTCTCCAAAGGGCTGCCTTTGCAGGAAGTAAATATCATCATTGCTGATGCACCCCTCTAAAGACTTAACCACTGCTAGCGTGCTTTCAGAATAAAAGCTATTCAGAATAGATTCAGACTGAGAATGTTTGAAATGGCTAATGGAGTTTGAACTCCATTTTCACATGCTAAATTCACCATGTCACTGGGAAGTAGTCACTGCCTGAAAACATTATTCCTAATCAGTGTTTGAGAAGGAGCAGTATTAACTTCCATGTTTCACTGTAGTAGATGAATGTGGCAAGAGAAGGTGTTGAGTGAAATTGCACCTTATAACTCATCCAACACCTGAGGCCGACAGTTTATGCAAATAAGACAGCCTGGCAGTGCCAGAAATCCTGGTTGGATATAGGATATTTATATAAAATAAATTAAATATAATTCAGAAGAATTAGAGACTTGAATGCTTTAGGCTGATACCTGCTTTATTTGATTACCACAGTTTGCATGCACAAATGAGAGGGTAATTGGCCTCTGGCTTGAAGAGACAATTGCCATGATTGCCTAAACATTAGAAAATTAAGCTGAATTCACAGTACATCTATAAATACTGAATTCTCTAAATAAAATATCTGATTTTTTGGATGACTGTTTCAGAAGCACATATTCTGTTGTTGAAGTTTAGTTCTTTTCTGAAGAAAGCAGTTTTGGTGAATAATGCCATGCCTGATCAGCCTGTAAGAGCATTTAACTTTGGGAGTAATCAGCTATGAACAGGAAGTGCCTTTGTGGCTAAGCTGTTGAAGCTAAGTGGTTAAACAGAACTAGTTCTCAGAAGGGAAGTGCTTTGTAGTTTTTAACTCAAGTTTAACAATATATAACACTTTCCACGTCCCAATTCTTTGTAAATAAACCTGTGATATTCTTTGTCAAGGTCTAGAAAGGCAGCAAGCCCGGTGTTGCCTGATTTCTCAGGTTTGCATGGATGTGTTTCTTTCTTTCAAGTGCAGTCTTTTTGGGAAGGACAGTGGGGGAACGTACCACAGGCAGAACAGTGGGCTTGAGTTAGCTGTCTTGTTCAGCTACAGTATTTTTGCCAGGCTCAGTAAGGAGAGGGAGGCACAATGGTCTCACTAGGGCAGATGTTGCCTGTCTCAGTCAGTGTGTTCATATCAGTTGACAAGAAGTGTTGTATTAGGTAAAAAGAAATTACTTGCTATGTCCTACCTGTAAAAAAATACTACAAACTACTTTCTGTGCAGTACATGGAGCAGGCAAGTTTTGCTCTGTGCAAGCAGAACACCCTGTTGGTCTCTCTGAAGCTTATTCACCATCATGACAGGGTCAGTGTGAGGTACAGGGTGCGTTGTATCTCCTCTCCTGTGGCCTCCCGCTCTGCCTCGGTCTGTGAAGAGCCCTGGATCTCCAGCAGTGCTGTGTGTGTTCTGGGAGGACAGTGCTTTGTGGCTGCAGGGCCCAGCCCTGCGAAGGGCTCCGTATCGTGGGTCACAGAGGCACCCCAGGCTTTTCAGCTGTGCTCAGGGGTTGTGTCTTGTCGTGACTGCTGAAAAAACACTACTGCTTAAAATGTCACGTATGTGTGAAGTAAAAGCAATGAGGTGCATTCCAGAGACTGTGGGTGCTGCTGGGAAGTCCCTAAGCAACCAAGAATGCAGACATCTATTATTAAACATGGCCCTAAAATTCATACTTCTCCATCTTCTGTCTCTTTTACTCGCAGACTCAATGATCGTGTAAAGCACTTCATGCAGGCATTGGTGACACAGCTGGGTGGAGCCCAGGAACCCACATTTAGAAAACTGCTCCGTTTGTCAGAACAATGGGATTTTTTTTCACCTTCTGTGAAAGGCCACGTCTGTGACGCCACCATAATTTTTTGTGAGAGCCAGGGTTTAATCATACTGTATCTTGAGCTCTCCAGATGAAACAGGAAAAAGTTTGGGGAGTCCCATGATGTTTCTGCCTGAGTGATACGTGCCTTTCTTTCATAGCTACTCACATGGAAAGTGATGGGGGGAAATCAGAGTGGTTCATGTAAACTCTAAGGATGATTGCAGTCCATTATATCCAGGCACTCATCGCGTAGAGTTTCAGTGCTTCAATTTATAGAGAAAAAAACATCACCTTTTAGTCTGAGGGTGAGGATATGGAGGAGAGCCTCCAGGGACACAGTAGGTACTGCAAGCTGCTTCATGGTATTAGTACATAGTGATTCTTCTTACTAAAGCAGTTGTGTGCCATAGGCCTTCCTCTGGAAATCGTGGGTCCTTCTGTAATGGAAGAGAAAATGGGTTTGGGAGGCCAGATTTGTCTGGGTTTCAGTCCTTTGCTGTCTTGAGTGACAGAGTTACTCCATTGTAGCTGAGAGCATAATCTGGGCTGATGGGTGTTGATTTTGGTTGTTTTCTCCTGTTATAGCAGAGAAAATGAGTGGGACAGATCTGTAGGTTAATTAAAAATACCCCAAAGCTTCCTCTTGTGAGCCTTTTGTGAAGTGGCTGCCTTGGCCGACCCCAGCGCAGGGGCTCTGGGTCACACAGGCACTACTGGTGGCCCTGGCCTCTTGTTGGCCTGCTGGGACCTAAGGGAAGCTTGGCTCCTTGTGGAGAACTTCAGGAGATCCACTTCTCTCTGTGGTTTCCTGCTCTGGGGCCTGACAAGACAGCTCAGCCAGCAGCTGCTTTCAGAAAAAGGGCTTAATTTGTGCAGGCTTTGGGGGCTGGAAGAGGCTGCAGGCAGTGCCAGGAGTCCCTTGTTGGCCCTGTCCTGCTGCCTGTGCCCACAGGTGGGAATGTCCCTCTGAGAAGCTGCTGCTTGCTTCTCCTTGCTTTCCGGCCATCGAGCTGTCCTGTGGCACTCCTTTTGCAGCTTCCTGGGGGGACTCTACTCCTCTCTTCTCCTTTCAAAAGAGTCAAAGCTTTTAGTTCTGTCTCCACATTCCTTGCCAAAAAGGCATGAGGTGGAGAAGGGAAGTGGAGGAAGCAAGTAGCACTGTTGGATTTGGCATATATTTCTGGGAGAGGATGTAAGGAAGACTTGACTTTTTTTTTTTAAATCAGAAACCTCAGAGACTGAAGGAACTTTGCTTGGAACAGTTTTATTCCCAGAAATCTACTTGAATGCTGTTCTTGCTTGTAATTAATGCCTTAGCTGATAGTATTGAATAGTGTGTGTGGGCAGGAGCTGGGTTGCAGTTGTTGGTATGCATGTGTGTTGGCTGCATGACAAACTGAAAAATGCAAGCCGTGATAACAAGGTTCTTAACCTCTTCCTGAGACAAAACTGCTGTTCTGTTTGGCTTTGACTGAATTGCATATTTTTTGTTTATTGTCAGATAGACACAATTTCACTGGAAATCAGGACACTGTATCCTTCTGTACCTGAAGATGCAGAACAAAAAGCAGAAAATTTATTTGTTAGAGAGGTGAGTATCTAATTTTAAATGAAACCAAGAGTTTGGGGAAGGTTTGCTATGTTTGTGTGAACATCTTTTTAATATGCTTTTGGTGATTTGAATGAGGTTTGAATTTTGAAGACCAGTAGGAGGGGGGAGGCAACATGTCTGCAGTTGCCTATTGTGAGATGTTTGAATCTAGAAAAATGCACTGAATCAGCCTGTCATTGTACTGTTTTCTAGCTGCATTCCCTGTCACCACTAGTCCACTGATGTTGATGTTGGTATTTTTACATCACTGCTAATGACTGGTGATCTGCATGTGCTTTGCACTTTGAAAGTATTGATATCTTTCCAAAAATAGATAACCAATTGGCACTGGTTTAGACTCTTAGCTGTTATTACAAGGTATGTATCTCATTTGGAGGTGTATTTATGAGGAGTAGGTGCACTGTGAAGGGTGCATAGTGGGTTATATTTATTTTAAGTATTTAGAGCCTGTTTTTCCTTCATAATAGAAAGTTCAACAAAGCTCTTCCATGACAGTTAGAGGCCCACCAAGAGTTTGCTCTACCTTTAAAAAACCCCTGTGGTTGTATTGTTTCCATACCTGATCTCAGATTGTAGGAGGTTTCTCATTCTGCTACCTCAGGAATATTTCGTGTTATCACTGGTTTTATCACTTTGGAGGACTTTAGAGGAGCTGGTTGCACTGTTCAAAGGAATTTACTTTCGATGGCTCCCTGAATGTTCCCATCGTTCATTACAGATGTGAAATACAGCTCACCATTTGCATTAACAAAACCGGTTTATGAAACCAAATTTTCGGTCGGCTTCTAGAAGGAGTTTAATTCTGAGCACTTATAATTAGCCCATAATATGATGGTTCTCAGCCTTTTTTTCACAGGTTGGGATTTTTCACACCTCACTTCCTGGTCTGAAAAAGTATTTCATATGTACTATAACCGCAAGAGGAAACTGTGGAAGAAAAGTCAGTTGCAGACAAACGCAGGAATTAGAAATCATGAAGTCCAAAATTAGGCAGAAATGTAGCTGTTGAATTGTATGTAGTGTGACTGTTTACAGGCTGGCCCTATTTCTTTTCAGCAGGTCTAAAAAGAGCAATAATAATTTACTGCCAGCTCAGATTGTCTGAACTTTGCCATCTTTGTTAATCTGGCAGCAGTGTTAAAAGATAACATAGCTTGTGGAGTTAGCTACCTTCCCAGAAGCCTCACTGCCCTTTCAGCACTTTGGGGTCTGCTTTTTATTTTAAGGTTGCACAAGTTGCAAGGCCAGCACTGCACTCATGGCTTTAGAGAGAAAGTGGTGGGTCTGAAAATGGAACGCGGTGCACAGTTCCTGGGAATCGTTACAGCTGAGCACGCCAAGGGGATGCTAATGGCAACCTGGTAAAACACGTATTGAGTACATCTATTAGCCTTCTCTGCAGTACCAGTGAGCCAAGGGGAGAGGGAGAGAGGAGCAAAGCAGTGGAAAAAACCAGTATTACAGGACTAAGCCTGTGCATGGAATAGTAGCAGGGTAAAGACCTTGTTTTAAAGTAGTAATGCATATGTTCCAATTTGCCACAAAGCCAAAAACTCTGTGTGTGTATATATATATATATATATATACACACATGCGCAAAATAAATTAAACTCTATGGAGAGGATGGTTTCCAGTCCAAAATCAGGCCAAACTGAGCATAGGGTTCTGTGAAGATCTGTGATTGTAGTCCCCTGCAGCAATTGAAGAGATGTGTACTGCCCCTTCTGGCTGCTTGGTGGTGTTCAGATGGTCTTGTCTACAAGATGAGGTCATTTGTCAAGGGTTGTCAGAAGTCTCTGATACTGCCTTAAAATCCTGGCTGTTTCTTCCTGGCTGTGTATTTCCCACTGGTGACAGTAAGGAAAGCTTTTCTTCCACCTCTAGCTCTTTCATTGCTATAGCCCTTCAAGGATGAGGGGATTTTTTCCCCAGCCCTTACCTAAATCCATACAAAGGCAGCTTGGGGACTTGATCAGGTTTCCCTTCCTCAAGCAACCATGAGCAGTACTTAGAGGCACACCAGGAGGACTCAGTTGCCTGGGCAGTATCAGTTTATGGATCCGAAAGAGCTGACGAGCCAGATGAAGAAAGATGAGGCTGATGTCGCTGAGGAAAGCCTTCAGTATCGATGGCATTTGATGCTGTCCACCTGTAGTGGAAGGTTTGTGCCTCTAGTTGTCTATTCAGTTCTCTTAATACTGCTTTTGGATTCCTCAGGAACTCAAAACTTTCCCTGTTGGTGATATTGAAATGTTATGGTAATGGGTGAAGCAGAAGAATTGACTTTAAATAAGATGTCTGGCCATCTGTGTTTTTCTGAAACTGTAAAATGAAAATCTAAAACAAAATAAGGCAACAAATAAATAAATAGTCTCTTAATAAGTATTTTCTGCCTGCAAAGAGAATAGATATTTTACATTGTATGATTAATACTTGAGTCCCTTTATTAATTTATACCTATGTATTAGCTATATTTTAAAGTTAATACTTTGTGAATTGGTTATTCCTATACTTGTAGTTGTATGAGGATGTTTTCCTTATGGATTTTTCCACTTTAACTTTTCTTAGGCAGGACCAGCCTGAAGAACTAAATTAGTTAGAAAGGAGAAGTTTCCAGGAACTTTTAAAGCCAGAATAAAATTGTCTTCAGTGGTTTGTTGTTTTAAGTATTCCTGACTTCCTTTATCACGCTGTTTCCTTCCAAATTCTGAATTTTCTCTCTCATCAGAGTCTGCTGCATGTCTGCTTCATTTATGCCAGTCAGCATTGTCCTCATGGTCCATAATTTTGGCAAATAGAAACATTCACTTCTCAAGAAATGAAATAAAATTCTTCCTTGTAGACAGTAAAAACATTCCAAATATCACCTTTCCTAAGTCTGTATCGTGAATATGCACATCAAAGGGCAATTCTTGGGATTTTCCCCACATGTCATTTGGAAATATAAGGGGGTAGTGTGCATGCTATTCGAAGTTATGTTTAGTTTGAGGAACTTAAACTACTTAATTGCAACATATTTAATCAAGATATTTATTTTGGTTTGCATTGAGTCAATATTTTCAGGAAGAATGCAGGTATGTGCACACAAATAAACGCTGTTTGTGTGTGTGTATCTATAGGAATTAAATTCTAGGTATACATGGAAACAAAAGTCCAGGAGGTAAATAATATTAGCTGTCAACTCTCCTTTATGAAATGAGTTTAAGCCAGGTGGTCCTTCCAAAAAAAAAAAAAAAAAAAAANAAAAAAAAAGGTGCTACTTGGACAAGTTTTTTGGGAACGTGTTTGCAGAGGGGCTGGACTCTTGAATGAAGAGGTGTAGGAGCTGTGCAGGGGCAGAAGGAGTGTTCTTCCTGGGTGAGAAACACATCAAAATGAAATAACAGTGTAGGAATATTGACATTTCATTCAATGAATGATGGAGTTACTTTATAGTTAATTTTGTCTATGATAATACAGTGTTCATGCGGGTGTCTCTGAACTTCCCTGTGGGGGTTTTCTGGAGACACGACAGGGAGTTGTCACTTGTAGTAAGCTTGCAAAGCCCTTGCTACTCATCTGGGGGAGTTTTTATTTGAGCTTTTGCAGGCTGGGTGTACAGAATCTGTAAGTGATTATGAAACATGAGTTTTACTAATCACGATGTAAAAAAGCAACAGCCTGCTGTATAACTTCTCAAAGTGCTTATGTGTCTATAGAGTTGATTTCTGAGGCTTTTAGATTTGCAGGCTAATCCGCATTGTTCTTACCTCTTTCAAAATCAGACTAAAATGGGAGCTCCTGTTGACAATGACACCCAGAAAGTTTTATTCCGCATCAAAGTGTAAATTTCCCCATCTGCAAAATCTAAGTTTTTTCTGTGCTTGAAAGAGCTGTAGTGTCAGGGCTAGACATAGGTTATTAAAGGATAGTGAGTCTTTTGATAGTACAGAAGGTAAAACATCCAACGTTTTTAACAGGTAAAACCTGTTAAAAACGTTGGATGCTTTGAAATAATAGTGTGTTTCAGTGTTTTGGCTTGTTACTTGGCTGTGTCACTGGAGGTTACTATACGTGTGAGCTGTTATTTTGGGAACAGTTTTGAGAGCCCCAAAATGAAGGTGCAGGTTGGCAGCAGCCACTCGTGCTGCTGCCATGCTCGTTGCGGGTATGAGGAGTGTGGGGCAGGCCTGGGTGGAGGGCTGGATTTCCACCCAGGGTGATCACAGCACCTTCCACCTCCCCAGATCCCCACACGCTTCCTTCCCTTGGTCGTGTCAGCCGAGGTCTGAGGAGGGAGGGAAGGCTCTGTGAGCAGGGCTGTGCACGTCATGGGGCAGAGCACGGAGCCACCTCTGCAGCTTCCTCTCCAGCACTGTGGCCACAGCTGGAGCTCCAGAACGTCTTTGCTTTCTGTTTGCAAGCTCTTGCATGGGCTTGCCCTGCCCTGTTCCACCTCAGGAACAGCCACTGTGCCAGGGTGAGTGAGGGGGCAGAGTTTCTCTGTGCATGCGGTTCCTTTGCAAGGAGCCCAGTTGTTCCATGAATGACTTCTGTCATATATGCATCTCTATTTCTGAAAACCATATACTAGTGCTGTCTTAGAGGGGATATAAGCAGGGAAGTTGTTTGTTTTAGTTGTGTTTCCCTTACTTCCCTTTTTTTTTTTTTGGTTTGGGGTTTGTTTGGGTTTTTTTTCCCTCCAAAAGGTTCCTTTCTCTTGCTGAGTGAATCTTTCTTAAGTGTCTTTTTCTCATTGGCAGCCATCATGCTGTCGTCACCAGAAACAGAGGTAAGAAATTACAGGTGGAAAAAGCCTGCAGGATTGTCGGTCCCTGTAAGGAAAAATTAGGCCATCTGGACAAAAACAAAAAAGAAAAACAAAAAAAGAGAAAGACTTGAGTTTGATAGGGCCCCTGGGAATGGGCTGTGCTGCCTGCCTGGTTAACAGAGCAGTAGAAAGTTCATGCAAACTTGTGCCAACCCTCCCACATCCCAAAACTTCCATTTCTCCGTCTATATTTTTCCTCCCCCACAGTTCACTTGAGCTCAACAGCCCCTGCACTGGTGCCTCTGTTCTTTGCCAGGAACAGTAGTATCCAGCTCTGACCTCTTCATGAAATCTCTGCCTCTAGAAAGGTTTTCTTGCTCCTCAAATCAGGTTTGGAGGTATTTTTCCTCATTGCTATAACTTAATTTCCTGAAAATAATAATTTTCAGTTAAAAAAAAAAAAAAATCCTAAGAAAGTACAGTTAGCAGAAGCATTTCGTTTTTAGTTGAGATATTCTGAAAAGAAAATCTGTACTCTTTTTTGGTGTTACTTTATAAGTTAGATCTAGTTTCCCCACAGAAAGCTAGTTCAAGAGCAGTGGTAGCTGTTGCATTGGGTTGGCATATCTTTTGTGAATTAACTGAGTGATACTTGAATGTGCTGCTTTGTCCCCTTTGATTTTTATTTTGATTAGCTTTTTCTTGGAGGAGCACAATAAACCTTTATAGTTACAGGCTGAAATACTGTGGCCTGCTCTATATGTTATTCACAACTGCTTTTTTGAACACACCAGCCTATAATGTTTGCAATAAAAGTCTGCACTGAGAGTTCTCTGTGGGCTTTAATTGTATCTGTTAAGTAAAATACTTAGTAATGAAAGTACCACAGGGGAAAAGTGGTCCTTTCTGTGGAAGGTTCACTTGGTTTACGTTTGCCAAGGAGAAGGGGAGTGATGTGTGAATTGGAGGTTCTGTGCTCACCCTCACAATGCTCTATGAGCTTTTCATTGGCTTGTGTAGAACAGAGTATATGTTACTCTTGGAAGAGTATTCTTATAGCCCAGGCTACTATCACATAGTTTTAACACAGACACAAGAGCAACCAAGTGATATTATGAAGCATCATAGAACAGTTGGGGTTTAGTGGCTGTTTTTTTATTATTTCTATAGTCAAAGTGCAAACAGCTCTGGAGAGGTGTAGGAACATGGTTGTCAGGGGTAGCTTTGGGCCTGACCCTGCCAAGTGCAGGGAGAGTCAGTTATAATGCTATAATATTATCTTCATTCCTGGAGAATATGTGATTATGTTGTCTAATGGTCACACTTTATTCTGCATCCTGTAAGATAACGAGGTCTTGTGTCAGATGAGAAAGTAAATACTGGATCCACATGGAATGTGTTTACTGCCTTTGGTTGTGCTGAACTGCCAGGGAGAGAAGTGCCTATAAATGTGCCCCCACTTCCTTGCCACCTCTTCCACACTCTAAACCAAATAAAGCTGTCACAGAAGACTCTGAATACAAAGATGACTTCCTAAAATAATTTGTGGCTACAGACTCTGCGTATTTTGCAGGAGATTAAAAAAAAGAGATCTGTTAAGCCAGTGCTGAGTAATTTAGGCAGCACTACCGTTAAGTTGTCTGCCCATTGCAGATTTGCTCCAGCAGCCTGATAATCCCCTCCCTGTCCCTCTGAGGCAGAGACCACTATGCAAGCAGTGACTCCTGTGGGCACTTCAGGAGAGCAGGGAATGAAGAGAGGGAATACTCCCAGTTGAAGCAGTCAACCTTTTTATAGTAATTTATAATTGTCCCTTTATTCTCTTTCTTTCTACTTTCTCTGCATAGCTTTTGGTATTTAGATACCTTTGATATATCCTTTATTCCATTGTGTTTGACTCCTGGGGTCTCATGCCTTTCTGTGAGGCTGTCTTGACCATTCCCACTTCAGATTCCTTTCAATGCTGCTGCTTTCTCTACTGTGATCTCCACCCTTTTCCTTCCTGATATATCTGCTTGTCCTCCTTGGGCAGCAGCTTCTGCTATTGGGTTCTAGGCTTGATCCCTCTCTTCCTTCCTTTCCTTGTCAGGTGGGCTGGCGCAAATTTTCAGGTGGAGTGTGGGGAGAAAATAATACAACACTGGGGTAAAATCTTCAGCATACTGCACAAATATCAGTTTGCCTTTTACACTCTGTATGAAGAAGCATTGGGAATTCTGACATTGTGTCATTTTTCTTGTAGATAGATACCTTAGCAATAACTGTACATATTTCATGCATCTTGTTGCCTTTCAAAATGTCATGTTGGGTTTAACTGCATTGATAAAAGTTCTGCATCAATGTGTTTCTTCAGTTATTCTGGTCTGTTTGGCAGCACAGCCAAGCCCTTCTGTATAGTTCAGGTCTGGCTTCCTTATTTTAGGGAGATTCATGTATTAAGAACAATTTCTAAAAGCAAATGCAAAACCAGCAAGAAAATTTTTAGATAGCAAAAACTACATGGTGACATGACTGAGCGAATTCAGTGTGGAATGGAAAATGAGACTGGTGAAAAATTATAGTCCTGCTAATATATTCCTGAATGTTATTAAGAGGTTAAAGATCAATCCTTAAGGGCAGAATAAGAAGTGGAGGGCTTGTGTTGCAACAAGGGGGAGTAAAAAGAGTAAGGCAAACGTATTTACAGTGGAAGGCTTAGGTAGTGAAACAGGATGCAAACAAAAAATGTATAATCAATGTCCATGGAGGAAGTCAGGCCTAAACTAGATCATGTCTTTTGAGGCAGTAACTATGTAATTTAATGATGCTTCCTAGAAAGCAAATGAGAATCAGTTAAGCATGTTAAATTGCTATCAGCTCCTTCCTCCATCTTGTGTGATTCAGTGCATTTGATTTTAAGGGGAAATTGTGCTTCAAAATACAGAAACCTCTGACTCTGGCTTTCATTTAAGAACTGTGGACCTAGAAACGAGAAGAATATGTTCTCTAGCATGTGGACAGCCTCAGAACTTTATCAGTTCTCTAGCCTTCTTGAGTGTAAACATTTGTAGTAATTCTGTTGTTGTTGTTTGTGTTTCTTCTGATTAGGCTTGTAAATACTACAGTTCCCACTGGCATGTTGTAAACTACAAATATGAACCCTATTCAGAAGACTTCCGACACTTACCACAGTAAGAACTCACATAAGTTCTCCTTTTTATTATTTTTCCCCTTTAGGCTTGTGTCATTTGCTAAGCTTTGTCCATATTTGCACTTGCCTTTGTCTTCTACGCTGTGCTTGTTTTACCGTATTTTTAGTGCCTTGCATTTTTAAAAAGGGGAAGCAAAGGTCTTTCAGGAAAGTTCAAGACTCTGCAGAATTCACTGGTATCAACAAACTCCATTAGTGCTGATTCAAATCCTTACAAGCGTATTTGCGTATTCAAAGCACAGTTGATACAGGAGAGGTGGCTTTTCGTTTTCCTTAATAATGCATAAATGTCACGCACCTTTCACTGGGATTAATTCTCCTTTTAGTTACCCTGTGTAACAGAGAGAAGGATTTCAGTGCTTTGTAGCTGCATTGTACAGGAGAACTGGGTGCACTGGTGGTACAAGCCTGCGGAGATGTGCTGGTGTCAGGGTGAGGGGCATCCCTCCTGTGCTTGGAGGCAGAACATGAAAATCACTGTAAAAGAGCTGGGGGGAGCAGGAACAAGTTCCTTGACTTGAGTGGAAAGAAATTAAGAATCTGGTGCTTATTCCTGCATGTGTGAGTTTCTGCCCATACTCCTGTTTCTGAAAGGTTTGTGATCCACCCCTGAGGAAGGTTTTAGACAGTAGCTAACAAAATCACTAAGTGCCAGAATGAGCTGTGTTACTACATCCTTTCCTGGAATTTGAGTAATTAAAATCACAATATTGGATGAAAAAGGTTTTTACCTGCACATGATGCAGAAACGAATGGGTGCTCCAGGCTTGGGTTGGATGGAAACTAGTACTAACTTCATTGCTTCAGGAACTGATAAACTGAGTCTTGCGGCCCAGTTAGATTCTGTGTTCAGAGGGTTTTGCACTGCAAACCTTCCCTTAGACCTGCCTTTGCTTTTGTATGTTGGTATTTTTATGAACAGAGTACGTGGTAGTACAAAAAGCCATTAAGAGTAGTTTTGCTAATCAGAGATTATAAACATCCTTTCTTAAGTACCCAGCCTGCTGGTTGGTTTAGAAAATTAATGCATTTAGTGCTCAAGGAAAATATTTGTAGCGCAGCAGTTTTCCATTTAACCTTAAATGTCTTCACTCTTATGAAATATGCATTGGGCAGATGTGGGTGCATTACTATGCACAAAAGTACATTTTAGCTGATTACATACATCCTCTTCTGCGAAGGATATTTTAGTGTGGTGCTTAATGGGATTTGCTTTCATGGGTTCATGCTCCAGGGTTACCAGGGTGTCTGGCATCTTACTTTTTCCTGCCTCCTAATACATGCATTGTACTGAGGATTATACCAACACGAGATCTTGTGTCTTGTGTCTCTTAGGAATGGTTTGGGTGCCACATTGGTTGATATTTCAGATACAAAATTATAGCAGGAGTTTTCTGCATTTTGTTTGCTGGAAGCTGACGTAGGTTTTGAGCTTAACATACCTTTAACAGATCTAGTTTGAGGTCCTCCTCATTTCGTATTGCTTCCAGCCTCTTCAACCTTGATTTGCATGTGCATGTTATGAAGTTAGTTGTTTGAAACTAAATCTCTTAAAGAAAAATCAAGTGGCTCGGTATGTCCTTGTCATTATAGTGTGTCTCACTGTTGATAGCTCTGGATGCCCAGTTTTTACTGGTTTTTGTTTGATTTGAAGAGATCTGCTGTCGTACCTTCAGAAATCTGAGCATGTTTTTGTATCAATCCCTTTATAGAAAGTCAATGCATTGGGGAGCACTAGATGAGTGCTAAGTGTGTTTAGCTTTACATCGTGGGCAAGGAATAACATTTACAATACCAGATCTAACTGTGGCTAAAGTAATTCCATTCACTGAGGGTGTGCTGAACTTCCCTGTGGGCTTTTCCATGTAGAAACAGGCATACTGGGACTCAGCAGCTTTCAGCAGCGCTGAAGGACTTCATGCTTGGTTGTGCTTGAGGCCACACTGTGCTGGGTCACACAGTCGTACAACATGGCTGCATGGTGTAGGAGATTTTTCTGTTACTCTTTCTGAATCCTGTCCCTTCCTGATTGGAAAGCAGTTGCTGTGTGATGCTGAGCACCTGGGGCAGGCAGTGAGTACTCAACGTGCCCACTGCAGCAGTGCTGTGGCACCAGGGCAGAGCTCAGCGCCACGTGCATGACAGGACCAAAATATTTAGCGATTGCTTTAGTTTTTCTCTGAGTGTGTTCCTCCTTGGAGGTTTTTCTCAGCTCTTTCTTGCCCCTTAAATTCCTCTCTGTGAGCTCTCACTACCTCTTTTACACCATGTTTTATGCTTTGTGCTGGTGTGTTCTTGCTTCGTGAGCAAGTGGAAGGGTGGGAGAAGATTGGGGTTGGTTAGTGTGCGCTGTGCTGATGGTCTGTCTGGGAACAAGCAGAGTCATTAGCAAAATTTTGTGGTGGAAGAGTAGGAAAGAGAACAAGAACTGGTATTTCATCATTTGTATGGAATTGTTACAGCTTCATGGTGTTGGGAAAAAAAATACATGTGGCTTAGGGAAAAAGTATTTTAAAAGTGTAGTGATTTTAAATGAGACAATAGGATCACAGCAAAAGGCATACTGACATGGCCATGGAGGCTCAGGATCGTTGCCTCCTTGAAATAGCAGGTACATGATTTGTTTTTAATAAATGAACAAATAGATAAAGAAATAAATACATTTTTCCCCCCCTCCCAGAAATGAATGTAGACCAGAGAAACTGCCATCACATTCCTTTGAAATCGATCATGAAGATGTGGATAAGGATGAAGTATGTATTCTGGTTTTGGTGTGGATTGGCTTTTTTTTTTCCACTGGGGAAGTTATTTACTGCTTTAATATCAAATAAAGAATGATAATAGAGGGTCATTATCTCCTGTAAAGTATTTCATATTTTAAATAGCTCTGAAATTAGTGGAACAGCTTTGTCTCATGTCATCCTGTGTGCGTGAGAGGGATATTAATAATGTCTTGTTTTAAAAGGAATGAAGGGGTGATTATTTGTTATCAAGCAGATATTCACACACTGCAGTTTTCTTTCGTCTTGGAATTCAGAAAATAAGTCCATGCAATATTAACCATGTCTTCCATATAGGACACAACATCCCACTCATCTTCAAAAGGTGGTGGTGGAGGAGGAGGAGGATTAGCAGCAGGAGTTTACAAGTCTGGATGGCTTTATAAAGGGAATTTCAATAGCACTGTAAACAATAGCATTACTGTTCGGGTAAGGAAACAGCATTATTCTTTCTTTATTCCATTTGGATTTATATTCCCCACAGAGGCACACTTTTTGCCATTGTCATTTAGCTGTTTATATCTCAGGTTTGATTACATTGCTTAAAATGATAATGAAGTAATATTTCAGTTGTCTGCAAAATAGGGTGGTTGAAGTGCAGTCAGGAGTTACCTGGTATTTAAACCCTGTGAATAAATTATCAGTGAAAATAATTTGCAGTACAACAATTTTCATGCTTCTTCTTTCCCACCACTTCAGTCATTCAAGAAGCGCTACTTCCAGCTGACACAGTTGTCGGATAACTCGTATATTATGAATTTTTATAAAGATGAAAAAATATCAAAGGAGCCAAAGGGATGTATTTTTTTGGATTCTTGTACAGGAGTTGTACAGGTAAGTTCCAGTTTATTTCATTGTAGTGTTTTGGGTGTAGGATGCATTTAGAAAGGCAAGTGGAAAACACATTCATTAACACAATAATGGTCTCATAGCAGTTTCAGGAAATGAAAGCATCAGTGGTTTTGCTCTTTAAATTGGTGCAAGTGCTCAGACTGACAAGTTAGAGAAAACCACAGCTGAATTATGGTAGCAGACCATGTACACACTCTTTGTCCATGGCAAACATGATAAAAAAAAACTGTGAAATGTTTGGGGTGGTGGGGGGGGAGTTTCATTGAAATTATTTTCTGAGGTGTCACATTTTACCTCATGCTTACTAAGAGCATGCTTGCTTGTTGTGAGGTAAAGAGATTCAGGTCACAAAGCATCACCTGCTGGGCAAGTGTTATATTAATCTTGTATCCTGAGCCTCCTTTTGGAGGTCATCACTTTTGGAGATTATAGAGAGTCTTAATGGCATCAGGTGGGACAGAACCTTATTGTTTGTTTGCCAGAAATGTCTAAACTAATCTTTTTTTTCCTATTGTTCCCCTAAGACTCTGTTATTAGCTTTTCCCCTCCATCTTCTTCTTCCTATCCTCTTATTCTATTAATATATTTCTCTTTTTGCATTTATTTCATTCTAAACAAGATGTTACCTTGAATGGTGTGTGACTATTGACTGATCTAGCCCAGTGTGTCACTAAATAAGGAAATGCCTTTTATTTAATCCATACTTTACTACTTAACCAGTAAGGGTTGGTAACAGTGCCAGGCAGGCTGATTTGAGGGTTGCTTTGAAAGAAATCTTTCGGGTAACACAAGGGAAGACCCCTGATAAACAGAAGGTTTTCTTGCTTGTGATGTCTCTCCTTCACCTCTAACCCCCTTTTGAGCAAGAAAAATAATCAGTTCCCAGTGATTGCCTCTGGGAACAAGTATTTGCTGGCAGTCCCCAGCTCTGTGGGCAATGGCCATTTCCCCTGTGCTGTTCAGAGGGGTGTTTCTTTTTTCAAACAGGTGTAGAACAGGGTGGAGACGAGCTTGTAGAACAGTGATGTTTGCCAGTGTCAATCCATTGGCTTGAGAGATTCTCAGAGGTAGCTTGGAAGTGTAGCAGAAGCCATAGAGGAGGTTCTTGCAGAGAAATCCTGTTTAGAAATTGCTGCTTGCTCCTGCCTGATGGCAGCAAGTGTTTCCTGTAAGGTGGGTCAGCCAGAGCTCCAGTCCAGCCCTGTAGGCTGTTGTTATGTACACATTTAATGCTATCCCAGAGGGTGCCCATTCTGCTGTGTAGTTTCTCAGGACACTCCAGGATAGCACAAAAGTCTTGACTGTAAGATTTCTGCCCTTTTTGACTAATTTCTGGCAAAAAAACCCCAAGAAGGCTTTGAAATCTTCCTCCCCCTGAACTTTTGACAGCTGCTTTCTAAATCTACAGTGTTCCTCCAAACTGTCCTACGCTGGTTGAACAGTGGGTTCTCCTCTTGCCTGCCCACAGGTACAAGTTTCTGTGATTGTTCTTTGATGGACATTTAGTATGGGATTCACAAGTTTGAGCTATCTTCACTTGCAAGAAGTTAGAATCTTAGCCAAGAGGGTACTAGGGTGAATATCATCAGCTGCAAAGGTCTGTGATGGACTTGGAATCATAGGGCTCGAAAACAAAACCTGGCTTAGAGTTGCCATAAATAGGGAGACCAGAGAATGTGGAGAAAGAGTTGGGTAAAACTGATTTTTTAGTGAAAAAATGTGATATGTACATTGTGATTTAATGAGTTTTAATACCACTGTAAATTATTTAAGTTTTTATGAATGACTTTGAGCTCCTGTTTGATAGAGATAGAATATCAAAATTGTAGTAAACATCCCAGAGAAATCATCTCCGGATAAAATTCAAAATGCTTCCAAAACAATTCTGTTATTTTGGAAGAATGACCCTGCAGGCATTAGACTTAGCCTGATGTTTCATTTATAGCTCATTCATAGTCTCTTTTTTGAATCTTGTATTATTTCCTTCTGGAAGAAATTTTTGAACTTGAAATTAAGTGTTGAAGATTAGAAGTCAAGGTCCATATACCATATGGAAGGAGTTTTATAGAAGAGCAAACTGAGAAATGGTACCTTGGTTTTTTTTCCTGTTAACTGATCAGGAAGGTAAAATAGTTGGCCTTAGATTTGAAACAAAGACTTTGCTGTAGATCTCATCTGCTTGCCAGAAGTCTGAAGTGCAGATGGAAAAGTAGATATTGAAGTTTTCCTGCCCTGCCTGATGTTCTTAAGATTCAGCATGCAAGATGTATTGCTGTATTAGATAATGTCTGATAGGCTTTTGGTACCTGATGTAAAGATCTTGGCCATGTCTATGGGGGGAAGTATGTAATATAGGCAATAAATGCATTCATTTTGTGTTTCAGTACCTGATTGAAAGATCTTGGCCACGTCATAAGGGGATGTATATAAAACATAAAATAAATGCATTAATTTTAAATGCTTTTGTCTTATCTGAAGTAAAATGGAAACATAGCATTCTTCTTTATAGATTATGCTTAAACTGGTGTACTTAATCCACTTTACATTGATTAAAAGTTTTGAATGGCCACTACCTAAGATTCTTGGCATAGTTTTGTTCAACTTCTAGCTCTTGGTCACGCCCTTATGTTATATGATTTTTTTATATATGTAACAGGTTTTAATGACGTTTTAGTCCTTGTTTTACATTAGATTGAATGTATGATTGGAGAATTAGAGTGATTTCAGGATCAGGATAAATATTGGAACATGCAAGAACCAATTGCTGCAAAACCCAAGCTTATTCTTACGCTATGTTTGAGGAACTAAAATTTATAACCCTGAAAGAATATTCACTTCCATAAAGCATTTGAGAGGAAAATTATTTCCTATCAAGAGAATTTCCAGTAGCAGAAATAAAAAATAGCACACATGCACACATATACACACACACAATCCCAAGTCAGTTTGAAAAGCCAAGATTTGTCTGATCCTGTTGACCCAAGTAGCTCCAGAAGTAGTTCAGTCTTAAGTGGTTCCTGATCTGGGTCATGACATGTAATACAAGAACTGGAGCAAGTGATTAGCAACAGATTGGGTAGGAATCTTCTAAATAATCTCTGCTGCTGGAAAAAAATGTTCATGGAACTTGCTTCTCAGTGTCCTGGGTTCTCATCCTCCTCTGCTAATCACTATCAGATTTTGCCTCTGTTCCTCTTGAATAAAAGTATCACTATCATCTCACCATCTGGCTTAGAAGCTTCTTAATAACTTGTTCATATAGGACTGTGCAGAAAAATAGTTACAGTATGCAGAACTACAGGAGACCACTGTCATGTTATTTGAGACTGTTAAGGAAGAAAAAAATGGAGTGAAATGGGCAGTTATGGGGTGGATTTTTTTTTTTTTCATTTGTCAGCATCACTCCAAGGTTAAATCTGTCAACGAAGTGATGGCAATCCTCTGGAATATTGAAATCAAAATGGTGGCATTGATTGATGTCCATCATCAGTCAGCTTTAAAAGTTCAATGGAACAAGAGAGGATAGAGTGCATTACTGTTCTCTCAGGTATAAGCAAGGAGGAGAGAAACTGATGCAACTGCTTCCTTAAGACTAAGAGATATGTGCCTCACTGACTGGGTAGATTTAAGAAATGAAGCACATTGTGTTAGATCCCATTGCTTTGATTAATTTTATTGAGCTGTTTCAGTAACTAAGTACTTGTCAATTCCTATGACAGAAATTGATACACTCATCATCTCCTGCAGGTAAAATCTGGTGACACAGAACAGATCCCAGAATTCAGTCTATTCCCATTATAATGGGCATTTGTTCTTATTTTGTGTTTAAAAAGGACAGCATTGCAATGACTGACCAGCACTATACCTCACCTTTGCCTTTTGTGAAAAATTGTTGAAATCCCCTAAGTTGTTGTTAAAATCCTTCTAAGACAAAAGTAGATGTGGGAAGTACCCATTATAATAGTTACTGTGCAGGAATTGGTCCTGTTGCAATCTTCTGGAAAGTCCTGTTCCCACTCTCCCACAAATATTTATATGAACTAGCAGTACTTTGGATTATTTTTTTGTGTGTCTGGTGTGCTGGTACAGTGTAAGAGATTTGCTCTTTAGAGCTGTTCTCTCCAGACCCCTTCAACTCATGTAGCAGTGCTGCACTTTGTGACCAGAGGTCCTTTACTGTTCCACTTCCCTTCTGAAGTATTGTCCGTCTTAGATTTCTGTGGCTAAGTATGGGATGTATGTTTGGCCATAAAAGCTCTTAAATGCATAAAATTATGTAAATTTGTGTTAATTTTGCACTATTTGGACTTTCTTGAAAGCCACTGAAGTTTGCTTAAGTGTCATTTTTAAGCAGTGGCCGTATACAAGCCCATCTTATGGATGCCTTTTTCAGTACCTTTTTGCATTAGTTCTAGTGTTTATTTTCCTTTTGTTCCAACAGAATAACAGGCTTAGGAAACATGCCTTTGAGTTGAAAATGAATGACCTCACGTACTTTGTGCTGGCAGCTGAAAATGAGCAGGATATGGATGACTGGATTTTCACTCTCAACAAAATCCTGCAAATAAATCCAGAGGGAACCATTCAGGAGAGGAAGAGTGCAGATCTCACTGATCTGAGACTTGGTAAGAGTGAAAAATCTCTTGTATTGTTGGGGCTTTTTTTAAACAAGTGAAAAAATTGGAACCTTCATATCAGTATTTAATCATTTTAAGTGCCTGAGTCTGTAATGGATTCTGTACCTATTGATTTCTGATGAAGCAGCGCCAGTCTTGGCAATCCCTGCACAATGTCAGCTAACTCCTCTCAGATCATTTTCAAAAGGCTGGAGGGGAGGTAAAACTGTTCCCACAAAGTCAGCAGGAGCAACGTGGCTCCACTTTGCATATGCAGCTCTTTTTCAAATTTAGTCCTCTCTGTCAGGGATCTTGCTAGTACTTTGTGTTTTACTGTCCTGGAACTCTGAGGGTTTAATAGAGTTTTGTGCTGGAGAGTGGTTAGATCAGTTCTTTTTCCAGCATTTTGCTTTCTTTAAAAATCTGGAGCTAATAATTAAAAAAAAAAACAGAACATCCCAGCTGTGGTATATGGCTCTTTCTCTGAAAGCTTATTGACTTTTACTTCTTGCTTTTTTGAGCTTGCATATTATGCTTTCACTGTGGAAGAAAGAATTGGATGCTCTGTTATACTGCAGTCTTCGTGTGGCAGTAACTCATTCCTCCACATAATAAATCCACATTCCGTTTGGATGAACTCCAGCTGAAATTCTAAGGCTGAAAACACTTGAAACCTTAGTACAGATGTAAAATGCGTGTGCTCTGAGCTGAGTCAAAGCTTTGAATCCACATGCGTCTGAACCTTAGGGATGTTCAGAGCTAATTGAACTCTAGCCTGATGTTTATAATAAGTTCTGATTTTGGAAGGGCAGGATGCTCTTCGTGAAAATATCTTTGGCTATATAACTTGGAGGCACAAGAGACTTGCACTTCAGAATCAGAGTACTTTTGAAAATCCCACCCATAAGGAATATTAATGAAACAGGAAGAAATATGTGCATAAAAGGTCAAAAACACAGGCTAACAGAAAACAGAAGTCTCTACTGGTAAAAAAGCTGATAACAAGCAACAGGAATGTGCTATGGAGTTAACTTGTCTAAAGACATGAGGCTTTCTTGGCAAGAAGAGCCCTAAGTGACTGTAATGACTTCTTTCACATGGGGCTGAGTTACCTAGTGAAAACAGCACTCCCTGGTGAGCTGAGTAAAGCACAGGGCTTGTTTACAGTGCTGTTCTCTGGATCCATAGGTTTGCAGCTCTAGAGTCCAGACTGCATCTCTCCCTTTCCCAAAGAGCAGGTAAGGTGCTGCCTGGCCTGCTGAATGCTCCCTTTACTGGGCATCCAAAACCTTCTGTTTGACATAAACCCTTGGTGTTGCATCAGAAGGGACTGAGATGAAAAGGTGTCTTTGTCGTGGGCATGACTATTTGTCATGGGTGAATGTGTTGGATGTTTCACTGAGTAGTCAGGCCTGTTGTTTGGAAGCTTAAATATAGACTGAGATACAGTGGGCAGCAGTGGAGATGAAGTTGAGGAGGACAGAGGTTTTATGTGAGCATTGCTTCCATTTGGTCGCCTGGTGAGACTGGAGATAAAAATAAATAATGTGGGAATATGGGTTTTTATCTTTTAAACCCAGTGGTAATAGCAAGAATAACAAAACCATTTTGTGGGGTTTTTTTTCTTCTCTTCAAGACCCTGCAGAAGTTTCGGTGAATTATGATTGCTCTCAGGAAGAGGCAGATTCTTCAGAGAACACCTTGCACCCAGACTTCACAAAAGTAATGGATGTTATATTTTTCTTTACAAGTGTAATGGAAAGAACTTCCTAGGTGAAAAATCCCTGCCAATAGGTGATCATTAATATTGTGAAAGGTTGAAAAATATAGCACAGTCTATTGCAATTGTTAGTGACACAAGAAATGACAGGAATAATCTTCTTTCTGAACAACTCATCCTTTTGTTTAGGTGAGAAACTCTCCACCAGGTGCAAAGAGGGCAGGTGCTCCACAGAGTGTTTTGATTTAGACCTGCGAAGTCAGTAAGGGTCTGGTCCTCACAGTTATGTGTGAAATATTTGCTCATCTGAACTGCATTTCAGTAGAATTTGGCCCTTGGAGAGCCAAGATTTCCTGTGTGACTGGCAAGGAAGCGAGCTCTGAACTGCTCATTGCCTTCTGTAACTTCATTGAAAGATACATGTGCTGCCAGGGGAGGCATTTTGTCCTCTGGAGCTCATAAACTGCTTCATGTGGATAAGATAATTGTAGATGGTGCTAAGAAGCTTTTTAATGAAAAGCTAGATTGGAAATGCTTCACTGCTCTCTCTTAAACGAATGCACAATCTGTTTGTAGCCTTCTGCCAGTGAGCTGCTGTAGATACTGTCTGTCCACAGAGCCAAATGCTGTTTGAGGATGTTACTCACACAGATTTGAACTGAAAGCTGTCTGTGCAATCGAGGACAGAATTTTACTGTAGGTCGTATTCATATCTGTAAAATGGTCACCTAGAATGCGAAAAAGAAAAAAAAAATCAGATCACCAAACAAAATAAAAACAAAACAACCAACCAGGTAAAATGTGGCTTATGTTTTAAGAGCAGCAGAAGTCTCTGATCATCTTGTTTGTGGGTAGTTTCTTTCTTAATGATTTAGTTGATACAGATATCTCAGAAGTATCTTACTGATATCTCAAAGACCACTGGTTCCTGCAAGGTTACAGGAGATGGTCAGCTTGTTGTGGTCAGCTTGTTTTGCCCTTTATGTGGATAATTCCTGTTCCCCCACCCTGGCTCTATAGGCCTGGCTGCAGCAGTGTTCTGTGGCCTTTCCTTAGTCCATGGCACATAAATATCCTGACCCCATCTCTATCTAAACCAGTCTACCAGAGCCACATCGGGATCTGCTTCTGCAGGTCAGGCCGCAGGCAGTGCATGTTAGGAAGTGAATGTCGAGCTCTTGCTCTTGCTGGGCTTGTGCTGCTTATTACTTAATGTGTGCTGGCAATGTCATGATGTTGTGAAAGACATGGGACACTGAATGGGACCTGAACAAGAGAATATCCTGTGACACGTTAGCTAAGGGTTGTACTCAGTCCTAGGCAACCAGAAAAGATGGACACTCTGTTGAGAGTTCAGACATTAAAAATTAGAAAATGAAGAGAAAATCAAAGTGCAAAGACTGAAGGAATTGAGCATGTTTAGACTGAGAAAAAAACATGTAGAGCTATCCCACGGGATCTTTAAGGAGAAGGGAAAGTATAGGGCTTACTTTACATATTGGATGAATGAGCTTAAATAGCGAGGAAAAAAGTTACCACAGTTAGACATAAGGATAAACTTTTAGAAGGTAGGGTAGGAAAGCACTAGGTAGCTTCAGGAGGTGAAGTTGGTTTTGTCAGAGAGCTTGCTATTAACTTAAGCATGTGACTGTCAGAAAGGAAGTAGGTTTGTGTGATCCTCCCTGTGGCGGGGGGTGGATGGGAGAGGACTCTCAGCCTTCCCTTTGGGTGACACTGCAGTGTGTGTGTCTGCCCAGCCTGTGGGGCTGAATGGCATTTGGTGCTCCCCTTTCTGCCTTCCCCTGGCACAGATGTGTTTCTGTGGGGCTGGTTTGTGGGGGGTTTATTTCCCTCAGCTTGGGAATCTCTGAACTGATTTTGATGCATCTTACTCAATGGATAGCATACATGGACATACAAAAACTTGAATTTCTTAATTGATCTATTTTGGGATTCCTTAAAAGTGTGTCGTGGCTGAAAATCGCTGCTTCACAAGCAAAGAGTGCGTGGAGGTGCTCTGGGATAACTGCTGCAGAAGTGAAACATTGATCACTCATTTAGAAGTGTAACAACTCTATGGATTTCTGTTCTTGTGCAGTAAACTGATTTATTATCTGTCACCACAGTACATCACAGAAACAGAAGAAACAGTGAAAGCTTCTCGAAATGCAGAGCGCCTAAACCTGTTCTCTTTGGATCATGATATAGCAGTAAGAGATTTTAAATTTTTTTTACCAGTTCTTAGAAGTTTTAGAATACAGGTGGCACGAGCTAACTGGGTTAGCTGAGCCAGGAAAGTGGGTTGCACTTGAGCAAGCACTGGGTATACCCAGGGCTTCAGCTGTGAGGAGAGAGGGGAGCTATCTGTAGTGCACAGAGACTTCTGTACAGACTCTGCACGTTGACTGCAGAATGGCTGAGGATGGCAGTGACCTCTGGAGGTCACCCAGTCCAGTCGAGCTGAGCTCTGAATTAGCTTAAAACAAGCATTAAAGCAAAGTGTAGCATTTAATGTAAGGATTTAAAGGGCATTATTTCTTGCACTGAGTGTGATTTAAATAGAAGTTTTATTTTTCTTAAAAAGAAGGCTTAAGTAACAGTGGGATCAGTGTATATTTAAACTTGAGCCTGCTGTCAATCAACTATAAGACCTTTATTCAAAGTATTAAGCAAATTGAAATAGTGATGTGGTATATAAGTAACAGGAAAAGAGGGAAATGCTTGGAATCTCATTCGAAAATGTGGTGTTAATAGTCTGAAAATGTGAGGTTTTTTAATCTATATGAGGAAATTAAAAGCTAAAGTTTCAGAAGCAGTAAGTAAGCAAGAAAAAGGTCTGTTCTAAAATTATAGGAAGCCTAATTTGAATCCCTAATTCTGCCTCCAACATTATGTATGTCCTCAGGCAATTTTTTTTGTTTGCTTCCTAATCTATAAATTAGGAATAACACTTATTTACTGTAGTAATACAAAGATACCAACAGTGACTTTTGAGGTTTTCAGGTGCTTCAGTGGTTGCAAAGACCTTTAAAAAGCTTGCTTAGTTTTGGAATGTGATGCTTTTTCCTATGTATAACAAATTGCCCAACTTATTTCAGGCGTTGCATCCTCAGAAAAAGGAGTTTCCAGGGACAAACTCAGTGATAAAGCCATTTGAAGAAAAACCTGCAAAGAGGATCCTGATAACCTGCAAATCCCTCAGTTTGAATCTCCAGGCCTGTGTTACTGAAAATGAGAATGATCCCTTAACCAATGTAGGCTTTTCTTATCTCTCTGTGATTTTTCTCTTTGTTTGTTGGTTTGTTTGATTTTTTTTTTTTTTTGTCTTTCTGTACATGTGTTAGTTTGGAGAGAGGAGTGAAAGGAAAGCTGTATCACACATTCATACTGCATTCACTCCTCTTCCCCTGACCATCCCTTTAGACTGAATAATGAAACTGATGAACTTTTCTATAGATATTTTGAAGCTGATTTAGATTGCAAACTTTTAGCCACAGTTCAGTGGAGAATTAAAAATTTATAAACCCTTGAGGATTCTTAACAATTGCTTTAAGAAGAACAAGTTTAAACTGCCAAGATTTATATAGGGAGGCAATTGAATATCAGTTGCTGGTGAACTAGGTTTTTTTTGCTGTTTTTCAGAGAGAGACCAGGAACCAAGCAGATAAAATTACAGGAGAGAAGGCAAAATAGGACAGGATGTTTCATCTAGTGGAAAAATCCAGCTAAAAAGCAGGACAAACCAGAAAATTTTGCTTATTCTTACTGTAAAAAAAAAAGGACAGGGAAAATTGAGATGTAGACATGAGTCTATAGCTTTTAGTTAGTTCTCCTCTGAAGCAGGACAGTTATGAGACATCAGTGTCCCAGCAACTCCACTTTCATATATTACATATGAGGCATTGATTTTGTTTGTTGATTTGTTTGTTTTTCATTTGGAGATGACCTCTACAGTGAGTGCAAATTCAGCATGATGTAATCAATATCTTTTTTTGGCAGACTGGAATAACTGTTTAAATAAAGTCATGGTAACTGCACCAAGGGCATGCAATATTCACTGCAGAGGCTGAAAAAGCATAAGACATTGTACCTGCTATGCACTGCTCTTTATCTCCACAGTTTTAAAGTTCTGATTTCTGGACAGCTCAGGTGGTGTTATTCTGAGGCTGGTTTATTCTGTCAGAACTGTGGATGCTCTTTGGAGGTTACTTTCAGTCACAGGACTGAATTCCCTGGTACTCTGCCATAGGATAAGTGGGCACTGTCAGAGTGGTTTGAATGCTGGTTTCCCAGCAAAATGGAGCATGTGTTTCCCACAGAATAATACACCCACGCTTTTGTGCTTGTACCAGTAAACATTTCCCATCCCCTTATATTTGTCATCTTTGTGTTGCGTTTCTGACGATCCCTGGAAAGCCCACACTCACTCTTCCCTCTTTTATAATGACTCTGAATCTACATTTCAAAAATCCTGCAGTGTGTTTTCTGGGGCTCTAGTCATTTACTCTAATAATTAGTTATCTATTTGGTTTTGATTCTGTGAGTTTCAAAGCTCTCAATTCCTCTTCTGGCACCTTGTTTACAAGCCATCTTTAAAAGCCCCTAAAATCGTGCTTGGAAACTAACTTGGGTAAGGGGGTGTGTGTGTTTTTAATGTATCTCATAATTTTTAAATAATATTTGTTTACTTTCTCTTTTTCTAGTTGCAGAAACCCATTAAAAGACAGACCTTACCCCCATCCTCTCCCTTACCACTGTATTATGTTTCTGGTATTTTCTCTAGGTAGAGCCTTTCTTTGTGAGCGTGGCACTGTATGACATCAGAGATGGCAGGAAGATCTCTGCTGATTTTCATGTGGATTTGAACCACACTCTGGTTAGACAGATGATTTCAGGTTCCTCGTGCCCAGTAGAAAATGGTGCGGTTGAAAGTATTGACTCAAATGAAATGGAGGAACCACAGGTCAAAGGGTTCCCAGAAGAGTGGCTGAAATATCCCAAACAGGTATTCCACGTGTGACTTGCGTGGCTTAGTGACTTGTGTGACTCATTGGAGAATTCATGTATACCACCAGTGGTTCTTGTTTTCAAGAAAAAGCTTTTTCCATGTGTCGGCTGTATTCGTATACAGCTTTCTGAGCACCCTGTATGGATCATTTACAATCAAAACTGTGATAAGAGTTAGTGTCTCTTATCTAGAGAAACCACCCATATTTCCTGTGCTTTTTGGCTCCATTTTCTGACCTCTCCCAACCAGCCAAACAAAATCACAACTCAAAGCAACACTTAGATGCTGCAATAATCTCAAAGTGCTTCCACATTCTTGCTGTTGCCATAAGCTGTGTGCTGAAACAGCAGCATGTGTTACGTTTTCTCCTCCTTCCATTCCCCTGAGGAGTGACTGATTGAGGCCAGCTTTTAGGTGCTGCCCAAGAGGAACAGTTAGGTTAGGCCATGCTAATGTGGTCGTGCTGCTTTTTGACTTGAGTCAGTCTGTTCTCGAGGTGCTGCATGTGCACAAGCTGACTTCAGCAGTAACACAAAGATTGTCTTTTCCATCTGGCTGTGTTGAATAAATCAAGATAATAATCCTTAATAATCCTTTCTGGATTTGGTTTGTTACTGTTTCCATGAACAGAGAGCGCTGGCAGTGTTAATATTTCCTTTCTCCAGTACTGCTGTATACTTTTGAAATGTTCTCTCTTTTATCCACAGGCTCTTTTCTCCGTAAGTAATCCTCACTCTGAGATTGTACTGGTGGCAAAAATAGAAAAGGTGCTTACAGGAAACATTGCCAGCAGTGCCGAACCTTACATTAAGAATCCTGATTCTTTTAAGGTAATGTATCAGGAGCATCAGTTCCTTCTCTGTAGCTTCAGCCTGCTGGAAGCTGAAGGCATTGCAGATCATGCTGACAAATCTCAGAAGTGTCTGGTTGCTGAAGAGGACAAGCTCCCTAGAGCCCCATGCTTCGGAAAGTGAATGTCCAAATTCCACTGCCTGAAATGAATGAAGCTCCATTTTGTCTGCAACGTGCAGATATGTCCATGGTGCATTCCTGTGCTGGTTTTGCCTTCATACAGGGATATTCTCTTTCAGCAATCTTTTAGAAATTATGAGCTACGGAACTTTGTACATGAGCAAAGTTGGGGTAGGCACCTGTCTGTCTCTGAGAGCAGGCACTGCACCTGCATTGGGTAGTTACAGAAAACTGGAAGAACAACCTTAATGCAGTTCTGAATAAAGGAGTGGTGACGGGGTTCAATTTGTCAGCAGCATCATATTCATCTTGTGATGTCTCTGCTGTCTGCCCTGGAACCTTTTGTTATGAACAATATCAGGCCAATATATTGTAGGGACACTGTAGCCTCTTCAGCTTGCCTGTACTTTGTGCAGCATTTAAGATGTTAGAATGATATTGATAAAATAATTCACATTTCCTTTCTTGCAGTGTGCACAGAAAGTGTTAAAATCCAATAAACAGTTCTGCAGCAAGCTGGGGAAGTACCGTATGCCATTTGCTTGGTCAGTGAGGTATGTATTCATTCTTTTCATGGTTTTATAAGCATCTTATAGCTTATTCCCTTGGACTTCTATCCTTTTATTCTTTTCCACTTTTTCTGCCTGAAGCTAAGGAAAGCTTTTTCTCTGGTCCAGGACCCCAGAATATCCTCTAGGTTTTTTGTTTCATTGCCCTATTTTTCTCACAGCTAAACGTGTGTTACTTGCTCATTAAATGTTACCGTGGAGGAATCTTTTCTTCAGGTATGTAGTGAAGTTGCCAGGGAGCAGCAAAGGTAGCTGACAGAATATCAATTTATTGTGAACTCCGCCATTCATTGAGCACTAAAAATTACCAAGGAGATGTCAAAGTCACAGTTCTCACAAGAATTTCCTGCAAAGAGAATTGTGGTCTGAAATAGAGTTGCAGTGGCCACCCAGAAAGTGGGTGCATAGGTGTGAAGCTCTGTTCGTGTTATGGTGCCTGTCAAATTTTAAGAAAAATCTAACCAAGGACTTGAAGCACTTTGGGGGTAATATTGAGGGATTATGGTTCAGGTACTCTTGCATTTTTTGTGGTTAGTAGGTGATGGAGAACTTCTATGTTCTCATTTGGCAGGTCAGTTGGGTTTTCTTGCAGGTCGGTGCAGTGGCAGTAATGGATTTTTATTCTTTCTCTCTCTCCTCCTGTATAATTTTTGCTGGTTTCACCTCAAGATTGAGGCACCTCTTTGCATTTTGATCTCCTTTTACCAATTTTCTTTTCCATTTTTTCTTCCTTCAAGTTTTGATGTAATTCCTTTCTCTGTCCTCTCCCTTTTTTCTTTCTCAATTTTGTGTAATTTCTTCAACTTATTGCTGCCCTGGGATGGGAGAGCTCCCTAATGGAGACCCTCCTGTGTGTTCCTGTGACAGCTCTCCTTTCTTTCTGCCTTGCTTAGAGCAGGGAATATAGATTTTTATATTCCCTATAAAAAGGAAAGCTGTCAATTGCCAAGTGAAAACATTCCTCCTTCTCTGTGGCTTCTGTTCTCACAGTAGCAGGCCAGGTGGAGAGCTGCCTGAAGCGCTCAGTAGGGAGAAAAGACGAGCAAGTGCTGGGTGAAAAATTCGTGTTGTGGCATTGTCTGTGGTTATGAAAGAGAGATCTGTGGTGTGTGCTTCTGGTGGGGAGCACAGAGCTCCAGAAGGGCACAGTTTCCCATGACGTGTGCAGGGGAAAGCTTCTGGCTTTAGAATATGGTGCTTAGATGGCAAAGAAGAAAACGTGCTGTGAGGTATGGGCATTTGAAGGGTTCATTTATTTTTTATTTACATGCTTTTTTTGTCAATATCCAGTAAGAACAGGAGAGGTAAGTGAGTGCTCAAGAGAAGGGCAGATAATGTGTTCTCATCTGTCATTCCAAGCTCAAGGATACTCATAAATATTTGCTATGTCTGTGTAGCCAGAGGACCTTTTATCAAAATCAAATTGATGGGTTGATAGAGACACTTTTGCCATGTAACAGACTGCAATGGCAGGAGGTGCAGCTTGGCACCAGACTGACCTGGAGCTTCCTCTTAATTCTGTCTGCCTGCCTGTGCTCCATGGCACTACCATCAGTGCTATGTTCTGCAACTGTACCCTTGCTGTAGCAATCTTTATGTGGCATGATGATTTTAACTAGTTCAGGGTCTGGCCAAGCACTCATGGGTGTAAAGAAGGCTAGAACATTCTTCCACAGCTTCAGCAAATCCTGCCGAAAATAAAATACAGAAAGGTTTTCTTCTCGTTTTGAAAGAAGTGTATTTTCCTTTTATAGCATTCTGCAAGCATCAATCCCTCGTTGCCTTGCGGTGAGAGGGAGTGAGGGGGGCAGGAGCAGGATTTGGGAGCTGCCCCCCTCCCCTGGTTCTCAGCTGCTGGGCTGTGTGTGCCCCAGCTGTACTGCCCAAGTGCATCACATAGTGTGCACCTCAGCCCAGAACGGTGCCTGCAGCTCTGCACTTGCTCTGCCTAAGGGAGGTCTGAACGGACATGGGTGAAGTTTGCTGCTATCCCTGGGAGGCAGAGAGCACCCTAAATGCCTGTCGGGCTGAGGTGCATTGAGAAAACACAAATTCCACACTCATTTACATCTGTTTGTGTATTAACGTTGCTCAGGTCTGACTTTGGTAAAAGCAAAGTATAAAATCTATTTCTGTTTTCACAGCTTGAAAATAGAAGTTTCCACATGAGGCTATCACACTACAGGGTTTGGCTATGATAAATAGCAAAACCCTGGGTTTGGAAATGTGTTTTCCAGTTAGTTCATTCTGGCATTAACCACACTCCTGTTTTTGTGTGGAAATTTTCCCTCCTTAAAGCAGTTACAGATGGCCACAGTGTGATTTTTACGTATGCATTCAGCAAGCCAAACTCTTGACAGCTGAGTATTGCACATGTGACTGAAACTCTTAATTAGCTCCTGTGGCACCAGTTTGTTAGCATTGCTCAAAAGCATGACTCAGGGTTCTTCCCTGATTTCCTGCTGGGAAATCTGGTGTCTGTGTGCTCTCGCAGGTATAATTACGGTATGTGTTAGAATTACAGTGTGTCAGAGTCTCGTATTCCTGCCAGAGCTGCCAAAGTTTGCAAATATCTGCCTCAGCTACATATTGTAGATGTGGGGGGAAACTTCATTCGCAGAGATTAGTTTTTACACTCTTACTCCTTCAAACCTTCTCGTAAACATCATGTTTTAGAGCCTAGTGTTTGAATCCTTCAGCAGCTCGTGCAGCTGCTGGTTTGGTTCAGCTGCTGGTTTGGTTCAGCTGCCATAGGTTGAGGTAGCTGAAGGCAGTGAGACTGCACTGATTCCAGTAGCTGCAGGTCTTCCACTGAGTGTCTAACCCTGGAGGTGAGCAATTCTCCCACAAATCATAAACCACTACGTCAGAAGTACCTTTTTCAAAGTTAAATGATGAACAATGTGTAGGTTTTCTGTGCTCAGAGAATTTTTAGGATTGTGGTCAATCAGCTGACAATGTCAGAAGAGCAGAATCATATAAACACTTAAGTACTGAGATGATGTTTCAGTTTTTTTAGTGTAATCTATTAACTTGCTTTCCCCTAAAATACCACTTTTAGAATCTCTTCGGGAGTTTAATTCTGTGAAATTTTTTGTATTAAAATATCTCAGTAAATTAAGTACCCAGCACTAAGGCATTGTTAGTGTATTAGATGAATATTGGACCCTTGCACTGTAGAAGTTTTTAAAGCATTTCCTTGTTTTGATGTGACAGTTGTCATTCTCAAGTGTCTTTGGTATGTTCCCTGTGACAAGGAGCACTTCTGTGCCACCTGCAAGGATCTAGCAAAACGTGGGGTTGCAGTTACGTGGCTGCAGCTGTAACACATTGGATACTTGCTGCTCTGGCAATTCTCCAGCTTTCGTAATTGTGGGGAATGGAGACACCACTACAGTTTTACCAGTGCATAGAACATACTTTTTAAAGAAGAGTTATCTTGTTTTCAATGGACACCTGAACTACTCATGTGGTTGTAAGAACTTTGTATAAATGGAGTACTGTGTGTAAGCTGGAGAGATAAAAATACTTCCCTGTTTTGTAGTGGTTTCATGCCTTTAATTTTGTCCTGGGTGCATTATTTAGGAGGGGATATGCTGCTGAACCAGTCCTAGAGGTAGAGTATGTGATAGCCAGGGAGCACTGATGCTCTGGAGCAGTGGTTGTAGGCAGGACTACTCTGTAAAGCCCTTCTGACTCCAAACCAGAGGGGAAGAGTGGGTAGTCATGGAAACTTTAGGGTTTGAAGAGACCTTGAGGATCATGGTGCTGTGTCCCTGAGTCTCCTGAAAGGCAGTGCTCAATACCACTGACCCAGAGTGAGCTATTTCCAGCTTCATTTCCTTTTTCACTTGTATCCCCAACCCTTCCTTGGTGAGTGCCCCTCCACCCTGCTGCACCGAGCAGGGGTTTGCTCGGTGCCAGAGCCTGCCCTGGAATCAGTTAATAGTTTCCAGCAGCGCCTGGGTTTGCTCAGCATCACATTGCAGAGCCCAGTGGCACAGAGGAAATCACTCACCCAGTGCTTTCGTCCTCTCTCTTAGTCTGGAGGAGGAAGCAGTGCTGAGTCCAGGAAATATCGTAGTGTCACCAATACTGTAATAATTATTAAATCTTTTTTCTTTCCTTTTTCTTTTTTCTGACAGAAGTTTAATAGGATTTGTGGAGTAAGTGGTGGCTGCCAGCAATGAGGTCTGGTTTCTCCCTAGTAAGCTTTTTGACGTGGTGTGTTGATGTGGATCTTATTCCCTCCAACAGCTGGAGGCAAAAATCTGATAGAAGAGAGTTGATCATTACAGTTGCAAAGAACTGAAATAGGGATGCTTCTCTCAGTTAATTAGGTTAAGATACGGTGCATTTATACTTATTCTTGGGATCCTCTTCCAAAGGTTTGCTCTGTTATTTTGCATCTGGCAACAATTTGTCCTGGCATCAATTCTTCTTCTCACTGGCAGTGGGACAGAGAAGTAAATTAAGGAAGCAAGATTGGCCAAATGATTCACAGAACAGCACTTAGTGTCAAGAACATTTTACTTTTGTTAAGCAATGTTTTTTCACACTACAGTTGAATCCAAGGTTCATTAATTTGGATAGCTGTTACATTATCTGGTCCAGCCAGCATGTGTGACCCTTGAGGATATACAAAAATATATAGAATGTCTTAATTAAATCCTGCAAGTGTCAATGAGCAGGGATGGAAATGTCTGGAAATGTTTTCCTTTGCACAGAACAGCTGATATTTATTGTTCTCAGTTATAGATGGTTATCCTTCTTTTCCATTTTATTGGGCACTTTATAGCTGGTTCATCAAAAATTTAGTTGATGCTCCCCAAACTTGTTTTGTGAAGGAATGCTAAGCCACAGTGAGTTGGTGTCATGCTCCTGGAGGACACAGGACAGGTTGAATGCACAGGAGCATTCACTGAGGTCTCTAACCTGATTCTGCAAAAGCATGTGTTTCTTTATGTGGTGAGAGGTGGTGGTTGAGATTTGACAGCTTGCTATGATTTCTGTTCTTTAAAATTATAATGATTTTCCTTGGATAATAACTTCTTGGATGAAATTACCTATGGATGAAACCACCTATGAATGCACGGAATCCTTCAAACTGATTCCTTGAAAAATATATATATATATATATATATATATATATACACATCTATGGATGAGTGTTTATAAATATGTCATTTTTCTTTCTTTATAGGCCAGTGTTTAAAGATAATCAGGGAAATGTTGACAGAGACTCTCGATTCTCACCTTTGTTCAGGCAAGAAAGTAATAAAATTTCCATGGAAGATTTGATTAAACTAATAGCAGAATATAGAAGGTAAGGAAAAGTTTCTGATTTGCTTCGAAGCTGTATAAAGCTGGGCAGAGTAATTGTTGCTGGTTTTTTTCTTCATTTAATACAATGTGCCAAAAGGCCATGTTAAATTATATTACATTAGTGTTTTTCACATTAGGTTATTACCTGCCAAAGAGTGCTTGAGGTTGGACTTTCCAGGAAAATTGAAACGTCATTTGGCACATTAAAATAAATGTTACTATAACCTAAAAATAGTGATTGCTTAAGTGAACTTTTATCAGGGGAGATGCAGGTGAAGTACCCAAAAATAGAACATTATCTCAGGGGGAAAAAACAAGAAAAAAGAAAAAAAGAGTGACAGAGATGCAAAAGCATTCTTTGTGGGTTTCCCAACTCCTTGCTTTTGTTTCTTTGAGTCTCTGTGGCAAACTGAAGAATGGACATTGAAAGTAAAAGCCTTCTCCAAGTGTTTTACAGTCTGTAAATTACTGAACAGAGGTTTGGCTGGATAGTCTTCCACACAGGTATAAATCAGGTTAATCCCAGAGCAGGATCCATGTTTATACTGGATAAGCGACATGAGAATTGAACCATGTATTTCTTCTTGTCCCTTCTACTCTAAATGTGCCTAAAAATGAATTAATTTAAATAACCTCTGTTCCATTTATATAAAAAAAAATCACGGAAAGATTGAATGTCAGCTGTGGGGCTTGGATCAAGCCCTTAACTTCTTGTGCCCTCTTGCTGTTACTGGTCAGGACACTCTACTGACTATTCATTAGTGTCTCCACTGCTGTGTTTGTGTCTCTAAAACATCTCCTCGACAAAAGAGATTTAGCATCGTGGTTTTGGCACTGCTCACATTGCTTGGGCACAAGGAATATGTCTTGGTCCCTTTTCAGCATGGCACTTGCAGAAGCCACAATGCTGTGAACTCCTCTCATCCCAGGGCTCATTGAATTCCTTTTAGGGAGTATGTTAGAAAGTAAAACTAGGTAAGTTATTTCTAGTAAATTTTGCTTCATCGCCTTCTTCCTCTTCCACTAAATAATACTGCTTGCAAAGAGAAGGCAGGAATGAGACTAAGGAAAAAAAAAAGGAGACCACAAACCAAATCATATTGTGTTTCTGCTGTTATATTTGATTAGAGTTTAATAGCCAATAGGTGTATCTTAAATGTGTTTAATGTATATTTATATCTTAAATCAGGGTCCTTTTTTCATTTTAGATTAATTCCTGTGATGGTATCATCTCCGTCGTTCTAATTTTCTAAAATGTTTTCATTTATCTCATTGCAGAGCAGAGAAGATTAGCAAAATACAGACTATACCTGGCTGTTTGGACATTGCAGTTGATTGTGTTCCTTTGGAACATCCAAGTATGATTCCACCTTAAAATTAATTATGCTAATTAAATAGGACATTGTCATAGGCTTTCCATCCGTAACCATGCCTCTAGACAGTTCTGACAGAAGTAGGAAAATGTATGCAGGGGAGTGTTTTTGATTTGTTGTTATTTAATTACACCACTCTTTGTTTCATCCTGTACCTGGCCAGATACACCCTGGTTTTCAGTGTCTGTGAAAGAGGAGAAGGAAACCACACTGCTGTAGCTGGCCTAGAGCCACTTCTCCCCATCCTGTGTGGGTTGCAGAGCACCTGCATTACTCTGAAATTGGCAATTTCCTCTTGTCCTGGGTTAGAAGGAAGTAAAATTTGGCATGGTGTATCTGAACAAGCTTCTTTCAGCTTCCTCAGAACATATTGGAACACTTTACCTGGGGTTTATTCTATGATTTGAGGAAGGAATTTGTCGGCAGGGTCTGTCCAATGGCTTTTCTGAGAAATAGTTCTGATCGCTCTGGACATCCTTAAGTTGGTGGCTCCTCTCAGCTTGAGTTCCCCATGAAGTTAAATGCCTCACTGATTTAGTGGCATAGGAAGAGAAAGTATTCTCTGTCCAGTTTTAATCTCTCCCAGTCTCAGTGACAGAGTGCTTATTTTATCTTCTGTTTCTTGATCTGATTTTAGTTATCCCAATTGCATCATATATTTGATCTAGTTCTGCACTGCTCATTTCTTCATTTTATTTATTGTGTTATTAGATAATAGAAAAACTTAAATGAGCCATAAAATTGATTAGAAGCAGCATCACTCAGTGCATTCTGTAGAAATTGTCCATACACCAATGAGGCTCTTACAGCATTAAATGTCACCGAACACTATGGGTGTCAGAAGAGGTTACCAGTGCTGTCCAGTTTAACTCAAGTGAGAGAAACCATTTAAGGATGACATATTACCACTGTTCTGAGGTAATGTGTAAATTTAAGGCATCTCAGCATTACTCATTCTTTGTAAGTGGAGGCAGGATTTTACATGTTCCATCTCAATATTACTTATTCTTAGTAGTGAGACTGTAAAAACAAACACAATATGTGATGGCTCTCTTTTCTTTCCTTTTGAAGACTGTGTAACTTCATCCTTTATTCCAATCAAGCCATTCCATAATGTAAAGGAGCATCAGCCTACAGTGGAAGTTGAGGAATTTGTGCAGGAATCAACGAAATACTCTCGACCTTACAGAGTGTACAAGAACCAAATATACATCTATCCAAAACACCTCAAGTATGACAGCCAAAAACACTTCAACAAGGTACAGTGTGTGATTGATTTGGGCCCACATGGGGTGGTTGTGCATTGCATGAGCTCTTTTAGGAATGAAGGAGTCCTTATAAAGGAGAGGAAAATGGTGATGTCACTGAGTTGTCTTTTCATCTTTTTCAGGATTTGCAATGATAAAACATTGGTAGAATTTTAATGAGTTGAATCTGTGGGTTAATTTAAAGTTGTATCAGTGATTCAAAGAGAGACAATGTGGTAATACCTTCTTCACAATTTTCAGAAGGGCTTTATTTTAATGACATAATATGTGCAGATAAAATTAATCTGGGTAATGTTTGTAGTTCTTAAATGAAACCTGAGTACCACTTGTGTTTTCATGGTGGTTGAAAACTAGTTAAGAACAAGATATAGGTAAGTCCTGGTCACTTAATAATCTGCTTCTACACGGTCGTTTTGAGGCCTAGCTGGCATTTTGCCAGTTTTTCTTGGAAATTTTATTTCTAGTGATATCACTGTGATTTACAGGCATTATAAATATTGATACACCATCTGCACATTTCTCCTAGATTCTGAAAAGACCTTATTTCAGCTCTGTAGTTTGCCTGAGTTTTTATGGGTACCCCGTTTTTAATCTAAGCTTTAATATGCTCCTGTCTCTCCAGGCTCGGAATATAACAGTCTGCATTGAGTTTAAAAGCTCTGATGAAGAAGGAGCAAAGCCACTGAAGGTGAGCTGCAAGAGGAGTGTATTCAGAGGGTGCTGTTTCTGAGGACATTACTTATAAAATCCAGGAATAAGGGTGATACTAAACCAGAACAATTAAAGAGTGGATGTTGTCATACATCCCTCTACATTTACACTATGGTTCTGTTAGAACCCAGCTGGTCATAGTGATTCCATTTTGTAGTGCCAGCTTTCTGGCTGGCGGAGGGGAAAGAAGATAACACTAAGAAACCGAACCATTTTTTACAGTGCATCTTGCTTATTCTAGAATTTACCACTTAGCCTCCATTTCTCGTTGAGCTCAGATCACTTGACTGAAAAGAGTGAGGCACAAAATTAAAAGGACCTGAGACTTAATTAATTCTTAACTGTGCTATTGCCCAAGGTCTGTTGCATAGTCCAATTGTGGTCTGGTTTTCCCAGCAATAAATAAAATTGCCATTACTCAGTAATCAACAGGACCCTGCCAGAAAAGAGATTGTTAACAGGGATATCTTTTGTAACATTGGAAAGTCAGTAAAAGCACTGTATTGTGTATTGAACTGCATAAAAGTGAAATAGATTTTGTAAAGCTTTTTGCAGAAAACTCTGAAATTGATAACAGCAAGGAAGAAGTCTGAGGAGTCTGCACTGCTTAATTGAGCATAGGGTAATTTTCACAGAATCAATGGACTTTTACTGGAAGTGTGTATAAAAAAATCCAAGTTTGAGCACTTAATACATTTCTTTTAATATTTGATAAAGTAATGATCAATCTTTCATGGTAGTGTTTTAAATGTACATACATATCAGATATACCAATACTAGTATCTTCAGCAGAATTTCACAATGTAATGAAAACATGTTACTTTTATCAGTGTATTTATGGGAAGCCAGGTGGACCCTTATTTACATCGTCAGCCTACACTGCTGTGCTACATCATTCCCAGAATCCTGATTTCTATGATGAGGTCAGTCTGCTTCTTCTTTCATTAAATGTCTGCCAATCCCACATGTTTGACAGTTGAGACAGAAAAATATCTGTACAGAATGCTTCTGTTGCAATGGCTTGTGTATCTGGAAGGGGCTGTGCTGTGTAGATTGACATGCAGTCTCACGTTTTCTCAAATCAACTCAGTGAATTGCTCCTTTTGTAAGATGTTCTCAGTACAGTTAAGATGCTGTAGAATTAATTAGGAACAGTCCAGCTCTCTAAAATGCGCGTCTGGATTACATTAAGGGTCCAGCTGCATCTCTGAATTTAATGGAAACAGTAAACATTATGATGAAGTGTGGAGCCAAGTGTCAGAACAAATCCCTCTCTGAGGTATAAGATCTGCATCGGGGCATTTTTGTTGATCCAGTGGTCTGAACAGAATGTACAGTGACGGGTGGTGGCTGCAGCAAGGCATTTAGCTGGTGCTTTTGAGGATGCAGCTATAGAATAGTTCATACGGTGCCCTTTGCCAAGTGTTAGTTGCACGTGCATCTTTGTTTCCCCAAAACCGAGTATTGACGGCCCAGGCTTCCTGCACGTGAACTGAATTTCACCCAGTCAGTGACTGGTGTGTTTGATGGCCTGTGAATGTCAAGTGTCTGTTCTGGATTTTCCACTGCTGCTTTTTGTGTAGTGGTAAGACTGGCAAACAGCATAGAGTGTTTAGCCAGCACTTTCCAATCTGTTCTCTTAGTCAGTGAAATTTCCTTTTTTCAGTAAAAATTTACTTTGATAAAATTGCAGAGGCAAGATAAGCAGATAATCTACAATTACGTGTGAAGTATCAATTTTAAGATTCTTGTTTAGGAACTGAGGTGGAACTTAGAGCACTACATTTCCAGAGGTATTGAACTCCTTGCTAATCCTTTACAAGATGTGTTTTGGGGTTTAACACATCTGAAAGTGTCCTTCATGTGATGCTCGTGAGCCACTTGGTTTGGGGAGATTACTTTCAACTTGAATGAGGAGCTGAATTCAGATGTTAATAGCCAGTCTGGCTGGAAGAGGTGTGCACCTGTCCTAAATGTCCCTAGTAAAGCAAGTGCAGAGGTTGAAAGAATGTAGGATGTTAAGAAGAAAGTTGTCTTAATCTCTGTCTCTGAGTGCCCACTTTATATCTATGTTTATGGTATTAGGGTCTTACCCATAAGCTGATTTAACAGTGGAAGCATTTATCAACGATTTCTAACCCTTACTTTAGCATAGGATTAGCTTGGATAAACTTCATCACAGCTCACGAGAGCAAAGGGTCATTTTTATTAGTTCTTAGGGTAACATGTTCTGATAAGTTTGTAGTTTTATTCCAGTAGGTTAATAATACCTGAAAACCAGTATGTAAGATTCATGTGGGTAGCATGATATGGGATTTAAGACTAAGCAAAAATCATAAATAAAAGTTTATTTTCATGTTAGCCTTTATTACTTGGTCTTTGCCAAGAAATGATGATGCAGTAGCACAGATGTAATTTTAGTTTTTAGTTTGGTTGTCCTGAAAATATGAGCATGGGGCTGGCTGCTTATGGCTGCTAAAGTGCAGGTGATCACTTCTAAGCAGAGTCCACCACTCTTTAGTTCTGTCCTCTTTCATCTTACACTCTTTCATCATTAATGAAATATTCCTCCACAAAACAAAGTGGAAAAAAGCTCTTTTAAGTACAAGTGATAGATGATCATCATAAACAATTTCCTTAAGCAGGCATTTATCACCATGGGGCAAACATCACCCAGTAAAGGCAGGCTGTACTTAGACCTCTGTGTAAAGGGATGTCACTCATTTAGCCCATCTCTGATTCCTGGTTTAATTGATTTTTAAACTAAAGTGAGGTGTAACATTTTACATTTCAGGTGAAAATTGAACTTCCCACTCAACTCCATAAGAAACACCACATTCTGTTTTCATTTTATCATGTCACCTGTGACATAAATGCAAAAGCTAATGCCAAAAAGAAAGAGGCTCTGGAAACACCAGGTACCTGTAGTAGAATTACTTTCAATTATAAGTATAAATGATGTACAGTCAAATAAGGATTTCAAAGTTTTTGGCTGGATGTTATTGTCTTCCTTTGAACTGTAGAAGCTCTTTTTTCCAAGGAGTCCTGTTTATTTGTTCTTGTGCACAGTGGGGTTTGCCTGGCTTCCTTTGTTGAAAGATGCCCAGTTGGCTTCTCAGGAGCACCACGTGCCAGTGGCCAGCAGCCTGCCCCCCAACTACCTGAGCCTTCAGGAGCCATCGAGTACCAAGGTATCCATTCACACTTCCATGTTACTCAGATGGCACAGAGCATCCACTTGCAGGTGTTTTTCATGAGATCAGACATTTGCATTTGCTGGAGAGTGTAAATGGTAAATAGGGTTTCTGGTTTAGAATATTAATTTGCATATCACTGGATGTAGGAACTAATATATAGCACTGGCTGAGTGTCCTATGTTGCTGATTCACAGGTGTATATGGAAAAAGTGTATTTTATTTATTCTACATCGTTATAACTCCTCAAAATGTGAATCAAAGTGGTCAAAAAGAACTCTTTTCACAAACTCAGGCCATCTGACATTCATTCTCCAACTGATGTGCTCCACAGTCATGATTCATTCTCCAGTTTTGTGCTGTGATATCATATTTTCCCGCTGATCCAGCCCAGCTTGGATTATTTCTGCCTCCTTGTGTTTGTTTTGCTATTGTCATGAGGACAGGGTGGGGCAGGATCTAGTCCCTTGGATGGTAGCATTGGTCTTGTGCTGAAAAGTGGGTTTGTGTTGCAGTGATGGTGTTTGTGAAAGCACAACTCAGTGCAGTTCATACCCACTCATGTGCAAAGCTGTGCACTGAAAATCTGATGCAAACTTGAATAAGTAGGAAATAGGTAGGGAAATAGTCTTTTGTTGTTTTTGTTTTTACAGCAGATTGGCAGTGATATAAAATGGGTAGACAATGGGAAACCACTTTTCAAAGTCTCTACTTTCGTTGTATCAACAGTGAATACTCAGGTAAGCCAACATTCCCCTTAGCTCTGTGACCTGCTTACACACAGGAAGTGTCAGGGAGTGTCTGAAGGGCATTTTAAAATCTGCTGTGAATTTGTTTCTATAACATTTAGAGGTTATTTCAGTGCAGAAGGGCAAGATGCCAGTGATGGAATACACACTTTAAGGATGGAATACACAATTCAAGGGAAAATAAAAACTGCTTAAGATTACACCAACACAAAAATTGTGGAATATCAGTTTAAACAGCAAGAAAATAAATTGTAAGCACCAGGAAGAAAAAAAATCTGGCCTTTGAAACCCCTTAGATTATGAGGAAAAAAATAATCACTCACAACACTGAAAAAAGATTAGTCAAAGCACCTGGAATTTAGCAAGCTGTGCTGGCCAGTGGGTTGGACTAAACAAACTGATTTTCTTTCTGTGACTCCAATATAAGATGGTGGGGACCAAATGTGTTCATGGGTGTCACGGGTGATTGCTGTAACCAATTTCTGGCACTAAATTCAAATCATCTATGATATACATTAATGTGAATGTTTCCTGTTTTAGGATCCATACCTGAATAACTTTTTCCATCAGTGCCAGGAAAGGGAACAGGATCTATCTCAGCCTCCTACCTCAAAATTTATCAATTCTTGTAAGGTAAAGTAACCTGCAGCACGGATTGCACTATACAATTGCATTTAGGGTTTTCTCTCAACTCGTCCCCCTCTGCAGAGTTCTAACCATGGCCCAGGTTTACCAGGAGGCAGAGGGTCTGTGGCAGCTCCAGTCAGATGGGCTTGATGTGACAGATGCACTGCTGGTCACGCAGCTGCCTGCCATCCTTTGTCATTTAGAGCAGGGCTGTATCTGCCCCAGCAGCTCTGCTAATCCAGCCTGTGCCAAAGCTCAGATCCCGTTAGGGGATAATGTCATGTTGCTCCAGTAATGGCTGGGGAAGGGAGTTGTAGCCTGCAGAGCTGCAGTATTCCTGCTAATCCTCTCTTGCCTTAAATAACTTTTATCCTTACCTCCTCTAAAAACCTGGATGCTATTCAAAGGGCTGCTCAGGGTATTTGGTGTGTATAAATCAAGGGTACTTGTTGCCTGTCAAGTTCTGAAACCAGAAAGAACATCTTCTGCAAAGATGAAATGAATAAGCAAGAGCTGTATCAAATGTGCCTGTATTCAGTAGAGGTCAAAAACTGTGAGGAGTGTGACAAGCAAATTAGAAGAGCAGCAGGTGAATGTAAGGCCCTAATTCTTTACCTATTCATGAGTGCTGAAATTCAGAGTTCTTGCTGTGCACTATGCTTGTGGAACATTAATGGACAGATAAGCAAGAAAACTGAAGGGAGATGTGACACTGTTCCATCTCTGAACTGTGACTGAAATATCATACATATGACATTTACTGTATTAACTTCTAGCAGTCTGTAAAATCCAACAGATGTTTGGGGGTTTAGATGTTGCCATCATGTAGGTGCTTTCCCCCTTTCCTTCACTGTTGATGTTTTCCTGTGTGAGTGTACCTTACTCAGATTCAAGCTGCTTGGAAAGAGATTTTTGCTTTAATAAGCAAAGAATAAGTTCCAATAAATCATGGTAGTTCTCTGGACAAATCCATAAGGATGGCCACTGCTTTTGTTGGTAGATGCAGGTCTACCTGCAGACCTGAAAGGAGTGGCTTTGTTTTCAAGTACTGTCTTGATTTAAAGAAATTATTAAGGAGTGTGTTCACAGATCCAGGCATCAGTGTTATTTAGAGGTTATACCTCTAAGGAATGAAGTCCTTAATTAATTTTTGGAAAGCCATTGAGCATAATAGGCAAAGTTTAGGAATCCATAAAAGCTTTACAACTTTCTAGACAGTAAGCTGGTGTTCTAAACCACCAAAACTGCACTGTTCTTTATCTGCTGTTTGTAGTTTACCTTTTAAAAATATTACAGTAAGTTTATTAGAAAACAGAGATAATGTTGTACCCAACAAGGAATCAACTAGAGACTAAGTAATCTTCCCTAGGGTATTTTGCTTTTATTTATAAATTGCTAGTACCTTTGCTAGAAGTTCTGGAATGATTTGTTCATATTTAAAGCAAGCTTCATGGGGAACCAGTTCTCTACTTAGTTGGCCTGTTTTGCTCCTGCTATTACACCAGTGGCTGCACTGAGTTTTACCTGCTGAAGCGGGAAAGCTGCATGGCAGCTGTCAGCTTTCATTGCTTATATTGAAATTCTCTCATTTTCCTTCTTCCTTCTGTTACAGAATTTGTTGAGGATTGAGAAGATCCATGTAATTATGAATTTTCTTCCTGTAGTCCTGAATCAACTCTTCTGGGTTTTGGTGCAAAATAGTGATGATGGAGTTACAACAGCTGTGACCAGGTATCTGGGTAATTCCTGTGTGATGTACAGAATTCATTCAGGAATGCAAATGCAGGTCTTAGTCGAGTCATAGCTGCTCTGTGACATTTAGACTTCACTAGGTGAGAATGCTGCTTCCCCTTTAGCACTGGGCTCTGCAAATAACACATGGCAGAGCGATGGGATCACGTGGCTGGAAATCATTGACCATGGTGGACATGTCTGTCTGCCCCGGGGCTGTCCTAGGGAAAGGTCTCATTCCTGAGCTGCTAAGAGCTTCCTGACAAAGCTGGGTTTCAGCTTTGGTTTATGTTTGGGTCTGAGGATGGGGAGTTCAGCACAGGAAGAGCTCAGCATCTTGCTGCATCCAGTGCAGAGTCAAACAACCAGGTCACACCATTTGGGGGCATTTTTTAATTAGAATCTATCAGCAATAACTGAAAAGCAATAGCAGCACTTTGCAGAGAGCAGGCAAACAACTGCAATGATTTGTTGAGTGTCTCACCCCTCACGTAATGAAATTGTCTTTATTGATGCTGTTAATCAGGGCAGCAGGAAAAAAATACTGGTGAGATTATTATTATTGGTCTCTGCAGGAGGGCAGAAAGTTGTGTTGCATTTACTTTTGGCCGTAGTGGTGTTTTTGTTGTACTTCCTCCAGTAGCTAAACATGGGGATTACAGTACTACTAGTAGGAAAAAATTACAACTGTCCTCTGCAACCCTGTTAGACTAATCTGCTGTCAGTATTATTTCTTTCCTTCCACAGATTGTGCTTCAGAATTAGCTTCTAAAGAATGATTAATTAGGGAAACGTAAAGGAACAAGGAAGCAGAGTTCCCCATCTTTGCCTTGGAAAGCTAGAGTTTCAACATGCTTTATCAAAGGATCATAGCATTTTTCAGGGCAAAGTCCAGTTTTACCACAGCTAGGTACTGGGATTAAAAGAACCTTTCCTTAAAAGTGTGTGTGATTTAATCATTGCACACTGTTTTCAAAGGGGGAGAGGCCAGCAGACCTTTGCTGGGGACACCTTTGTGGCCAGCAAATCAACTGATGTTCAGTCTGGAGAGAATGAAGAATTGTGTCCCAGAGAATTTCAGCATCAGTTAACTGACTGGAAAAATGCTGTAGAAGAAGCAGCTGTTTAAAATACAGTTTTAATGATTAGATAAAAAGGTGGAAGGATGTTATTTTTTTTCATGCTTCAGGTTTTGACTATACACTCACCTGGCCAAAAAAAAACAACAAAAAAAAGAAGGAATCTCAGTGTTTTTCTTGCATGTGTGGTGTCTTTGGTGCTTTGGCATCATTGGTTTGATGCCAATGGGAATGTGCATGTCTGCTGCTTGTCATCCATTGACGTGTCCTATATATACATGCTGTGTTTTGTTCTGAATTGCTTGAAGCAGCTTGTGTTGAACTTATTAAAAGCAACAACAACAAAATGAGAGCATGGATTGGCTTATGTGTTGTGGAGAAAACATCATTCCTTCTATACTCGTGGTTATATACTTGTCTGGGGGCCCAGTCGTGTCATTATGTCTCTGTCACATTTTTACCAGAACTCATTTCAGTTTCAGATCAGAATGAAGGTAAAAAGGTCAGAATAGGCACAACTAATTCTGTCATAGCCTTTGTGTTTTGCTACAAGTTTTACTTCTCCTACTAACAGTAAGAAATGAGATTATTAAAAAAACTGAAGGGGGAATTACAAAGCTTCTGGATCCAATAATAAAAATTGCCAGAAGTCACTCAAATCACCAAGCTAGTCAAAAGGAGTACTTGTATGTGGGCCACAGTCAGGCATATTATTAATCTATTTTAGTCATACTGTTACTATGCCTATCCCTGAATTCTTTAACTTAAAAATAAGATCATAAAATTGCAGAGCCGTTTCTATATTAAGTATTCTGAAAAAATGAGCTCCTGAGAATCAAAAGGAAAAATATGGCCAAGTTGAAGAAGACTTCTTGCCCAGACTTGTGTTTTCTGGAACAGGATGCTCTCAAAGAAAGATGGCCCAGGTACAAACTGAAGAGAAAACTTTGCTGAAATTCTCAGCTTTGCGTAGTGCCATCCCTGCTGTTGGTAGGAGCTCAGGTTTTGTGAGTGAGTGCTGGTGTGATCCCGGAGATTCTCTTCCCTGTTGCTGATCCCCAGGCTCATTTGCAGATGCTCAGAGCATCTGTGGTCTCTCCAAGTGTCCAGCCTCTCCCTGCTGTGCAGTACCGAGGGTGCTGTGCTCAGCTGAGTGCTGGGGCTGAGTCCAAGGGTATGAGGAGACAGTGCTGCAGAGGGACCTGCTCAGGCTTCAGCCCAGGCTTGTGCTTGTCTTTGATGAGCAGTGCCAGCCAAAGTAAAAGTGTCAGGGATTTACAGAAAGACCTAAGAGAAGTTAGCAGGTAGTATTCCTGGAGAAAGGTGCTCTTGCCTCTCTGTTTCATTAAAGTATTCTAATTTTTGTTATCCCTAAATATCCAAGGTCTGTATAAAGTTCAGTTAGATATTATTTTCTCTTGATTGATGACAGTACAGTTATTATCCTTAACACTGGGTGCATTTTGTTAAGCAAACGCATATATAACAGCACAATGCAAACAAGTGGGACGTCCAAGGAATGACTGTTTTTTCCCAGTTTTTGCACATATTATTCATCATTTGGATCACATCCCTCATGCACTATTTTACATGAGCTTACAAGAACAGGACAATGTGAGTATCAGGTAGACTTTCTTCACTTTATGACACAAAATAGCTCAATTTTTGTTCTTTCATCTTGCAGAGTTCTTACCAACATTGTTGCCAAGTGCCATGAAGAACAGCTAGACAACTGCATCAATTCTTACGTGACGGTATGGCTGCTCTTGGAATGTTAATATTTTGTGGAGAGATGGTTGGGTTTGGTGGTTTTGTGGGCTTTTTTCCTGTTTACTCTTAGTTGTACTTGTTTGTAGCTTTTTCTGCATTTGCATCATAATTTTCTGCCACTGGTGACTGGGAGACTCTGGTTAAGAAAGTTTAAAACTCTTCTGTTGAGGACAAGCAGCTGCTCTGGTCTCTGCTGCTGCTGCAGCTGTTTTTCCATACAACACCAAGTTGAGCAAGCACAGGAGGGAGGAGCTGCAGTGCATTCAGCTGGTAACTAGAACTTATATTTTAAAACCAGTACCTGGTGCAAATGCACTACCACTGAGCTTTTGGGAGTGTAGGGTTAGTGTCAGTCTCTGAAATGGTGCTAAACCAAGAACTTCCCACTGTGCAGGGTTTGAGAGAAGGGAAGGGGGAGATGACTACATGAAAGATCAGGAAACTTCAACTAGATAGATAACAGTGAGAGACATTTGATGCTGCTTGCAGTCTGCAGCACTCCTCTTTACTCTGATGAGATTTATCCCTATAAAATATCTGGCCATCTGTGTTATACAGGTAGAGGGTTGCCCTCGTAAGGCAATCCCTCTGAATCCCTTTCAGTCCCTTGAAAAGGATCCACAAGTTGTCTTTTTTATGAGTGAGGGATTGCTCTTCATGGTTGCAAGATGGCTTCATGTCTCTTAGGAAGCTATAGCTTTTTAACTAAGCTTTTGATTATGGAGTTGATTTTAGTCTCAAGATCTCTTGTTTTTGCATGTGCTATTGTGTATAAATTCTTTTCTCATCTGTGGAATTAAGATTCTTGTGACTTTCCCCTATTTCCTAAGCCTTTTTTTTAAACCTTTATTGTTTTGAATAGGGTATATTTAGAATATATATGGGTATGTACTGTGTATGGAGTTTGCTTCTGGGCAAGCTGTGGTATTACTTAAAAAAACAAAGGAGTGGCCTCTTTGAAGATGATCTCGTTGTCATCTGTATCAGTTGGACATCCATTAAATGAGTATGAATAATGCTGTTGGCCAGCGAGTATCTCATCATCAGTACACTTGGGTAACAGCTTTATAAGCTGGGGGTTTTTCGAAGCAGTGTTTTTAAGCAGAAGCACACATTAACTGCTGCTACTGGCAGGGGCAGAAAAATCCATAGACAAGGGAACCCCATTAAGGGTGGTACACTTGTTGTTCCCTTCACTTGCCTTTGTTGTTTTCTCTCTCTTTTAATTGCAGTGAAGAGGGATGGTAAATTTTGTTCTAGTCATGCTTGGTTAATCAGTAATGAGAAAGTTGTAATATCTTAGAGAGTTATGTTTGCTGGCTCATCTGTGTGTTTCAAATAGCAGAATAGAGGAGGATTGAAGGTTATTCGAAGAGCTGAAGGAGCTATTGCCATCATTTTGTCTCTTGTCTTGCTCTGGTCAGTGGTGGCAGAACTAATGGAGATCTTGATAGCAGTGAGAGATCCCCCACAATCATGGGAAGAAAACGAGAGACAAACAATTGTGTGGAGTGCTGGCTGTAATGATATCCTACTTCACTGTGCAACAAGTAGTTCTCATAAAGTACTTTGCATTTGTGGATGATGAGTAGTATATGGGACATAAGTTTGGAGGGAGGTGTTTCACTTTAGGAGTAAAGTGAAAGCAAATACGTTCCTGATAAACCAGGGACTTTAGCATGTTCATGGGTAGAATAATGAAAATATGTTAGGAGTTAGACTGCTAAATGGGAAAACATTTTAATTTCAGTGTTGACAACTGCTGATTAATATTTTCAGGGCATGGATTTACTTTCCTACTTTATGAATGTATGTGTTTACAGGTCATGCACCTCAGCCTCTGAATCATTCAATTTTAGTCTCAAGCACTCTGATTTAAACACAGAATTCTGCTGAGGTCCAGCAGAGCTCTTCAGGCTCCAAAATGAATAACCTATGTAACATGTAAATGTCATTAATGAAATGGGTATTAAAACCTCTTCTACCCAACAACGTTTCAAAATTGAAGTTGATATCCACTACGTGACCAGCTAATAATCTTTGAAACTACAGGTGTTCATTAAGTCACACCTGAGGTCTATTGGGCCTGTTTTCTCATTTCCAGCAGCGGTCAGCACCCAGTAACTGGTAATCTTTGTTTGCCATCTGTAAGGAAACAAATACCTACTTTACAAATGCTGTTTTGGGAATAAGTAGGTTGAGAATTGTGACTCACAATGCAGCAATAATGTGAAATTACATTGACTTAAGTAACCGGACCCAGAAATGCCAAACTGCACAGGGAGAACCTTGTGGCATCTGCTGTGGAAACAAAGCTGAATATTAATAACACATTTTCAAGAGATACTCTTTTCTTTTGCCAACCTGGTTATATTCAAAAGATTTTTGATCCCAACTGATGCCCTGGCAGAGCTCTTGCTTTAGGGAAGGCACAGTGGTACCAAATTATTAGCTTAAAATTTTGAATAAAACTCATAGTAGATTTATGAGCTCCAAGCAACTTGGTAGATAAATTCCTCCCTTGAGGGCTCAGTTTCTAAAAGGGGTTTAGTTTTTCCCTTCAGTCAGCTGCAGTGGGTGCTCTACAGCTTTCAGGATGAGGAGTTGTTACCAGCTCTGAGCAGCTGTTGCCACTGGAAGGAAGGAGCAGGTGAAAGGTGGCCTGGACTAGGTGGGTGAAAAGCCCTCCATGCTTCCTCTGCTCGCTTGTTCTTTTCTTTCCCCGTGAAATGGCTTGAAAGGCAGTTTGGAGGTGTCAGGATCCTATCCTCTGTTGAAAAGTAAATCATAGCATTTATTTTAAGCAGAATTTCCTCTCGATTCACATTAAGCTGAAATCAACAGAAAGCTGTGTTTAAAACTGAGGTTTTGTAGGGGAGCAGCATTGTGCCATACTGCCAGGGAAATTAAACTCCATGTGAAAGGATTTTCAGTCAAGATATTTTCACAGCAAAGTTTGTCAGCTATCAGTGTTATACAAATAATTTATCATCTCCAGCTGAGGCTTTTTTACATTTGTTTTAAGGCACATTTTGAAAATTTTCATTTTTTTCTTTCTTCTTCAGTACGTGTTCAGGACCAAATCATTTGATGAAAGAACTGTCCATGAGGAGCTGTCCAAGAATATGACTGGTCTTCTGAAGTCAAATGAACAAGTAACTGTGAAACAGGTTTTAAAGGTGAATGATAGCTTGAATTAGCATATTTGTAGTTTAATTACTGATTTTCTGCGTGAAACTCACTTCTCTCTTTCTCCTCTTCCTTTTCCCTGTATGACCTTTGTGCACATCACATCCTACAGTGATTCAGCAGTCAGACTTATCAGACCTGCTGCAGGTTCTCAGCATAACACGTTTCTCAGGATGCTGTGGTTTGCATAGTAGAATTCCTCCTGTCTTTTACAGCTCAGTCAGAGTCTGAGACCTAACTCTTACACAGTGTGATGCGGGCAGTTACTTTTAGGATACTCTGTTTTAATTTTTAACTTGGAAGATGCAGGGAAAATATTAATCTGTATGAAATTCATACATGTGTAAGGCTCGTCCCTGAGCCTCTGGGTTATGGTACAAGAGCTGCCCAGTCCAGTCCAGGACTTCCCAGAGGCAAAAATATGTTCACCTGTGTAAAGTGAACCAGTTCTGATTTCCTGTACTGAGCCTTTAGCAAAAAATAGTCTGAAAAAAAGCAGAAAACCTGCAGGAAACCTGGGCCATGCAAAAGTACTTGTGGTTGGGTTTGTTGTGGGGTGGTTTAGGGGTTTTTTCAGTCTATAATCTTTTGGAGTGTATTTGTTTCATATGTATCCTGAGATACTGATCTGTATCCTACCTATTCACTATTTCAAAAGGTATTTGAAGAACCACTGTGTTCAAGTACCATCTTATTCTGTGCTAAATTACCAATCTGATAGAGCTAACAAGGCAGGTTATTCTCTGAGGTTCTCTGCATCACGCCTTTCTGCCAGTTACCTGCAAACAAACCATGGAGGTGGTGCTCAGTAGGAATGGGAAGATTGTAGGAGGGGTGCTTGGAGGCCCCTTATTGCAAAAGGCCACAATAACAAAATGCCTGAGAGGGCTTCACCTCTCTTAAGGACATGATCCAATGTTACTTAAATTTTTTAAATTATTTGTCACATAATTGTGTGCGTTACTGAGACATGCAACCCATCTGTAAGGGATGGTAAAGCATCATAAGGTGTTTTGTCAGGTAATCATTATTCATTCACTCTTTTCCTTCTTTTGAACAGCATTCCTGGTTCTTCTTTGCAGTTATCTTAAAATCAATGGCACAGCACTTGGTTGATACAAACAAAATAAAGGTAAGTATATGTACAAAATCTCATCAAGTAGGCAACTTATCTCTTAGGGAAAATATTAAATGCAGAAGCCCAGGAAATACACATGAATATACTTGAACTTTTTTGCTTGGCTGGCCAATAAAATAAATGCTGTGATATTTTGTAAAATATTTAGTTGACCTACAAAAATGTTATATTACCTCCTAGGCTCAAACCTGTTCTTGACTGTACAAGGATAGATTGAGGATAGGTTGAGGGCATATTTCCCACTTTCCTATGGACGAGATTCTTCTGTTTGGGGTTTGTGCTCAGAATGGATCCATGGAACTCTAGGAATACTCTTCTTCTATGTTGAATGGCCTGTGTTTTATTGTCTTTATTCTTGGCCTGAATGTTTAATTTGCATCATCATGCACTCTTAAGTTGATGATCTATTCCCTACTTAGGTTTCTCGAACTCAGAGGTTTCCAGAATCATTTCAAACTGAGCTGGATACCCTTGTGATGGTCTTAGCAGACCATGTTGTTTGGAAGTACAAAGATGCTCTTGAAGAAACCGGGAATGCAAACTACAGCACTGCCAAATTTCTCAAGGTGAGGTGCTCTGTCGTTACAGCACATGCTCTTATTTCCCCATGCTTAATACAGACTCCAGACTATTCTAGTCTAGTCAAGGGGAGTAAAACCAATTCTGAGTGAATGATGGCTCAATTTCCAAGTTCAGTGTTGACTGATTGTTCAGTTTTCTATGTCCTTTGGTCTTTGAGGATGCAAAAACTTCATGCAAATCTGCTCTAAAGCAGTTGTGATTCATTTCTGTCTATGATCTTAAAGAGTCAATGTTTTCAAGTTTTGAAGATTCTTACATTGTATTCAGATGGGTAAAACATTTGGTAAGGAATGAGACTGTAGTTAGACTTGAGCTGATACTCTTTTTTTAAACACTGTAATTCTGAATGACTGTGGGTGGATTAATTCTTCCTAATCAAGGAACCTTGTTTGACTGCATGTAGCAGAAGGCTTTGCTGGTTTTGCAGAGTTGAGGAACTGCAGAAAGGGAGGGAATTCAAGACTGCATTTTCTATTTGGTAGGCAAGGAAAACATGTCGGTAACTGCAGAACCAAGGCCCTCAAAACCTTTACACCTTCTGCCAATATTTAGCCCCATCAGTCAGGAAGAGCTGTGTTCTCATCATAAAGCAGTGTAGTGGCATACTTGGTCCCAGAGAGAGAACACAGCCCACACAATGAGTGTTGTGGCTGGACTGGTTCCTCACCAGTCACTGCCCCATTGCTGAGGGAGATGCTCAGCCCAGCTCCCATCACCTGCGGCCTCCAGTGGTAGATGCAGTGCTGCCATTCAGGACTGGCTGCCCTTAGAGAGGCTTTCCTGAGTGCACTGTCCACTGGGGTGGTTATTTTAGGCTGCAGACACAGTGAAAATGAAAAGTTTTCATGAAAAAAAAATTATGTTTATTTTTATTACTGAAAATAAATGTAAAAATCAAGAGAGATTCACCAAGTCCCTGGTGTTCCTTTCCCTGCCCAAGACTAACCTTATGTGCACACATGGTTCAAGTGTACAAAGTGACACAAAGTGGGCAGCCAGGTAAATGTGGCCATGCATTGGGGTTTTTTCTATAAAACAGTAATTCTATTCTTCCCCCTTTCTTAGCGCTGTTTTACGTTTATGGATCGTGGATTTGTGTTCAGGATGGTCAACAACTACATCAGTATGTTTGGAGCTGGAGACAGCAAGGTATGGCTCTGATTTATTTTCTTGTGTCTGTTTTTTCTAAAGTGATGACTAGCAGAATATTTTTAATATTGAAACTATTTATGATTCCATGACTTCACCACGCTCAGAACTCAAGTCAGGGAAAACATGCAGGTAAATATGGATTAAAACCTCCTGGGTTTAACTCATGTATCCCCTTCTCTGAGAGTAAATAGCTATGTTCAAATAACTACTCAGTGAGACCTTCAAGAGCAGACTCTGCAAAGACTGCTCAGACCAAAGCATCCAAAAGACTGAATTTAAGCCTTAATTCTTTGAAAGTACACTTGTCTATAAATATCAGCAGCAACTGGCAATAATTTTCTTTGAGGAGAGCAAAGTAAGAGCATATGAAAAAGTTATCATTGTGTAAACTCAAGTGAGACTGTAACATCTTCACTTTTTGTGCTACACTCTTACGTCATTGATGATGCAAGAAGGCAAATCTGCTCCAAATTAGTTTGTGCTGGCTATGAGGCAAATTCCCTGCAGCCTGAATTTCTTCTGTAATACCTGCAATAGTCACTGACATAGTTTGAACAATACATTTCAAACAGCAGGAGGTCCCCAGATTATTCAGCTTGACTCCTTTGCTCTTCATTCGTCAGGATGAGTCACAGGCTTTTTCTCTTCCATGCCAGGGTTTATGAGGTATCATACCAGGGCGTATATGTAGTAACAGAATGTATTCAAGATACACACTTTGAATGACTCATCTTTCCCCAAAAAGCTCACAGAGCTTTTGTCCATTAACTTCTTGTAATTCTTTGGTGGTAATATGTGCATTTGTAGCTAAAGAGTGAGATTACTCCAGGTCTGCTTTGCCTTTTTCTAAAACCAACTTCATTCTCAACACACGTCTTTCACTTCATCTTGGGAACAGCTGTAGAATGGAGTCTCTCAGTTATTAATGGTATAGCCTGAAGTCTGTAATTCTGTAAATAATATTATGCAATCTGAAAACTGTTTCCAGGTTTCAAACTTCCCTAAATACATTCAACCACAGAAACAGATGTTTAATTAAAAAAGCCCATTAATGGTCAGTGGAAAAGCCTGAGATTAATCAGTGTGCAGAGCAATACTTAGCACCTTCTTGGCAGTAAGTGTGTGAACATTGCCAGCATCCCTCCAGATCCATCTGCCAGCGTGTGTGGGAGCGGAATCACTGTGGAGCTGTGACAGATGTGCAGCTGGAGCAGGCTTTGTGGCACTTGGAAACAATAGTCACAAAATAAAATCAGAGATTTCTGACCTCAAGGAGAGAGAGGCCTTGCATCATTTCCATTTCAGTCCAATGCCTAGGAGTCAGTCTTCTAAATGTGCTGCAAGATTCCTTTCTGTGTGTTTTTTGCATCTTTAACTGGATTATTTATGTATCAAAAAGAAAGATACTGCAATCTGACCTGTCCTTACAGAAAATTTAACAGTGTATACTGTTGCCTGAGTATTTTGTGGATGTATCAGTCTATAGCAGTGCAGTTTGAATTTATTTTAATTCTGGATGAAGCAACATAATTTCTGTTCCACAGAAATATCCCTTATGGTATTCCATATTTTGACATTTAGATATTGTTTTGAGAAACATTTATTCAAAAGTTGAAATACCTCATTAGAAATCAGTTAATTTCTGCGTTCCCTCAAAATGTCACAGTTCCTCTTGGGAAGCACATTTCAGATGCTTCACTTCTTTATTTGCCACCAGCATGTCCAGCTGTATTCCTGAAGAGGTACTACCGTGCAATACAACATTTTAGGGGGAAATTCCCTACCATCCCCTACTTGGTAGGCTCTGAAAAGTGAAAACTGCATGTTCTAGGTATCCCAGCCTGACGGTGCCAGCAGAAATGCTACAATTTAATTTTAGTGCAAATTAAAAGACTTTTACGAGTGCTTTCTAGTGCTAGGCATTCAGAGTAGCCCTGAATGACTGCTTTCTGCCACTGAGAACAAGGAGATGAGACAATGGAAATAACTGTTTGTTACTGGAAATCATGTATTATCTTTATGTCTCGATGTCACATCATTAGAGAAGGAATGATAAATTCTTGTGGTAGGTGCAAGGCTCCAAAAAGGATCTGGATGGCTTCTTTGAAGGGAGATATTAAAGAAAGAATACCAAAATGATACACTACCCAAATCCCTTGGAGCTGGAACTCACTGGCATCAGTAGAGGAAGTTTTTACTACTGTCTGGGTCTGACCTGTGTGGCTGAAACTTCGTAAAAAAAAGTCATAATAACTATGATGGTTCAAAATTTCTGTGGACTGGAGAAGATTCTTCACTATGATTAAGTGCTGTAGTATATGTCATCAAAAGTCCCATTGTAGATTTAAGGACACCTTAAATATTTAGTTTGGATCAAGCTTTGGTTTATCAGTACATATTCAATGATAAATCACAGTTTAAGAATCCAAAAAGCTTGTTCGTCTGTGACAAGTTCTTTTGATATCAGAGAGAGATGAAAACCACATGTTAATTGTTTGTGCAGCTTGGGATAACAAGCTCTAAGGTGTTTCATTGTTGGGTGTGAGTGTGAGGTTTGAGGTAAAGATTACCAGTAGTGGAGCTGTCTCATCGTTTTCCCTGTTTTAATGGGAACTGAGCCATTGCCTGTTGTGATTTTTCAGACTTTACACCAGTTCAAATTTGACTTTCTCCAAGAAGTCTGTCACCATGAGCACTTTATCCCTCTGTGCCTGCCCATACGGTCTTCAAACATTCCTGGTAAGGGTTCCCCCGGGTGGGTTTCTGTGCAACAATGAATTGTTGGGAGGTTCAAAAGGCAGATAATAAATAACTCTCTCAAGGGCTGTGTCTGTGCATCAGGCTCAGAAACCCCAAACAGCTTTTCGGGTGAGGTTCTTAAGCAGTGCGATAAAAATAACATAATTTCAGTGTGCCTGTAAATGAATGCAACCTCTGGCAGCTCAGTGGGGGGAAGGGAGGTGGAAGCTTCTCACTGGAAGCTTTAACTGGAATTTTTGTGATGACTGGTTAATTGAATCAGTAAGGCTACTGCAGTAGCCTTAGGAGGTGGTGAACTAGGAAGGGGTTTCAACAGGTGCAGCAGGAAGGGGAAGAAGCTCAAACAGTGGCCTCTTGTCTCCTTTTTACTTCAAAAAATTAGTTCAGTTCTGACACTCCCATCTTTCCTCAACAGTAGAAGCAGTTTAGTTCAAATTTGAGTCAAATTTTTTTTAAAAAAGCAAATCAAATTATTTTTACAATTAACGCCATTAATTAAAAAGTGGTTTACTTTTGTCTATTTTCTTATGTTTATGAAAAATGAAGACACTGTGACGCCTTCGGAGTCAGCACAGGAATATCGAACATCAGGTATGAAAAAATGACTGTGTAAGTGAGCAGAATTTTACTTTGACCACTGCCACTGCATTGTGGCAAACATTAGACAAAAGTTATTTATCGTTTTCAGAAGTGGAATTGCTCCCAGCCTCTGTGTTTTAGAACTCTTCTAGCTTAGGTTATGGGAACAACAATTTGGACTCTGTGCCTCCAAGAAGTCACTAGTCTAATGAGCAAACAGTTGAGATTCTCATGTGGGAATGTGTATATAAATCATCTTTTATTATTAAATAGTGGAACCTGCATGATTTCAAGAGACGATTAAATTAGATGAGTTCATTCTGAGAAGTGAGGGAGCAGAATGAGGTAGGTCAGGAGATCAAGGTTTAACAGTGGCTTGAACATTTGGAAAATGAAGAGGGGGGGTGTTGGCAAGGATGCATGTAAGCTATATGTTAATTTAAACAATCTTGTCCATTCTATTCCAAGACATTCCAGAGTACACACTGACTAATGAGTTTTGCCGTAAACATTTCCTAATTGGAGTCCTGCTGCGGGAGGTTGGCTTTGCCTTGCAAGAAGACCAGGATATCAGGCACTTGGCTTTGGCTGTGCTTAAAAACTTGATGGCCAAGCATTCGTTTGATGATCGATACGCAGAGCCGGTAAAGAAACTGTTTGTTCTTTTTCATTTGCTTGTTCATACAGTAGCTCAGCATACATGACACTTCCTCAGCCACTGGCACGTGTTTATTAGTTTCTTGATGATTATGTTGTATCTTTTATTTTTAGGCAAAACAAGCACAAATAGCAAACCTGTATATGCCACTCTATGGAATGCTTTTGGACAATATGCCGAGGATCTACATGAAAGATATGTTCCTCTTCAATATCAATACTTCCAATCAGGTAATTCAGGTGATTTTTTGGATTAGATGTGTTATAACCATACTGCTTTAAAAACTAGAAGCAGATTTCTGCAGGGGTGTTGTCTTTCAGTCCTTCAGAAAATGAGCTCGTTTCATCTGAGCATTGCTAATGGCAATTAATGTTCCTTTCCCAATGCTGTGTTAATGTTTCAGAAACAAGCACTAGCTAGGTTTGACCTGTCCTTTACAGCTTCCACTGTGAGAGAGTCTCATATGGCAGGTAACTTTTCAGCATATTGTGGCAAGCCTTGATGCTTTAAGGCTGTCATGTCAAAACAACTGAAAGTAGGTTCTCAAAGGCGGTGTCTTAGAAAAGCCTCCTGGCTGTGTGTCATTATCCAAGCTCTGAGTGATATTGCCCACTGGAACTTTTTCTGTTTCTTCCAAATACAGGGATCCAGGGATGACCTGAGCACAGCTGGAGGGTTTCAGAGCCAGACAGCAATGAAACATGCAAACTCTGTGGACACATCCTTTTCCAAAGATGTTCTGAACTCTATTGCAGGTACAAATGACAGCTTGAACAGACACATAGGCAGACTTGTGTGTATCTCAATCCACTGTGCTTTCTGCTTAGAATTCATGAAGGATATCATTAACTTTTTTTACACCATATCCAGAGAAACATGATATGCAATGTTTCTCTTCCTTTGGGTGTCTTTGGATTGACTTTCTTTCTCTTGTGAAGCTGTTCTACTTCCACTGCTTCACTTACTCTCCTGCTTTGGAATGATGCCAGTATTCGGGCTCTAAGAAATCCCTTTGCCTGAGTTCATTCTTGTAGTCTCTGCCTGACTTAAAAATAGTTACAAGGTTTCTCCTTAAAACTCCTGATGTCTCATGGAGGCAAATATTCATAGTTTTTCCAGGCTTAATGGAAGAGGAAAAACACAACTTACTTTGTTCACTGCCTCCAAACTCCATTTCAAAATTCAGGGAAGAGAATTCAGGCATCTTTCCACTGATCTTTGTGGCTTTAGGTCAGTTCGTAGAGAATGCAACAGGCCATTTTAATGCCATGAAAAATGGCAAACTGAATCCTTGTACTTCAACTTGTTGCATGTTTTCAGTACTGAACATACCCATCAATAGCTTTGCTATTGGAAATTCAAAGCACTTGTCTCAATCCAACATGTGACATGTTTTAAGTTCTCCATTTTTTTGGTTAGTTTTTGTATCCATAAATGTTTTAGTTTAGCATGTTTGCTATGACTTTCATTTACAGCCTTTTCATCAATAGCTATCTCTGCAGCAAACCATGCTGACTCCAGAGCTTCCTTAGCAAGTCTTGAATCTAACCCCAGTACCAATGAAAAAAACAGTGAGAGAACTGACACGTGTGAAAAGGTACATGTGCAAATGTTGGAAACGCTTGCTAGAGGTGGGAGCCCATCACTGTACTTAATGAGGCTCTTTGCTGTCACCTCAACAGATCATGAGACCTTTGTCTTTGATTGGGTCAACTCTTCGTTTTGACAAGCTGGATCAAACTGAAACTAGAAGCCTTCTTATGTGCTTCCTTCACATTATGAAAACCATTTCAGAAGGTAAAAAATGTGCACTCCCTACTTAATTTATGTTGCTGTAAATTACTGTGAATGCTGAATCCAAATGGACGTTAAATTAGAATAATTATCAGTATATTTTACAGGCTTTGGGCTAAGTTTAATTCCCTGTAACAGATACATAATTTATTTTAATATCTCCCCTTAGATGCACTGATTTCCTACTGGTTGCGAGCACCATTCTCAGAAATAACAGACTTTTTCAGCATTTTAGAGTAAGTTTACTTTGTGGTTGATTTTTGTGTTGAATATCCTAAAGTGCTGGCTGCAAACAATTCCTCTTTGAGTTTGTCCACCTATCAGAATAGTCTGAGATAGATTTTTTTATTAATAATGTCTCATTATGACTTTGGAAAATGATGGCAAAATAGTTTAAGATACAAGAGCTATGTCCTGCAATATGTTGTAATTTCTTTGAACAGGGGTCCTAATGCTTTGGGTCTTCCTCCTAAAAGAGATTTTCATATTAGTTTCCCATTTGGTGTTGAGATTCTCTTCTTCCCTTGAGAAAAATATTTAGCTCCCCAAAACTTCCCAGCCATTAGGAAAGTCACATAATGTAGGATGACCTGCTTTTCACATCCCCAGGGTGGTTTGCTCAATCCAATCTATGCATGACTGCAGAATCCAAGCAGGTAGCTGGTTTTGCAATTTCCTCACCATCTTGTAGTTGAAATGTGAGTTATTTAACTAGCAGGTGCATATGCCACGGGTCTCATTGAGGCACTAAGATTCAGCATTTTTTTCATGAGTACAAAGCCATTAATAGACGTGAAATGTGTTGTTTTATCTTTCAGGGTTTGTCTGCAAAATTTCAGATATCTAGGAAAACGCAATATTGGCAGGTAATTCTGTAGTTACAGACTCTGTGCTGCAGTATTTAACTATTACAGCATTTATTAGACTTAAATTAGATTAACAGTTTATCCATCCATTTTCTCTTGAAAGAATCTGTTGAACTGAAGCCAACGTATGCTTCATTTTTTCTTTTATGCCAGTGATGTTATTGTGATGTTCTGGATATCTGAGTACATAACTGCTATAAAAGATGAATTGCATGATATGATAACCATTATTGCTTTTATAACCCAAAATACTGGGCCATTCTCAACCACATTTCTGTGCATATGGTGAACTAGGGAACTTTGAGCACTGTATTTCCATCCATGTCATGGAAAGAATCGTTTTAGTGGGCATAGATAATTGTTTCACAGCAATAAAAAAACCCCAAACTTCTGCCTCCCTGAAAAAATGTGAGATCATGTTCAGCTGTGAAATGTGGAATGCACACTTTCTCAGCTGATGTCTCATTTTTAATTTTCTGTTACTGCTGTGAACTTGTCTATGTGTCATGCAGTGTAAAAATTAAAGGTCACCAGATGAACCAGTCCATGCTCCATGGCAGGTTTTGCCAGGCCTGCATTTACTCTTCAGGGACATGGCAAAATCAATGTCACGTTTTATAACAGATCAGCACTTATTTTCTCTTTCTCTTAACAGGAAAATTGCAGCTACTCTTAAGTTGGCCCAGGCCACCCAGAATAATGGAACCCTTAAAGGTTCGAGCTCCTCTGGCCAGGCATCGGGGCTGCTCTCACAATGGTAATGTCACATTGAATTACAGACTCTACAAACCCCTCAGCATTTGCTGCCATCCTCCAGCCCTCGTACTCTGTCACAGCATTGACTGAAAAGAGGTTGACAAAACACGTAGCAAATTTCAGAGCCCCCAAAGCTTTAAGTTGTAAATAAGTTGAGTCTCTTCAGCTTGACTTGCAAGCTGTTGGTTAAAGTGTTATGTTCAGGGAGCAATTCTGTCCTAGAATATTATTAATTATGTAAATTTATGAAATTACATTTCTAAAAGAAATAAACAGGAAGTGTATTTTAGGAAGTTACCTGAATTTTGAGATGATAAATCTTCCTGAATTCTGTACTAGTTATAAATAAAAAATCCTTTCCAAAAGTATAATAATCATTGGTATTTTAGTTCTAAGCTTCTCATTATAAATGAATGATGTGTTTGTCAGCATCACAGAGGATTAAAAGAACACATGCATATGCACTAATGTATTTTTTACTGTCATTGCCAGTTCGTCATCATTTTTTTCACCTCATAGAAACTGTATTATTTCTTTCTTGAGGAGGATATATTTTTCTTATGTTCTGAGCTAACAGGACTCACCTCAGTTTTTCCTCACCCAAAAACAGTTTTCTAAACATCAGCCAGCTATTTAAGCTGATGGTTTTTTTGTCAGTGCTTAATGGAAGTTTTGTCCCCTGTGATTTCAAGAAATCACAGCACATGTTTGTTTTGTCCACCTCACTGACTTCCTTCATCTTTGTTTCTCTGAAGAATTTTGCATCAGTTTGTTTAATTCAGCTGTTGGGAAGCACTGCAGGAACTGACATAGAAAAATCTGAATAGGAATAGTAGTTTATTCTTGGTTTTCTGTTCTTAATGGTACCTTTCGATTCCAGGATGCATTCTACTTCAAGTCACGATGGCCACAAGCACCACAGATCTCAAACATTACCAATAATCCGTGGCAAAAATGCACTTTCTAACCCCAAACTCTTGCAGATAATAGAGAATAGCACTGCAAGTAAGTACAGAAATTATTTACTTCCCTCTGGAATTCTGTGGGGTTTAGATCAGGCTCTATACAGACCTTTTCTTGACAGGAAGTTCTTAAAATTATGAGATTGAAGTCATCTATCCCCCTTTCCAATTAGGTTTCTTTCCTCCTTTGAGGGTGAGCAGAAACAGTGAAAGGATGTACTCACATCACTGGTGCAGTTGGTGAGAGTTGACTCAAACTTCCTCCCATTTCATCTCCTGTGTGCAGTTTCCTTCAAAATACCCCTTTGATTAAAAGTGCGGTTCGGACCTCATCTCTGCTGTGATAGTCTTAAGGACCAGATTGCAGAATTAAATCATCTTTAACAACACTCAGGAGATTGTTTTTCATCTTTCTTTTATTATGCTGCAGGCATCACCAATGAAACAGACATTGTGCAGTCTGTAGACACAGAGGCAAACATTGCTACAGAAGTTTCCCTCACAATCCTTGACCTGTTGTGTCTTTACACTGTGAATCACCAGGTGTGTTTTGCTGGTTTTCTTTTCTGCTTGAACTGGTGGGATATGGGGTAAAAGGAAGGCCTGGGGGAGCAGGCACACAGAAAACTTGAAATGTCTGAGACAGCAGGAGAGGGAAGTAAGATATGCCAGTCCTCGATGTAGGTCTTGTGGAAGGGAATTGGTTCGCAGTACCCAAACTGAATAGAAGGAGGTGGAAGAAGAACATCCTGCGTATCCAGGGCTATGTACGACCCTGCTCTGCGTGGAAGTGTCTTGCATCTTTTCTGAATCATGCTTATCCCACTAGATTTCAGAGATTTTTGACAACAGATTTCCAAACTGTTTATTATCTCTATCTCTGCAAGTCAGCAGGTAGATCCTCTGCCTCTTAAAAATTGCTCAGATTGCTTCGGCAAGCCTAGATGATTTGCTGAAGGTCTCACAGCCACAATACAGCAAACAGCTGCTTTTACATGTTAGTGTTCCCTCTCTGTCACCCTAACCCTTAAATATAGTGTATACAATCCATGGGTAGTACAGACATAGCAAAGTGCTTTTCTTGAAAAACTGCAAGAGTCTGCAGCAAGCTGGGAAGCACCATCTGCAGAAACTGTACATTGAAAAAAGCATCTCTCTAGGAGCACTCCGAGGGAATGTCCAGCAGATCCTCCTTGTGTTTATTCATTTCAATAACCACGATGTCCTGTCTTGTCTGTGAACTTTCCAGAGGCAGCTCCAGCAATCTGACTGCCAGAATGTGTTGATGAAGAAAGTCTTTGACACGCACATGCTCTTTTTGCAAATCAACCAGTCAGCAGCAGCTCTCAAGCACGTCTTTGCTGCTCTACGGCTGTTTGTAGGCAAGGTAACTTTGGGTTTATTCTGTTAGTCATGCCTATCAATATGTTACAGCAAGTACAGCTTGGGGACAATTGGACACCTGGAAAGAGTTCTGAACTTCACTATATTAATACTTACTCCTGACAAAGACGGTCTGATTTATTGCTGATTAAGATTAAGAACTTCACAATCTGGTAAAAAGCAGTTCTGGTTTTGAAACTGAAAAATTTACTAAGAAGAAGTTTTAATGCAAGTGGATAAGTGATGTCCAGCTCTGTGGTGTATCCATTGACTTCGCTGTTTTTACCACCTAGGGAAGAAAGCTTTAAGCCCTAGAGGTCCGTGGTCTTCATGGCAGATACCTGGTTTGCAGAATCCAGCATGAATGATTACTGCTGTCCCCAGAGGAACTAGCAGGAGAGTGTTCCATACACTTCACACAAAGTTCATCCACAGTTTTTCAAATACCTAGTTTTAAACATAGAAGAGCACTGAGGAAAAAAGACGGTTATGTGTCAAACTGTTTCTTTGGTTGCATTGCATTTGTGTAAATGGTCGTGGGCAATTAGGCACTTGGTGCCAGCTGCAAAGGCTGCAGAGTTTCCAAGTCACAGGCTTAGATAAGATCCTCTGAAAACCAACCAGAATGTAGCACTCATGTAACAATTGCTCTGGGGAAGTGAGAATAAGCAAGGCTGGCCTCAGCTCCTAAACATTTCTATGAAACACAAGAGTGTAGCTGAGTTTACACCATGTGGCCTCCCTCTGGTTGTCATCTTAGGGGAAAGAGGAGGAAATCATGCTTCTCCCAGTAGTGCAGCTTCAGGACATGGGGGAGATATGAAGTAAACCATCCACAGACAGCTTTAAATGACATACCAGACAGCTGGGAACAGAAGAACTCTATGCAATGGGGAGAATGAATAAATATCCAGAATTGCCCTTCTCATTTATCCCGTAGCTTTTGGGGTTGAATTCTCCCTTTGTGGTTCTGTGGGGGAAGGGATCCGTTGTGGTTCCTGCAGCAGGACCCCTCAGGCAGTAATTAAGATCTATATCCCATGTGCACATTTCCATCTCTTCTCCCTCAGTCTTCTATCACATTCAGCCTGCTGGTAATAGTGGGTATGGTTTGGAGAGCCATCCTCTGTTGCCTTGTGCTGTTCAAACTCTTGACCTACAGAAGTTCACTGACTTTGCTACTCAAAGTGTTTTTCTTCTGCTGAACAGCTTTTATAACAGTGCAGAACCGCCCCCTGCTTTTCCTGGTCAGCTATCCTGCATTCCTTGCAGATTCCTTGCTGCTGGGCTTGCTGTGTGCCAGCTGCTGTCTGGGCTTCTTAGAGGCCAGTTTGATGGCATACAGTGTTTGTATGAAAACCTGAGTATATTTCTTAATTAATCTTAATTTGCATGTGGGATTATGTTGCGTTTTAACCCTGGTACGAATAACTGTGAGAGAGTTACTGAAAGGTTAACAAAAAATTGTTAATTCAGAATAACTGCACCAGGACCTGAGGGTAGTATTGAACATGTTCACACTTTTTTTTCAATAGTTCCCATCAGCGTTCTTCCAAGGACAAGCAGATCTCTGTGGTTCCCTCTGCTATGAAGTCCTGAAGTGCTGTAACCATAGGTCACGTTCAACTCAGACAGAAGCATCTGCTCTTCTTTATTTTTTCATGAGGAAGAACTTTGAATTTAACAAGCAGAAATCAATAGTCAGATCCCATCTACAGGTAAGTGAAGTGTGAGTTCATTAATATTTAACTGATGTGCATTAGTTTTTATCATTATTATTGTTATGCATAGAAGCAAGCTGTCCTTTTGGAGTCCTCAGACAGGCAATTCTCTGTGGCAGCTTGATTTTCCTGCCAAGTCTGAAGCTGGACTGGATTCTCTGCTGTTCTTGGGCTGCTCAGCTCTGTTCCAGGGAGAGACAACAGCTGTGAATGTAGCTGCATTGCCAGATTAATGGCTATTCTTGACTCACGTGTTGCTTTCAACAGTGGGAGCACAGCTGATGAAGGAACTAAACAGAATCAGACAGTACAGGAACAGACATGTAAAGTCCAGTAATAACATGTGTACACTGCAAAATGTGAGCAGTTACAAAATTTGGAAAGATTATTCGCAGTCCTTGCCTTTGTATATGTTACCTTCTTAAGAAAGGTATAAAAGTACACTAGCCTGGTACATCAAGTCATAGTAAGATAGGGGTTAAAAACTCTTCTGAAACTCTGATTTCTTTGCTAATTACATCCTGTGTTTGCTCCCCCTGTGCAGCTCATCAAAGCAGTGAGCCAGCTGATAGCAGATGCGGGGATTGGCGGATCTCGGTTTCAACATTCACTCGCAATTATAAATAATTTTGCTAATGGAGACAAGCAGATGAAAGTAAGAAATGTTTTGTGTCAATCACTACCTCTTGCAAAAGGTCAACAATTTCACAGGAGCAAGTGCTTCAGTGAATAAAATTGCTGGCTCTTATTAGCCAGTGATTTATGCGTTCGTAGTGTGCCTTTCTCAGGCAACCTGAAGTTCATGAAGGTGTTTGTGACTCAGAAACTTAATAACTGAAAATAATTTTTAAAGAAAAAATATTTTTATTTGAAAATTGTATTATTTATTATTTATTGCTTATTTTGTTCACTTGCCTCATGTCAGAGGTCATGCATTGTGGCTAATGGAACACAATTGCAGTTAACAAACAATTTTTAGTCTACAATTGTTCGCTTTCCTCTGTTCAGTAAATGTGTAGCAAAAACAGGCTCAACAGTTGGGTTTTGTAAGATCTTGATAGCTCCCTGAAAATGCACTTGGCTCTTAGATGAGTTACCACTGCTGTTATAGTCATTGTCTATACTAAAATTGTTGAAAAAAGATTCTGGTTTTTAATTTTTACAATTCTTGTCCAAACATTTGTCAACATGCATTTTCATATGTTTTATACTTTGGAGGTGTTGTCCTTCTCTGAAGGTGACTTTAGGTTATCTCTGCTGAGATTAATAATAAAGTTAGCATAAGCAAATTGGTAGGTAGTTAGCAGAAGTAATTTGATGTGTTATTTAATAAGATATAATCACAATTCTACTTGCTTTCAAAGTCCAGCTATGATTTCACAGCACTGCAGTCAGTCACACTGCTTCTGTGACTTGCTCATCTCTGTGTGACATAGAGGAGGGAGCTTTTAACTTCATTTACTTTTTCTGAATGTTTTTCTTTTAAACAAAGCAAAAAAAGGAAATAATTTTGAAAACAGATGTATTTCACTGCTCATCTAAAAGGAAAAACTGCAGAGCTGAGCTAAATATGTTGAGAACAGCTGGTGTGAGTAATATAAGGACTCTGTTTTAATCTGGCACAGTGTGAGAAGGTCAGGAGCCAGACTTGTGCTTTATTCCCATGGTGAAACATGCTGGGAGTGTAGTTAAGCAGGACTATCTATAGCACACGGTGCTGTTGCTCAGAGGAAAGTGTGCAAGGATCCAGTTCTGGACCCAGTAAGCAATTGAGGAACACCTGTCCCAGTTCCCTGACTTCAGCAGAGCTGTTGCACAGGGACACTGGAACAGGTGACTGACTTGGGCCCCCCTGTAGTGCTGTGACACATCAGGAAAAAACATCCCGGATTTGTGTGCAATGTGTGCATGCTTTGGAACTGTGGCTGCTCCGAAGCCTGCCCAGTTGGGGAAGGGGATGGAGGTCTCCTGTAAGCAGAACTTTGGCTTGTTCAGGGGTGCAGCATGTGGCTCTTTGGATGGTTTCAGTGATGCATTGCTTATCTTTCCCAAAGAACGTTAATTTCCCAGCAGAAGTGAAGGATCTGACCAAGCGCATCAGGACGGTTTTGATGGCCACAGCTCAGATGAAGGAGCATGAGAAGGACCCTGAGATGCTGGTGGATCTGCAGTACAGCCTAGCAAACTCCTATGCCAGCACACCTGAGTTACGCAGGACATGGCTCGAAAGCATGGCCAAGATTCACGCAAGAAATGGAGATTTATCAGAGGTAATGTAAATAAATGAACAGGAAATCCATTTGTCTCTAGGCTGAGCTGTTCTGATGAAAAGGGCTTTGAAAGACAAACAACAGTAGTGAGTTAAGAGAATCATACAGTGTCTCTCATGCTTGAAATCAGAGGAGTACAGGTTTGAGTACACATCTCTGTGGGGTGAGAGATGTGATATGCTCACCCCAGCTTGCCTAATCATGACTACCTGATACGTGCTGGAGCAAGACTTGAAGCTGAGAGGGAAGCTGAGGGCACTTTGGCACCTCTGCTGCTTACCCCTAACAGGCTGTAGTGCAGAGGAGGTTATGAGCAGGGAGTAACTCACATAAAGGATTTTCTCCTCCCCTACTATGGCCTAGGAGAGGAACTTTGCTCATAATGTGTTGTCATTTTCATCAAACGTTAAATGAGTGATGCAAAATTCCACGGCATAACCCAGGAATACCTTATTTACTCAGTAATCTTTATGGTTTTCTTGAGAAAATCTATGGATTTACATAAGACACCTCATGAAATTTACACTTGAGAAGGATTTCATCATTTAATCCTTTATTTTCTTAGATTAGTTTTGTCTTCCCTTTTCCACTTCATGACTTGACAGTGCTGAAAGTACATGCTCCTTATCACATGTGTGCTGTAATTCAGTGTACTTAACATATCCATGTATGCTGGTCTCTCGTTACAGGCTGCTATGTGCTATATTCATATTGCTGCTCTCATTGCAGAGTACCTGAAGAGAAAAGGTAAGATCAACATAGTCAAAACCAACTGTGTATCTATAAATATTATTGTTCAAGATCCTTCTTGGCTATCCTGCTTTCCTTCCTTAAGTGTAAAGTATTCTTAAAGCAGCTTGAATTCTTCCCAAATATTTTATTTTTAAAATATATCATAAATGCTAGTCTTAGACTGGAACAGTGAAAGTGTGTTTTGTGTAAAGAGATTTAATTAAATGTTTAGCAAGGTAGTGCTAATAGAGAATGCTTCACTTGTTAGTCTATTGTTATTAAATATGCATGTATTAACACATACCAGTAGCAGTATACTAATACCATCTTACAATACCATAGGTTACTGGAAAATGGAAAAGATTTGTACCTCACGTATGCTCCTGGAAGATGCTCAAGTCTCTGATAGTAATGTGTTACTAACAACTCACAATGGAGGAAGTGAGTGCTCTAACCATGCCTGTTTGTGGGTCAAATAACATCATTAGGAGATCAAACCACTGTTTTCCAACAGATCTGGAAAAATATCAACCAAAGCAAAACTGTTTCTAGTGCATGTTGAAGGCTGTTACAGAAAGCAGTGTTGGAAACATCATGAGTTCCTTTCCTGATGTTCTTTGGCTGGTTTGATGGCTTGCTCAGAATGTCTCTGGTGATGGGCTTTTGCAGCAGGAAAATCCCTCTTGGGTCAATTGGTGTTTAGCATGCAAATCCATGTCCAATTCCTTGGCTATCCAAAGCTGGGAGGGCAGGGGGATGGAATTAATATCTGGTTATCCATATGTTACTTAGTACAGATAAAGGGGTTTTTTTTAATCTATGATACTTATTTTAAAAAATATGCAGGCTTAAATTTTTTAATGCTTCTATGCCAATGGTTATTTAGTTTATGAAATGTGTATTTCATAGCAATTCTCAGCATGAGATATGTTAGCAATTTCCAGGGTCAAGGGCAAATATCTGGGGAAGAGAAGACAGTTTTGGAAAGACTATAGTCCTTCAATACATTTGGAAGTGTCTGTGGACAAGATGAAAAAATGCATCCTTTTAGAAGGAAGCTTTCTGTGAAGAGCAGTACTGCTGAGACAGTTCAGTAGTGGTAAAATACTTTGCCTGAATAAAGATTGTAGTAACTTGAGTTAAGTACTTGGGTCATTTTAAACCTGTACTTGTATGGTTTTCAAAACTTGAGGGAGAGAATGGAGGCCCCCATCCCAGTGTGTATGGGTTAGCTTTCTTAATTGTGCCATAGTAGCATTTTCCTACTTTTAAATTAGGGCCATGCCTGGAGTTTGTCACCTCCACTGGCAGCTTTCCAGAGCAGTAATAAAATCCCTGCACAGCAGACTCTGCCTGATACGTAAAGTGTTATGCCTGTGCAAGTTGTGTCTGCTGCAACCAGGGCACTAATAAGGCCTCAGCAAATACTCAGTTTAAGCTCAGTTTTATTCCTTATGAGCCTTCCCATCAGCAGCTGCTGCCACCAGCCTGAGCTTTCTGCAAGGGAGTCCCAGGGCAGGACAGGAAAGCCACTGCCAGTGTGGCCTCGAGCCCAGCACAGGCACAGTGTGCCCTGAGCCACCTCCCCTGGGCCGTGCCCCTAGGACACCTGACAGGTGGGACACATGCAGGTTTCCTAAGTGTGAATTGTGTCACCTCAGCCTGCAGGGGTAATTCCTGTGCACAAAGGGGTGTTGCCCATGAAGCTTTGCAACGACTGCCAGCACTTACAGCTCAGGAGCCAAAATGCCAAAGTGGGGAATAACACTGCATCAGGAAAATGCTATCATTCCCCTTTGCCTGGAGAAGTGGGTTTATATTACTGAGGAAAGTGTGTAATAGTCTCATAAATTCAGTCAGCTCCATTTGTGCTTCTCATTACTTGGGCTGTGAAAGAAATGAACTCATCAGCTCTGTTTTAATGGCATCTAGTAACTTCTTGAAGTAGCTGGTTATTCGGTCATTAATAGACTTTCATATCACTTGCTCTTCAAGGCTTATTTTCCATGGGATGGCCTGCCTTTCTGAGCATTACCCCCAACATTAAAGAAGAAGGTGCTATGAAGGAAGACTCTGGGATGCAAGATACTCCCTATAACGAGGTCAGCAACATTAACAGTTACATACCTGTTCTGTATTAATATATTGAGTTATTTCTAGTGGATGCCTGTGCGTGTTACAACAAATTGTAGTGGCTGTACTCAGGCAGCATTAAAAGGCACACAGCTTTTGAGTGAAATGTCACAGAGTTTGCACTGGTGTTTAGCTAAGGAGAACATAAAGTACCAGAGCTGAAAGTCAGGGCAGGGGGAAGCCCATGAAGCAAACCCATTCTTCTGCATGAGATGTTAAGTATTCAAGTATTTTCATGTTACTGTTATTTCAGGTTTTTTGTCTAAAGAAGAGCTAGGTTTCCCAGTACCTAATTAAACATTGTGTAATTGCAATAAACCTTAATGTAGAAGTTCCAGAATAAAAATGAAGTAGTGGGTATGTGCTTTTGCTGCATTGCTATTAATTAAATGCCACCAGCTATCAAGTCACTGAACTATTTGCATTTGTGACATTGCAGAATATTCTCGTGGAACAGCTGGAGTTGTGTGTTGATTACCTCTGGAAGTCTGAGAGATACGAGCTTATTGCTGAGGTTAACAAGCCTATCATTGCTGTTTTTGAAAAGCAGAGGGACTTTAAAGTAAGTGGGTGTTTGGTTTGGGTCTTGTTAATTATCCTAAGGCAACAGTAAAGATCAAGATTTTTAGGGAAAAAATATGCTTTCTTTAAAAGGAATGTTTTCTTTCTTCCTGACTGTAATTTCTCCTTCTAATGTTTTCTGCTGGGAGAAAATAAAAAACGGTGGTGTCTTCCCTGCCTGTTTTCAGCAACAGTAAATGTAAAAAGATTTTAAACAAACCTCTTGTCTTAGCCAGTGGATATAAGTTTTTATGTGAGTTTTAAACCAAGAGCACATTTGCATTGTATTTAAGTTTAGAAAATGCTGGTAAATTGTGTGATTTCTTCACAATTTCAGGGTTTCTTAATTTCTTATTTATTTGGCAATTTCAATACATAATGGATAGCTAGATGATAATCTCATTTACTGATTTTTCTGGGTTTAAATTTAAAGAGACCCGAAATCGTAAGTAGCAATAAGCTGTATGCTGAGGAAGCAGGTCCTCAGATTTTAAATTAGCTGAAATTTCATTTCACTATCCTGAGAAAGTGCTGCCTAGTGGTAATTGTGAATAGCACATCTTCATGTGGGGTTGGGAGTGGATTGGAGTTGTTGGCACCTTGTTCTCACCTGCACAAACGACACTTGGCTTCTCTGACCACTAGGTCAGCACCACTGTCTGGTGGTGGGATGATTCTCTTCCTGTGTGACCCTGCACACAAAGGCTCCACTGCCACAAAACTCCTCAGAAGATGACAGAAACCTTGAAATGAATCTTTAGTGGCTGCTAACGAGGTTAAACTATTCCCTTAGCACATGCAGCCATCTTTGCAGAGGTCTGGGAGCCCAGTTAAGGCAAGCCACGGTTGTGCAGAGCTGTGGTGGCATTTCCCAAGGTGCTGGCATGCCCTCACCTCCCCTCCCTCTGCCTGTTTGCTCATGCAGAGACTGTCTGACCTGTACTACGACATCCACCGCTCCTACCTGAAGGTTGCAGAAGTAGTGAACTCTGAGAAGCGTCTCTTTGGGCGATATTACAGGGTGGCGTTTTATGGGCAGGTAAGTGAACTTGGGTTCTTTTGTCTCCATGGAGTCACAGATTTCAGACCTGCTCCTGATATAGTTCAGGGAAGCATTTGGTAGTGAATCACAGGGTAGAAGCTGCCTCGTGGGTCAGACTCCCAGCAGGATTTTAGCCAGGAGAGAGAGCACTCGGTTGCCTCTGTGTAAACCACTGCTGTGGATTTAGTGGTGTATTAGAGAACAGACTCATGTGTCAGCTGTAGTTCTCCATCAAGCAAAGCTTAAACTGAGGCAGGGCAGGTTTTTTCAAACTACAACATAAATAGAACCAGATAAGACATCTTTGATATATGGCTCTCTCCTCTAATAGACCTTAAAGCAGAGCAGTATGCAGTAGATGCTTTGTTCTGTTTTTCGCTGACTGCCTTCTGCTTCCAGGCCACCTCTGATTCTGTGCAATGTACTGTAGAATAGTATTATTCCCTCTGCTGTGCTTCAGCACCCTTGAAGCATTATTTTGTGCTTTCTTCCACCACAAACCAGTGTAGCAATCCAGCATGTTCCTTTTAGTCCTGGTTTTGGCAAGCATACAATTTCCTGTGCTCTAAAATATAGTGTGTAAACAACAGATTGATGTGAATCATTCTGTTTGCTAATTAGATTTTAATGCAGAAATTTGCTCTTTTCTCCTTTTGATCTTATTCAAGGCTGTGGTAAGTCTAGTTCTATTGCATGTTTTGTTTAATTCTCCTCACACATCCTCCATCCTTCCCTATACTGTTACTTAACATTAATTTTCCTGTGCTCTCGATTCTTTGGTTCGTGGCAGATGAAATAACGTTGCTGCATTCATTGTTGCATCCTGCAAACTAACTTCTGTTTGTTCAGTTACCTGAATTACCGAGCTGTATCTGTCATCATGTTGTGTGTGCACGGTGGGGCCCAATGCTGCATCATCTCATCTCAGTGGAAGTTCCTCCCATCTTCACTGGAGCAGGATTGGACCCCTTCTTCCTCTGCTGAAACTCTCAGGGTAGCATTAATGCTGTTTGAATGCAAGCCTGCTTTCCTGGTCTGTGCAGCAGCTCCCAAGTGGAGGGCTGTTGTGTCAGTCTGAGGGCTTTGGCAGTGGTCACTGGAGCACTCTGGGCAGGCAGTGGCTGTGGTCCTGGCAGTCCCTTGTAGGAGCAAGCAGATGGGGATTCAGATGGGAATGGCAGGTCCTGGCTCTCTGGACAGATTAGCAAAGCTGAACTTTTGCCAAATGCAAGGAGGAAGTGAACTGCACCTGAGGAAGGGCAGAGTTTTCCTTATGCCTGGCCAAATCAGGAGCAGCACAGGGCAAAACAGGGCTCTCCTACTTGCAGCCTCTTGCCAGCGCTCTCCCAGAGCCAGAGGCTCTCCCAGAGCCAGTGGCTCTCCCAGAGGGTAATTTAGCTGCAGCACTTCTGCTGAACTGGGTTAGCATCTCTGTAACAGTGCAATGACTTTCCAGGTGCCAATGCCACAAGGGCAACTTCATTTAAACAGCTTTAGTGCTCTAAAGTGTATGACTTTGTCATAGCTGTGTCTTCCTCTGTTCCCCCCAGCCACTGGGCTCTAAAGGCAACAAGCACTGCTTTCTCCTTGCCCTTTGCAGGAGACATGTGATGTGGCTGCTGTTCCTTAACTGAAACAAAAGCTGCAGAGAAAGCAGATTAAAGAACAAAAGAATAATGTTAATTCTGGGAGGGAGAATTTTGGGGGTTCTTAGTGGAGAAAGATGATCTGCAGCTGCACCTGAAAACTGTTCTTCGTGCAAAGGCAGAGGCAGTATTTGGTTACTGCATTGCTGCAGGGACCCCATGCAAGGATGGTTTGAATTAATGTGATCCTCGGGGAGGACACAGTCGTCTGTCTTCACCATCAAGCTTTATTTGCCAGCTCAGGGAGCTGGAGCTCATGGCAGCTGCTTTTTTAGACTGCACATTCTGTTAAGGGCCTTTGGTGACAGTATCTCATTGCACCCCCAAGTGACCACACTAGCCAGTGCATCTGAGTTTACTCACAGATGAGTGTTTGAGAAGTCAGTATCTTTCTTGAATTAAAAGCCAAAAAAAAAAATGCTGTTAAATATGTTGAATATCTGAGAACTCATATTGTGCTGATTAGCAAAGACATTCAAGACCTGTTTTTCAGAGCAGTGTCAGGTAAAGGTAGAGCTGAGGGTTTGTTCTCCTGTCTATGCAAGAACCTGTAGAAGTTGAAGGGCAGAGTTTCACAGTGATCACACTCCTTCACTCACTGTGGAAGGAGATACTTGCTTGATGGAGACAGGGAAGGATCCGTTAGATGCCAGTTCCTGGCAGGTCAAGCAGAAGGCTTTACCTCAGCACCTTTCAACAAAGGGCAGAGAGGAGTGTGATGTACTGTGAGCTCCAAGGCTGTGTCTGGAGGTGTGTGGGGAGGAGGAAGGGCCTTATCACAGCTCCCACAGTGATAGGCCTGGGCCACCACTTGCATCTCAGACCATCAGAGCACAGTGGAAACCAGTAACCTACTGTCCAGGAGGTCATCTGCCTTCCATCACCATCAGCTGCTCCCTGGAATAATTTTCATCTGTGAGGCTGTGTTGTCCTTGCAGGACAAAACCAGCCAGGATGAAAATAATCCAGGGATATGCATCCATAATGTAACCTTGGCTGCTTAATATTTTAAAATCCTGAAACTGGAGGATATTTGGCTTCTGAAAAGTATTTAATCTTACTTTTAATAGTCTTTGCCAGACATATAGCATATGGCAGGCATGATTATTTATAGCTCACAGTTAACTTCTGCTTGTCACTTGTCAGCTGAAATACTGTAGGGAATATGTACTTAAATGATGTCTCTTGCATTAGAGATAAGACTAAATCTGTTAGTTGTTAGTTTTCAGGTATTTTTTTAAAGTAAAACTGATTAACAGAGATATCATCTCTGCATGCCATGCAGCATCAGCAGAGATTTGGCACTTACATATAAACACTGTGTTCCAGCATGCAAACATACACAGAATCAGGGTTTAAGAGCATAAACTATATTCTAGCTTGCTATGTGATTAATTTTGAAAACTTGAGGGGTTTTTTTGAAGACACTGAATAGTAACAGAAAGCAAATGTCTTTTGACAGAAACTGTCCAGGATAGTATGTTTAAGTATGGTTGCATCAAACTAATGAGGTTTTCCCACATAAAGCAGTTTTGCTTCAGTGGAAACAAGATCAGAAACCAGATTATAATCCTGTAGATCTTTTCTCAGTGTAATCAATAGGAAGTCAATTGCCCGCCCAGCTCAACAGATGTTTATAGGATGTCAACTTTGGACAAGCTCTAGATTTTTTTCTCTAATTACTTGTGAAGTTCTTCATATGCCTATGGAATTTAATTGTTAATGTTGTTAAAAATCATGCAATGTTAGAAGGTCACTGTGAGACTGATGAAGATGCTGTCAGATGAGCTGCTGTTTCAGCTATGAGTTACTGGTTTCCAGAAATGCCCACATTACTCCTGGCACTTGCCAAATTAAAAGACAATTTCATTGCCCCTTGTCCTCACTGAAGGAGGAGCCAGAGATGCACATATTTGTTAATCCCTATTGAAATAAAGTTTAAGGACTTTCCTCCTAAAGAAGCGATGAAATTCATAGCTTATTTTATTTTAATTCTGTTTCGGTTTCTTTTGTGAAGATTTGCCTAGTCCATAATTTCAGAGGGCAAAGTTGAAATACACTTCCAGATGAAAAGGCTGGATTTTGCATGAGTACCTTCTGAAGAGATTTTGGAGATATCTCTTGCATTCATAAATTCCTGCTTCTCTGTTTTTCTACAGATGGCAGTTTGCTTAGGCATGTTGTAGAATTAGCTGTCCAAGCCACATCATGTGAAATTCAAAGGGCCTTGGGTCTGACATCATTAATGCTCTCTGCCTTTCCCCCTATCCCTGCAGCTTCAGGTGTTTCCCTCTGGGTCACTTTTCATTAAGGTGAAAGGAAGAGGCCTTGAGTGCAGCTGCAGTGGTGCCCATCACCAAACTGCACGTGAAATCCTAGGAGCGGGGCTGGTGCTGCTCATGGCAGTGGGACAAATCCAGCCCTTGTTAATGGGGCTGCTTTCTGCTCACCTGGGAGAGCTTCTCCTCCTGGAGCACTGATGTCCATGTTCCTCTTGGAGCAGTTGAGTGTCTCACCTGCAGGTGATGCAATGCGCTGTTAATTTTCAGAGATTGGCATTTCTTCTGGAGCCTGACAGATTCGTGTTCAGCCCTTCAATGGAGCCTTTTATTAAAGCTCTGCCAAGTCCATCCAGTGTGTTAAATAATGACCTTAACAAGATTGTACCTTTTTTGCAAAGGAACACGGTCTGTTTTTTGTTTTTCCTTTTCTTTTCAAATGTGAATCATTTGCTGATTGTCTCTGGAAATGCTGCAGTTCTATATGGCCTTTCAAGGTGCCACCAGAGTTTCTCTTCAGCTGCCTGAGGCAATGCAGACTGGTTCCCAGGTGCTCCCCATGCCGTGCCCTTGGGCAGCAGTGCCCAGCCTGTGCCCTCACACATGGCTCCCAGAGGATGCACTGGAGGTGACATGCTGCACACAACCCAGCTGGGCTCAGTGTCCAGCAAACAGCTGTTAATGGAACCAAATTATTAAGATTGAAAGAATTTTTAATGTCTTGTTTTTAATCCATGAGGGTTTTTTCATCATACACACATCAGCATTTTCAAGAAAGCCCTTTAACTCTTTAAGCAGCTCGGTCTCTCACGTGAATAAATGTGTAGGGATCTTTCCCTATGTAACTGTGGAGAGTGCAGACCAGTATAAACACTGACCTCTAGGCACATGTCTGCTGGGAGTGGACAGAAGTAAGCTTTTAACTCAGATGCTGGAAGTGGCCTACTGGATGCTCTGGTGGGTATTACAGGCAACCTTGATTCCTGCTGTAAGCACCTCATTTAGGCTTTGCCTAAAAGAAGTTCACTGTATCCTTCCGTTTCTTTCCAAACAGGGCTTTTTTGAAGAAGAGGAAGGTAAAGAATATATCTATAAAGAACCCAAATTAACTGGCTTATCTGAGATCTCTCAAAGGCTGATGAAACTTTATGCAGACAAGTTTGGAATAGATAACGTGAAGATCATCCAGGATTCCAACAAGGTATGGACATGTGGTTTTGCCCAAGGGAGAGAACTGAGTTCCTGGCTCACATTTTGAGAGCTGTGTTTCAATTGAATGGCATCTGAGTGTATGTGTAAACTGCTGGGAACCATCTAGACTGCTAAAGCCTGGCAGGTGCTGTATGGAAATGCCAGTGTTATAGCAGGGCATCCCAGTGGGAGAGGAGCAAATGTTTGCTGCAGTGCAGAAGTAGGTGGTTTTCTGTATCATTTAGCTTTCATCCACTTTTGCCAATGGCTATAGTCAAAGGTACCACTCTTCTTGGGGACCTCTTGGTTAAATATCTTTGTGTTCATCCATGATCCGAGTATTGCATTTGGAAGTGCCAGTTTTCATCGGTATTTATTTATTTGTAAATAAAATTACATCCAAAATGTAGTGGATGCCTTGGAAGCTCATCACACTAAACTTTATTGTTTGCTGCTGTAACACAGGTGAACCCCAAAGACCTGGATCCCAAATATGCCTACATCCAAGTGACCTATGTCACGCCTTTCTTTGAGGAGAAGGAGGCTGAGGACAGAAAGACCGACTTTGAAATGCACCACAACATCAACCGCTTTGTGTTCGAGACGCCGTTCACGCTCTCGGGGAAGAAGCACGGGGGAGTGGAGGAGCAGTGCAAGAGGCGCACGATCCTGACCAGTACGTCTGCTCGCCTGCTGCCCATCCCAGCTCTCCCAGCTGAGCCCAGAAGGGCAGGTCGAGTGCCAGGTGTCCATCAGTCAGTTGTGCAGGATGAAAACTCATCTTCTCACTGTGTCTCTTGGCAATGTGCTTCCTTACAGACCTGCTGACCATCTTAGGGATAGTTGTTTTCATTCAGCTGCTTTAGTTTTTCTTATCATTGACATCTGAACTGTTCTTGCAGTGATGTAACTTGAGAGTGGTTCTGCTGGAGGCAGCTTAACACTCAGAACCATTTTCTTTTAATAATAAACAAGTCAAAGAAAGAGCCAAGTAGGGTGACGGTTCTGCTAAGGGTAAAACCTGCAGATAGAAATTTTTGTTCAAAGTGGGAGTAAGGTACATTATATACAATATTTTTTAAGCTAGAGGTAAGATTTCAATCGGTGTTTTAAGGCAGGAATGTCAGGAGCACTGGATATGGCTGCTCTTAATGAGTCATATTAAAGTGAAGTTCTTAGCTCCTTATCATGATTGAAATCTCTCTTTAAAAAAGCATCCTTTGTGAGACTACTACTGAAACTTGACATGTCTGAATTTTGATGTATGAGGAGCTGTCTGAGATGGAGGCGTTGTTCTCATGGGCAGCCGTGGGCAGAGAGGCTGATGTTCACAGCAAAGGCTCCCAAGTGACAGAAAATCCAGTTCCCCACCAACTTCAGTGCATCTGCTTCCCCCAAAGGACAAAGTGAAAAAAACTGCTTACAGTGCAAGCAGAGTAACCTAAAAGTTTTGTTCTGGCAAGTCAGGAAGGAAGACGCTGATGTCTGAGAGTGTCTCGTTACGTGACACAGCTTTGCTTGTAAGAAGAAGAAAGGAGGAATAGCTTGTGTGCAGTTTTTTTAAGTGCTTGAGCAGCAGTAGATTTTTTTGAGATCTGTATTGAAGCAGGTAGTTTCACTGGCTTGAAAGTGCAGCTGTTATGGTCTGTCTGGCAAAAACAGAGAGGGCTGTTCTTCTGGCAGAATATTTTCCCTGGGTTATTAAATGCTGTCATCGGTTCCCACTGCTCTCAGCATTGCTCCATCTTTGGTATTAGGTGGGAATTTGATGACCTCCTCTTCTCCCCTGCTTTTCCCTTTGGCAGGGAGCTCACCTTAGTGCTTTTCACTAAAGGAGACATTCTTTTCTTCTGTTTTTTTTTCTCTTTTTCTTTCCACTCCTGTTTGATAAAGTCATGTATTTTCATTTGTTTCCTGTGAAAACTTAGGTGCTTTTAGTCTGAGAAGAAAGCAAGGCTTCTGTTATGACTGGAGAAGTGGTGAAGTCAATTGTGCTTGGGTGGCTGGAGTGGCACCTGCACTGCATCTCTGCTCCAGAGCCTGCTGGGCAGAGGGCAAGTGCAGTCTGGCTGCAGTCCTTGGTTCACTGGCTCTCTGCCATGCCTGGCTCATGCTTCCAGCTCTGGAACTCCTGGGTTTCCTGCTCTCCAGTGAGACAGACACCCTGTAAACTGGAGCTTATTTAGGTCTGAGCTGACTGGAAGCAGATGCTTAGCAGAGAAGGACATGCATGGAGTTTGGGAGATCTTCCAAAGCATGGAGGGAAAGCAGAAAAAAATGTTAGCTTAGATCAGACTTAATGCACTATAGCAGTACCTTTGCCAAACTCGCTGAGATCCATGAAAGGCCTTGACTGCAAGTAAAGAGTTTTAAAGGTGAATAATTCCTCTGTCAGCTCCCATAGCAGTATTTAGGTTGAATGTTAAAAGTACCTCTTCCCTGCTTTAAGGATGATGTTTTAATAGTCGGTTCCTCTGCGGGTGGGTGTCTTGGTTTAACCTCAGCTGGCAGCTAAGCCCCATGCAGCCACTCACTCACTCAGTGTCTTCTGGTGGGATGGGGAAAATCAGAAGTGTAAAAGTAGAAGAACTCATGGGTTGAGATACAGACAGTTTAATAGGTGAAGCAAAAGCTGCACAAACAAGCAAAGCCAAACCAGGGGTTCATTCACTGCTTCCCATGGGAAGGCAGGTTCAGCCATCTCCAGGAAAGCACAGCTTCATCACACGTAACAGTGTCTTGGGAAGACAAACACCGTGACTCTGAATGTCTCTCCCCTTTCCTCCTCCTTCCCCCAGCTCTGTTGCTGAGCATGACACCATACGGTCTGGAAAATCCCTTGTCCTGGCTGTGTCCCCTCCCAACTCCTTGTGCACCCGCAGCCTCCTCTCTGGCGTGTGGGGTGAGGAGCAGAAAAGGCCTTGATGCTGTGTAAGCCCTGCCCAGCAATAACCAAAACATCCCTGTGCTATCAGCGTTGTTTCCAGCACAAATCCAGAGCACAGCCCTCTACCAGCTACTGTGAAGAAAATTAACTCTATCCCAGCCAGCACCAGCACAGTGAACGATTCCCAGTTCAGCTAAGCTGGAGGCTCGTGCCTCTAACATTAAATATATTTGATGCGATGGTTTCAGCTGTCTGAAATTCAGTGTGGGCTTATAATTTGGTGCTTTAACTCGGAAGAAATTTGTGGATTTTAAAATCTGAGCACTGAGAGCTTTTTGCCACGTGCATGTGACAGAGCTCGGTATCAAACAATGATGAGTTCAAAAGGAAATGCTATTCTAGTGCCAGGTAAATCAGAATTCAGTTTGGACCTGCTGTGTCACTTCTATTCATTTGGCAATCAAAACTTAATTTTTATGGATTGATAGAGATTGACAAAGTCAAAAGTTAATACTTTGACTTAATTGTTTTGCTTTCCTAAATAGTCTCTTGTTGGGTGAGTTCTCTGATCCATTTCTCTCTCTCGAGCAGCCAGTCACTTGTTTCCCTATGTGAAGAAGCGGATCCAGGTCATAAGCCAAACCAGCACAGAGCTGAACCCCATCGAAGTGGCCATTGATGAGATGTCCAAAAAGGTCTCAGAGCTCAATCAGCTTTGCACAATGGAAGAAGTGGACATGATCCGACTGCAGCTCAAGCTCCAGGGAAGTGTCAGTGTCAAGGTAATGACAATTTGCCACCTTTGTTTTCTTTTTTTCTCAATGCATGTTCCTAAATTTTTGTTCTGATTTTCATAATTACAGACATTTTTTGTCTTTGGCATATCTTGCATTCCAGTGCTGTTAGATCCCACTCTAAACACACAAAGGAATGGAAAGTTTTCCACTGGCATTGAAGACTGCTGGTTTTATATGCTAATATAATTATTGCATTAAAGTCTACTCTAAGTAAAAATGAAGACCTTTCCAACAAGACCATCACGGATCACTTGAGAATATGGCCCATCACAAGCAAGCAGATTATTTAAAGGGAGTTTTACTAGGATTGGCTTTGTCATTTCCTATTTAGGAAAGCTGGGACTGTGGAAGGCATGTAATATTCCTGGTGCTCTCATGGAAATGTCTTCAAACAAACACGTAGCTGTCCAGGTGGGCAGCTAGCTGGGGACTTCCAAGGGCCAGCACAGATCTGCAGCTTGTACAAGGTTGAGCAGCTCCTGTTTGCTCAATAAAACTCCTCAGCTTCCATCCTGGTGACAGAAGGAGTGAGGTGATGTTCTCACAGGCTAGGTTGCCTGAGGCCAGTCTCCAAGCCTTGGAACACAAGAGAAACAACAATGAATGGCTTGTTCTCTGAACCTAAACTGTGTATTTTTCACCCAGATAAATGCTGGACCAATGGCCTATGCTCGAGCTTTTCTTGAAGAGACAAATGCTAAGAGATATCCTGATAATCAAGTTAAGCTTCTGAAGGAAATCTTCAGGTAAACATTAATTTTAGGCTTTTCACCCCCTTGCACAGCACATAGGACACTTTGCATGGCCCAGGTAGCTGAGACACAAAATCAGGCTGATTTCAACCAGCCTAATTTACATCTGCATTTACCCTATCTTAAAGTCATTCCTAAGAAACATTTACTGGAGTTTTGGGCTGCCCTGGTAGAGTACATTCCTTTTCATTTGGGAGTGAGTTCTGAAGTTCACTTCTAACAAGGTGCAGTTACCAAGTGAGAGAAGAGATACAGCACTGTGTGTGTATATATAGATAGATAGGATTTTTTCATTACTACGAAACTTGTATCATTGGTTTTTTGTGGTTTTGTGCTTGCAGGCAATTTGCTGAAGCCTGTGGACATGCCCTCGATGTCAATGAGCGCCTTATTAAGGAGGACCAATTTGAGTATCAGGGAGAGATGAAGTCTCATTACAAGGATATGCTCAGTGAGCTCTCTGTAGTTATGAATGAACAGGTCAGAACATCTCTTCTGGTGCTGGTTGGGCTCATTGAGGGTGGCTAATTGTGTCTTCTAGTGACAAATGAAGCTGTAGTGCAAAATACGCTACAGAAGTAAAACCTTCCAATGCAGTAGTCACTGAGAAACAGTTTACTTTTTGGTTCTGGTTTTTGTTTCTTCCCCTCTTTTTTTTTTAAATAGAAGTATATTCTATATAGTGAATCTGACCAACAAAGATCTGTCTTCTGCCTGTCTTGCTACATATTGAATAGCTGAATGCTGACTGGGGTTTAGAGGCGTAGAAAGATAGTCAGTCTAAACTAGTGCTTTATGCTTTGCTTGCTTTGTCCTATAGCTGTGATGTATTTAATTAAAACAATAAATTGCTATTAAGATGTAGCTTATAACCACAGGAGGTATTTTTATCATTCCTATTTATATTCATCTTTCAGAGAAAGTTATTTTTCAAAATTTTTTTAATTTGAATACACTGTCAGAATAGATGCCATGTATTTTAGCAGCTTCAGAAGGATGAGCATGCAGGGATACATTGTCTGAACTGCATCCCAAAATTCTGAATTGGACTCCAGTGCACACTTGCAGCTATTCTACTGCTGTGTCCAGGCAGAATTTTTTTTTAATGTTTTCTGTTTCAATTAAATTTTGAGCGATTCTGCATATTGAAGTGCTAATTAAACCATGTTTAATTATATCTCTGCATGCTTATGTCTAGGCTACCTTAGATTGCATCTGATAAATAGGTCTTCTCTAGCAGTTGTGCAGCATTTCCAGGTGCCTGTAGCATCCAAAAGCACTGCTGGTGTAGAGTTACTTGGTTTAACCACTGGTATCAGTGGTGGCATCTCACAGAAGTGCCTAATTGACACTCACTCCATTATCCCATGCTGTCCTGTTCATCTTCACATATGAGGGGAATAAGGATTGACCTGAATTTCTCACCCATTGTTGTACTTACTGTGGAATTGAGTGAGTTTTTCACTGGGTGTGAAGCTCCTAACTGCATGCAGGCCTGGTGCCTGCCAGGTGGGGGTCGAGCTCAGGGGTGGCTGCAGTTCTGGGAGTTGTGTTCCTCTCCTGTTTAAGTCTATAAAGATTTGTGAACCTCAAGCATTCCAGTGATTTTATCATAACTGCTATTTATCACTGTTATATTAAGTATGTGAGTGTTAAGGGTATTATTTGTTAATCAATATTCATGCATCTCCCATGCATAAGGAATTTATTTTGGCCATCTAGTCAGTGTGCATAGGGCAGCACCATATGTCTTGTGTGAGCCACTGTTCCCTACAAGAATGGAAAATGGATGGTCAGCTCAAACAAGGCATGAGCAGCCCATGAGCTTCACCATTCATAAAATATTTGCAGAGTTCTGTTAAATGCTCATACCTGTATTTATATCAGCGAGCTCTGAGTTTTCTTCATACTAAATAATACAAAATTACTTGTACAAAGCAATGCTAATGTGTAAAGAGTTCATCCAACAAGAGTCAAAATTGTCATCTGTTTTACCAAAGTCATCCGAATTTTAAAATCCACCCTGAAAACAACCTCCCACTTGCAGTCCTTTGGGGAAGCCTAGAAAGGGACAGCCCCATTTTCCAGGCAGTGTGGGGTTTTGGGAAAACTCTACTCCTCTTGCAGTGAACTCATGAACTCCCTGCTCCTGACCAGAGTATTGCCTCAGAGAAATCACATGCCATAAACTGTGGCTGAAATATTTATCTCACAGTTGGAAAGCTTGAGGCTCTCTTGCATCTGTGCTGTGTGCTTTACACCGGTACGATTTGCCATCTTTCCCATTGTCGTATTCAAGAGAGTTTTGTTTCTCACCTACTGACAGTGACTTTTTCATCACCATATGTTTTTCTCTTTTTTGTTTTGTTTTGTTTTTCTTTTCTGACAGCTCTGTCATGGTCCTTGCTTATACAGCTTCTCTTCTTCCCTGTCTAACATTTCCCTCAGTACTATAGCCAAAAGTGGTATGTTCATTTTTCTTACATCTATTTTTTCTTTTAATGTCATATACTTCTCTCACTTGCTGTTTTTTCTGCTGGGTATTTGTTTAATTTCACCTCTAATGACTCCCTTCTCAGGGAGTTAACAAAAAAGATCCAAGGTATATGTGTGATGTGTTGTCCATGAGCAGTCTTGAGAGGCCTGTTCTTTAGGGTCCTGGTTGCGAACTTTGGGGAGGCCAGTGAGGCAGCTCGACAAGAGCCCCCTAATGCAAAAGCAAGTGCCAAGTCTGCTTTTAGTGGCTGCCAGGGAGTGCCCAAGTCCCAGTGCTCTTCCTGCAGCCCGTGGTGTGAGAGCAGCTCCTTCCCAGAGCTGCCCCAGCTGCTGGCTCAGGCACTGAAGCTGCCTGTGGTCATGTCTGCCCGAGTGACAGCTGGGGTGTGGCTGTCCTGCAGCCCTGGCCAGGGACAGCTGGGGGCTGATGCCGTAGGGTCATTCCTGGAGCTTTGTCAAGGGGAGAGGTTTCTCTTCCACTGCTGGTGCTGTGTGGTCAGTGGGGATGGTCCCAGTCTCTGCTGTGGATGCTTCAACAAAGCGCCCATGGAGGAAGCCAGGTTTTCAGTCTGCTTTTAGAGAAGTAAGTAGGAAAAAAGAGCTGTGACCGAGGCTAGAAGAGCTTCTTAAGAGAAAAAGATCTTCCTTCTTGCTAAAGCCTATCCATAGGACAGGGCAGAGTGAGCTTTTGTCACTGCTGCTCCCCTGCAGCTCTGCCCACAGGCTCAGCTTGGCACTTGGTGCCAGCCCTGCTGCCGGGTGTGTGCAGCTCTGTGGGGCTGCTGCGTCCCTGAATGACAGCGTGGGCAGAGCTGGGCCTGTCTGTGCCACGGTCAGGAAGTGCCAATGCAGGTGTCTGTATGAAAAGTGTAGGGGACTTTTCAGTTTTGAGAGTGGTGCAGTTCAGGGAACCCCATGGAGCTTGGCAGAAGCCAGCCCAGCCCCATTTTACCCCAGACTCAGAGGTAATCAGGACTCAGACTTTATCCCTGTCCCTGCAGCCTCCATTTACCAGGGGAAGGTCCTTTTCCTCTGCCAGATCCTTGGCATCGTTGCGTAACAATTAAAAAAGGGGAAGTCTGTGGTTAGACAATGGGCACTTCAGACACCAAGCTATTCAGCTCTCTCTCACTGTTGCTTATTTTTTTCTTTTTTCTGAAAAGATTGCATACAAGGAGGAGTCAGCAAAACATCCAGGGATGGAGCGCACGTATTCACGAGTCATCCCTAGAGCCAGCTCCTCTGTGCCAGCAGCAACCACTCCAGCAAATCCTGATGCTTGACTGCAGCGTGGGGAGCATACGGCCTCAGGAAGATCTGGTGTCTGGGGTGGGGTTTCGTCTTTGCTGTTTGGGGTATTTTTTCCTTTTAGATTAATAGTACTGAAAATTAAGTTGAACGTGGACAATACCAGGAAAAGGCTTTTAAGAGGGTTAAGATTTTAATTTAATGGAAGTCTTCACGGTGTTATTTTTAAAAATGCAAGCTTGAGAATTTTTTTTTATTTTTTTGCCTGCCCCAATATTTGCACATTCCCTCTCTTTTTTTTTTTCCTTTTTTGTTCACAATTTTTGGTTTTGAGCAGCCTTTATTAAGCCAGGCTGGTCATGAAATTCCCATTGAACAGATAGGTACACAGCAAACCCTAAGTTTGCTATAAATTATAATATATCTAATACTAAGTCCTAGTATACATGTATTTTAAAGGTCAGAGTGGATGTTTTATAACATTTAAGCGTATTGCAATTGTAAATAGAAGATGTGTAAAATATGTCATTTTTACAAAATTTAAAAAAATATCTTTTTAGTTAATTATGACAGTACTAAGAATATGGATAACATTTCAGTTACCATTATATTAAAATATTTGTGTATGTGTATAAAAGCGTCCATAAAATTTTCTCTTTGAAGGTCTGTGCATTGGTTCATTCCTAGGACAGCACTGTCTGGAGTGGTGGAGATCAGGGTGCCTCCTGCATCCTGGCTGTCTGTCGTGTTTTGGATGCTGACAGACACTTATGACCATCTGCAGCATGTGGCTTTGGATTCTCTTCATGGCCCCAGACTGAAGTCACCCTGAGAAACAGGCTTGGTGTAGTTCTCCTGCTTGAGGCCAAGAAAACTCTGATTTTCCTTTGAAGTTCATAGTCCCAGATTTTGCCTGGGGCATACTGGGAAACTTGGTGCCTTTAGTGAGATGTTGGTTCCAGTTTCTGCATCATATGGGGATAAGGTGGAGTGATTCTGCCAGTTCTTAGGAGTTCCCTTTAACCTCAGGAGTTCCCTGAATGTTCATTCATAGAAAATCCCGGCTTTTAGCAGTCCCTGCTCATAGTGCCTGTGTTAGAATTCTTCTCTCCTATGCACACAGTCCCCACAAATCTGCTAAGCTGTATTTTTCTGTTTTGCTCATTTTCCCTGGAGAACCTCCGGTGATTCCCCTGAGGCCTCCACAGGTTTGTTCAGGGCAGAGGCCAGCACTATGGCTTTCTACCTGGGAGTACCAGGAGGAATTTTCCAGTGTTTTGCCTCATTCTCCCCTCCTGTCTCTTCTCATAACACCCCAAGTTCACAACTGGTGCATCTCAGCTGGAGTTGTAGCCTAGCCCTGCAGGCCAGAGCCAAGGGTGGGCTCTGAATTCACCCCATCTCTGCATGCAAGGTAGAGGTGCCATCACCCAGCCTCTACCTGCTGCTGTCTCACTAAGCAGATCAGGAGTTTTCCAGAATTCTTCGCTAAGGTTTGAAATCCCCCCAGTGTCCTTGCCTGATGGGGGAAGGACAGGAGTGTTTGGGACAGGCACCATGGTTTGGGATGGCCCTGCTCCAGCATCAGTGCAGGGACAGGGTGACCCTCACCCAGGGCTTGGGAAGAACCTGAATCTCACGTGGGCGCTGCACAGCAGCCTCAGCCACACAGCTGGACAGGAGCTGAGCCCTCCTCAGCCTCACCTCCACAGGCCCAGCTCTGCTCTTCGGACATTGCTCTGCAAAACCAGTAATCTACTGAAAGGAATGATGTCTGGCCCAAGTTTTAACTTGCTTTATGCTGTATATATAGTGGTAGGTGAAGTTTTACCTGCTGTTTTTATATATATATCTATATATGTCAGTGGTGGCAGCAGGACTGCACCACACAGAGGTAAGTGAGCACCGATTCCTCTTGTCCCTTGGTTTGTTGGTCTCACTGGACTCACTTTGTGTTTATGATGATTTGTGTTTATGGATGGGTACTTCAGAAGCCATCAAGGTGATTTAGAGACAGACTGTTTCTAATTAATGCTCACAAGAAATGAGCAACTACATCTGGCGCTGGCCGTCCTTGGGAATAACTAGATTTCAAAAGGCATGGTTTGCACTGAGGGAATGTTGCAGGCTGGTGCCAGGCTGGGCTGAAGCCAAGCTGTGGTCTGTAAAGCAGAGGTAAGGAAATCCCTGGATTATTTTCTCAGTTGATTGCACACAAAATGAGTTTCATGAGTAAGTCCAAGGGCCGTGGGATTTGGTTTTATTTTAAGCAACCAGCTCTGCAGCCTCCTCTGGGGCTGGGGAACCAGCCCATATTCTGGGGCTGCCTTGTTGCTAGTGTGAGAGATGCTCAGGCTTGAGTGTAGCTGGGTCCTTGCTCCAGATGGCTCTTCCTCTCCTGCTGTGTTCACACACCTTAAACTTAGTCGGGTGAAGGCAATTAGCACAGACATTAGCTTTGAACCAAGGCTGCAGCAGGGAGAGAAAACAAACCACTAAACCATGGATGATCCCAGTGTTTGAGGGGAGAGAATGAAAGAAATGGAGGACTCATTGTGAGGCTGTAGGATGATTACAAGGACAGGGTTTGTGCCTTTACCATGATAAAATTCAGCAACCCAAACTGCAGAAGACAGATGTGTCACACTGAATCTCACACCCACCCTGCCTGTGATGCTGTAGGAAAAGGCTCTTCATACAACTGCTGCTTTTTAAACTCATAGGAGTACGTGAGGTCTGCACCGTTTTTTCTTTTCTACCAAAAGCTCCCCTTTGAGTCTCCTTTTGTCTAGGGCAGCCACAAGACCATGTTTGGCTAATCTTGGAGCTGAGGTTTTCTCCAGTAAATTATTTCACAGTCTATTCTTACACCTTTTCCTCCAGCTGGAGGAGGCCCGTCCCCCTGGTGCTGTAGGCGAAGCTGGTGAAAGATTCCTTTTCATCCAAGGAAGGAGATCTGCCCATGCCAGACTCAAATTGAGCTTCTTTAAAAACTTTACAGAGTGCAAAAGAAATTATTTATGTTTCTTACTTAGTGGAAGCTATCTCAACACCCCAAAAGGAGTTAAGTGTTATACATATTTTATGTTTAATCACATCTGTAGTGACACCCAACCACAACCAAAGGCTTAAATTTCAATTAGAGGGAGATGTATTGAATGTTTAATGGTAATCATTCCTTACAGGGTAATTATATCTTAACATTCACTGGAGAGATGTTATATGGGCAACATAATATCGATCTGAGAAGGAATTTTTTTAAATTTTATTTTTGGATAGTACCTAGTGGAAGGGGATGATCTATACCATTCATACTCCAGACACACCACCCCTGTGCTGGCCATGGGCCTAGATCTGGGAAGAAGTGAAATGGCGTCCATAGCTTTAAATGTGGCTGTTTTGATCTCAGCATGAAAACTGTTGTCCCACATGTGCTGAGAAGCTCCAGGCTGCAGGTACCTTTTGCATCAGTTTGAACATTTTTTAAACTGACTGCTCAATATTTCAGCTCCCAAGTAACATGGGAGGATGAATCTTCAAGACAGATGATCTATCAAGGACATCTGCTATGAACTTGAATGTGTTTACCAAATTTTAACAAGTTTGGTATGCATGCAAAAGATTTTTGTCTTAATATTTAGATTATCACAAAACTAATCAGTGTTCACATTCGCTACAAATTAAAACCATGAAGTAAGCTTTGAAGCTAGGCAGTTAAAATCAAAGGATGTTTAAATCAAATATCGAAAGAGAACAAAGAAATAGGATTTGGAGGAAAGCTTTCAAAGCTGTAGAAAAGGAAAATTTTAAAAACCAAACAAACTAGAATGCATTTATCATTTAAGAGAGTTGCTTTGAGATAAATAAAAACTAATCCAAAAGGCAAAGAACAGCCACACCCATGTAGAACTACAACCATGACCAGGAGGGACCTTCATCTTCACCATCACTGCGTCTCCTCTGCTTTCAATGAGCTGCTTGGACAGGAACCACCAGGCACAAACCACCCAGCCCCACACCGGTTCCCTGCTCCTTCTGCCATCACTTTGCGGTCTGGAAGCCACAGCATGGAGTGGGAAGAGTTGTTTTGTTATTTTGTTTGAGTTCTTTGGCTTTTGCAGTGGCCCCAAGTACACACACCCTGACAAGGCAGGGCAGGGTCCCGCTCTGGTGGGCACACACTGCAACAGTGGAGAGAAAACGTCCTGGGGGTTTTTTGGGCTGCTAAGGTGCCATGGGCCAGCTCCTTGCAGGAGAGCACCTGCTTGGCTTCGGCTCCCAGGTGAGCCTTTGGTGGGAACAGCCACTGCCTGCTCGGGTGAGCCTGTGATGGGAACAGCCACTGCCTGCTCAGGTGAGCCTGTGAAGGGAACAGCCACTGCCTGCTCAGGTGAGCCTGTGACGGGAACAGCCACTGCCTGCTCAGGTGAGCCTGGGATGGGAACAGCTGCTCTGCACCAGAGCAGAACACGGCTCATGGGACATCAAAGTGTGAACACAGAGCTTGGGGACAGTGGGTCAGCACTTCCCCAAGATCAGACGTGCTGGAGCAGTGTGGTGTCCAGGCTGCCAGGGCTGGGACACGGGATCACAAGGCCTCAGGATCGTTATCCCCTGCCTCATTACAACCCCAGTGTGGTGGCCATTCACACAGCTCCACTGCCTCCTTCAGGGCTGATCTCTCATGTACTTGAAACACAGAATCCTTACTGCAAAACACAGGTGAAATCATTTGCTAATTAAAACTGAACAGAATAACTAATTTTAGTGGGGAAAAGCAGGGGGAACTTTGGGAAATGCCAACCTGATGCTTTTGTTTCAAAATTATTTAAATCGGGGATGTGCAGAGTTTGCTCTGAATGAGGCTGTGCCCTTCACACCAGCTCCCACTGGGGCTGAGGCAGCCCCTGACAGACCAGGGTGGGCTCATGGCCAGTGGCAGACCATGCAGACCCCAGCCTGGGTGCCCACAGCTCTCCTCACACAGGCCCTTCCAGCCTGTTTTTTGTTTGCAGTCCACAGAGAGCAGCTCTGGGCAGCCATCAGCTCGCTGGGCTGCTGGGGGAGGAAATGAGAACATTATTATTCTTTTCAAGAAAAGTCCAGCACAGTTCCTTGGTGAAATATTAGCTATGGAAAATATCAAGTAACTTTCCTACCTCCGAGGCATGTGTTGGAGCATTTGGAGATAGGAAAAATAAGAGTACAGTGAAGCCAGCAGTGTTAAGGGAAAGCTGCCACAGTATGTAGATTATCAGGCCAAGAGAGTATTGAGTGGTTTTAAGGCAGAATGGTAAAGAGCTCCTGTGGGAGAGCCTCCAGTAAGTGGTGTGTGTATTTCACACCGTAGCTTCGAGATGCAAAAACACTGGCACCCGAGCAGTTCTGGCTCATGGCACTGCGGGAGGAGGTGCTGCTGCCCCTCAGGGAAGCTGTACCCAACAGGTTTGGCATCAACCCTGGGCGTGTCCCCTGCCTTCAAGAGCATCTCTGAGGCACAGTAAGGTGGGAGTCACGGTAATGAGTGTCCTTTAAGCTGGGAGCCGTAGCCTACATGAGATATGCACATGGTTTGTAACATTTCATTTGAGTTGACAATGTACAGGTATTTTTAGAAAATTCTCTAATGCAAAAGTGCAATCATAATTACTGACGTCTCTGTGCAGGTTGCTGAGGTTTTTCATTACTCACTAGAGTATCTTGAAGCTCTCAGTATAAACATCTCATCGTGAACCAGCAGCATGTTTCCTTTTTTCCTTTTAATTACCCCCCATCTTATAGAAGCTGCATTTTCAGTGTGTGTTTTAAGCTGTGCTCCCCATGTGCTGCTTCAGTTACCTGCAGTCACTCACTTTTGGTTAGGAACAGCTGTGAGGGCGTTACTTACCCTGTGATACATTTTTGTGACCTGCAAAAGCCATGTGGCATTCCCTGTAGTTCTGAGTCATGGTTTAGAAGTCTTTGCACAGGTTGCCTGCAGGTGACACCTTATAGCTACAGGGATTCAAATATACTCACGTTTTATATAGAATGTTTTGCTTGAGAAAAGAAAGCTGAGTAAGAAATAATTATTATTATTATTATTAATTTTAGGAAGGATTTTTTGCTTGGGGCTGCTCTGCAATCATGAGGCTCTCTCCCATGAGTGAGGGCTTGTTTTAATTTGAAAGATATCACAAGCTCTGTGCAGGTAACTTTGGGCCCGGTTGTGAGCTCCTCATTATGAAAATCTCCAGCTGAGCATAAAGATTCTCTTGCATGAGGCATGGGTTTGTACTCTGTAGCATATGTTGTGGTTGCAGGGGGCTGGCATAAAAGAGACTAATTCTGATTATTCCACACTAACTTGAGGATCCATTTAAAGGGACAGAGACCCACAGCCTTGGAAATGCAACACGGAGAGCACTTGAAGTGCTCTCTTAAAAGTTTGAAACGTTTTGGTAGCCTTACTTTATACCAGCCCAGTCCAGAACCACAGCCGAGGTTTTCAGATGTGACTCGTGTATATTGGTGTTTCTATTTCCCATTTTCAGGTTAAGCCTTGTTTTTCAAAAGTGTTGAGCATCCCCTGCTGGAATTCAGACCCCTTTCAGAAACCCCGAATGCTCAAAATCAAAGCTCTTTTAATATGGGTTATGTGGGATTTTCTGCATACATGTGGGAGTTAAGGCACAGTCAGGCAAATGGTCCTTGCAAAAGGAAAAGGATGCTTAAGAGACATTAATAAGTTAAACAATTACCTTTTAACAGACTAATCAGATAACTTTGTGCCATCATTACCTAATGAGGTATTGAAACCCGAGAATGCTTTACGCACATAATTGATTTTTGCCATCTTGCTTTGTTTCTGGGAGCTTGTGCAGCTCAGTCCCCACAACAGCCTCGCTGCACCCGCTGTGAGCAGCAGTCCCCGCCCAGCCGCGGTTAAAAGGGAGCGTTTAATTAGTCATGAGAGGAAGGCAAGGTCTCATTCAAGCAGGGGGAGCAGCCCGGCTTGCACTCGCTCACGCCCGGCTCCACGTGAGGCTGGGGAGCGATCCCACGGGCTCTGCCCTCCCCGCTCCGCTCCCCCCGCACGCTGCTGCTCGTGTCTGTGCCCCAAGGCAGCCCCCGTGCCCCCTCCCACGGAGCTACCCCACCTCCTCTGCCCGCTGCAGTGCCAAGGACACAGCATTCCTGCACGCTTGGAGCTGCCTCCTGGGCTCGTCTTGCCAATCCACAGGGAAATTGTCACCCGGCCGGGAAGCTGCTGTCCGAGAGCGCTCGGAAAAGGGCTTTGTACCAAAGGGGCGTGCGCCGGACACCGCTCAGGGAGTGTGACAGGGGGGTCTGCCGGACACTGCTCAGGGGGTGTGACATGGGTCTGCCGGACACTGCTCAGGGGGTGTGACACGGGGG
>VZRR01002584.1:2137638-2188122 GCA_013398015.1 Oreocharis arfaki
GCCGGACACTGCTCAGGGGGTGTGACACGGGGGCGCCGGACACTGCTCAGGGGGTGTGACACGGGGGTGCCGGACACTGTTCAGGGGGTGTGACACGGGGGTGTGCCGGACACTGTTCAGGGGGTGTGACACGCGAGTGGCGCTCGGGGAGGCGGCTCCGTGCGGGGCAGCGAGGCTGGCTCAGCCGGGGCACGGATGTGTGATGGGGCAGGAGCATCGTGAGTGCTGCTCTGCGCTCTCACAGAGCTCTGCCCGCAAAGGCACCATCTCAGCCCTTTTACACACGTGAAAAAGGAGTTTTCTCCCCAGCCTAGGTGGGCTGTGGTTCTGGGAGACGCCTCCCTGCTGGCATGGTAGCACTGGCACCCTCCTGCACAGCTGCCCCAACACCAGCGTACTTCACCCTTGTCCTCCAGAAGGGGCTTAGGAATAGCAGGTTTCGGCTGTGCAATAAGTAAGACCCGAAAGTCACACTTTTTAGAATAAGAATGGAATTTTTTTGCTATTTCTGTCTGTGGGAGTGTACCAAAACGGGCCTTCAGGTTCCTCTGACTTCAGAGGGGTGCCAGCTCAGAGGAGGGGGAGGTACTTTCACAGATAAAACTGGGAGTGCTCCAAACAGGCCCATAATGAATCTAGTCAGTGAATAATTAGCTGATTGCCCTGGTGAAAGCCTGAAGCACTGCTGCAGAAACTGGTATGAGCTCCGGTAGCTGCCTTTGCTGTGGCAGCTCAGCTCTGGCAAGGAGCCCAGACTGGCCCGAGGAAGGAGCAGTGGCCCTGCCCTGCAGGGATGGACTTCTTCGGCAGGTGACTATGGGCTGGGGACTAGGACTGAGAGCAGCATCCTCCCCAGGGAGTGCATGGCCAGGAAACTGCATTAAACACAGATATGACCAGCAAATTTGAGAGACTGGGCCATTTATGCAATTATTAGAACATTTCTAATTTCCAATGCAAAACTGACTCTGTCAAATCCTTTCCTCACAAGAAGGATGCATTTCTTCACATGGGTGAGCATTTGTAGATGAAATGTGTCCAAAGCAAGATGTGACCTGGCCTGGCAGAGCAGCACCTCTGGGGACTCTGATGTGGCTGCCAGTATGCTGGGCTCAGATGAGGAAAGGCCTTGCAGACCGTGCTGCAGGTCCCACTGCATTCAAGCTGTTATCTGAGTGCTCGGAAGAAAATACATTCAAGTTGAGCATCAGTCTTAAACCTGCTGCTGAGCCTCAGGCCATAGGATAGGCCAAGTAAAGCATAGGGACAATTTAAATGCATAAAGGTCTAAATGTCTCAACTTTGAGAAGAATGAAAGGGGAGAAATGAAAATTGGAAAAAAATAAAATTTCGTTTCTTAAATTTACTGTTTACCTCTTACTTTAACATTTAAATGGAGAAGCCACTGAGAGAAGGCCAATATGGCATCATATTTGGACATTAAACCTATTCAGTCCTTTCAGATGTACAGCAGGAAAATGATCAGAAGTGTGTCAGCAAAACAGAATCAGCGCACAAAAAAAAATTTTTGTTAATTTTTAAATCCACTGAAATGTTCTTTTTTTACCTCCTTAAATTGTACAGGCAGATTCAGAAGAGAAGCAGGCTCTTTTGCACCACAGTGAAGCATTAAACATGTCAAAGTCAGAAATCAAGCAAGGACTCGGGGCACAGCAATGTTCTTGCACAGTGAGAGTTGGAAGGGTTTGGCACTGACCCTGACCAGAGCTGCTGTTGTGCTTTTGCTTGGTCATTTTTTATAGGATGCATAAATCCAGTGCTGCTGACATTCGAGGCTGATTAACAGCAAACCTTCCCTGGAGACTTCAGCCCTGGCAGAGATCTGGGCTTCAGGTTTGGTGCTGGGATGATGGAGCTGTGAGCTGTTCTATTCCCCAAGATTTCCTGTAGGGGCAGACGGGCTGCTCTGCCTCTCCCCCCTCCTGTCCCAGAGGGGCTGGGGATGCTGTGCCAGTACTTGTGCTCTGCTGGTCAGGTTTAGCCCCAGAGAAGGGAGCCTCTGTCTCTTTGCACAGGGGCTCTTGTGCCTCTGGGAGGCAGGACACACCTCGAGCTGCAGCATGTCATAGAAAATGCCCACACACCTGCTGCTGATGGGTTTTCCAGGACAAAATGTTGTGATATGCTAAAAAGAAATCATCATACTAGAGTAGCAACGAGTGCTTTTTGATTTTATTTTTTTTTATCTCTCTAACCCCAGGGGAGCAAAAGGGATTTGTCAAGTGAGACAGCTACAAAAGCTGTTCAGCCGTGGTGGTGCAGGTGCTGTTCCCTGCTGGTGGCAGTTTTCACACTGTCCCTCACTGCTCTTAGTGCAGCCCTTCCCCAGGGAGCCCCTGCAGCAGCCTTGCACACACAGCTACTGCATGTCACCATGCTGGGCAGGGGCAGAATGCAGAGCTGAGCTCCCCATGGCTTGGATGAAGGTGCTGCACAAGGTTTCTGTGTTTTGTTTACAGGCTTTCTGCTGCAGTACTGTTTGGTATGCAGTTTGTACAGTCCACTGAGACAGAGCACATGCACCAGCAGCCACACAGATATTGCTATGGGGCTCCTTGAGCCCAGCAGCTACCAGAAACTCTGTGTTTGGTTATTCTTCTTAGTAGAGAGCTTCAGATGTGACTGAGGGTGAAAATAATTTTACCCAGGTCTGTATCCTAGCAAGCACAACTTGCCAAAGCTTCTCAGGTGTGAGAAATTGCCCTTTCTGTTAAAAGACTTGTAGTGTTTTCTAACAAAACCCACACAGCTATAGGTGTCTGCAGAGGGCTCAGGAAGGCACACTGAAGATACACTCGGCCACAATCTGCAGCCTGCCAGTGTGTCAGGGCTAAGAGGCACCCGGCATGTTTCCCATCCCTGGCACACAGAGCAGCAGCATCCAGAACCTGGCAGGGTAAGCACACGTCTCGGACCCCATTGAATCTACAAAAAACAAGGTTGGATTCGTGGAGCTCTTTCTGCTGGCAGGGAACACACTGGTCAGCCCAGTGGCAAAGGCAGCTTTGCCAGGTTGTTGTTGTCCAAGACTCCTAAGTCATCTGGCCCTTGCAGCAGGAGCAGCTGTACGAGGTTACAAGATAAAAGTCATTTCCTCAGACGTTTCTGGTGCATCAAAAGGTCTGTGCCTGCTCCAGTCTGGTTCCAGAGGAGCAGCAGGCATGGGATGAGAGGAGCAGATGTCTTCAGCTACAGCTGTGATAAGCTAATTGCTGAGCTGGTAAGTGTCCTCTGCCCAGCCAAACCCACCAGCTGCAGGATCAGCAGCAATATTATAATTGCACATGGGTGCTGTCCCTGCTCCAGTGCCTGATCTGTTTGCTGGAGAAATAGACCCATAATGCTCCTTAAACGTTATCCCCAGCACAGGGGCACCTACACTCTTATTTAAGCCTGGGTCCAAGCCCGAGTCAAATGCATGGGTGCTGTGGGCTTCATCTGCAGCCTGAGAGCTCACATTTGTTTCACCTCTCTGCCTGCAGCCCGAACCATGCAGAGCCCTCTGGAGGTTCCCAGGAGGTGACAGCAGGGCTGATGCTGGGCAGCAGCACCTCTGCATAGACCAGAGGGCTTCCTCACAACAGTCCTTCTGACACCTCTGGAAAAAGTAAAACTGAGTCATCTCACGTTTGAAGCATCTCACAACAGTTTTCCTTTCCTCCCCTAGCCTCCAGCAGCAGAGCGGGGAAATGCACGCAGCCGGTCTTTTTTTCCTCTCTCAGATATTCCTGAGCCACTGTCGAGCTATTGGGAAGTGAATGGCCTCAAAGCAAACAGTGTGTTAAATTATTTCCCTGTTGGCTTTCCAGCATTCTCAGTTCTGTACTTTGAAGTAGGTTTTGGGGAGCGGGAAGGCTGCTCCACAGGTTTTTGCATCTTACTGCCAGCAGAAAGATGGCTTTAGGGACCAGGTGATGAGAGAAATACGAGGGATTGTGTTTCTTTTGCTAATGCAAGAATCATGCCTGGTCTGTCTCTCGTTACACTCCTGGGATGCTCGTGCAGGTGCTCCACTCCAATGAGCCTCCCTGGGTGCCCAGAGAGGGCCCAGGCTCTGCTGCAGCCTTCCAGGAGAGCTTTGGTCTACCTGCTTGTCCATCACAGATGTTGGCAGATGTTGTTAATAGCAGGGTTCTTGCACCGTATCAGCTTTCATTTAGAAATTTAATTTTCCTGTGAGAAATTGCTAATTCTGGAATTGAAATTCCAGATGCACAGAGAGAAAAAGTGTAATTCACCCTGTCTTAAGGGAGAGATGAATTGCTGCCCAGCAAAGGGCAACTCTCTCTCTATGCTGTGGAGATGATCCCTGGCCTTTTTGGGCAAACCAAAGGAAATGGGCTCTGTCCTCCCCGGCCGTGCGGAGAAAACCAAGAGGCAGGCGAGGGGCGGGCGGGTTTTCGCTGGGGCAGCGATGCCGTGTTGACAGTGATTTGTGCGGCAGGGACAGGCCAGCTCTGCTCTGAAACGCGAGCCCCCGAATGAATAAATCATGGCCCTCTCTCAGCAGCTCGGCCCAGCCCTCCCAGCGCCGGGACCTGGCCCGTGCGGGGAGGGACTCCCGTTGTCCAGGGGCTTTTAAGGGCAGGGTGTGCCCGCGGCCGGGCAGGGGCTCTGGCGGGGCGGCATGGAGGGGAACACGCACCTCCTGCAGCTCATCCGCAAGATGCGCTCCCAAATCAACAAGCTGGAGAGGGAAAACAGGGCCCTGAAGGGAGAGCTGCAGGGCTGCGGGCCGAGAGCTGCTCCGGCGGACAGCGGGGCGGCAGGAGGAGACGGGGACGATGCGAGGAGCCCCGCCACTGATGGGGAGGGACCGGCTCCATCCCCGGTACCCCTGCAGGGGAGCGCCGCGGCCGCTCCAGCGCCGAGGGAGCAGACAGGTACTGAGGGGGCTGCCTGGGCTGCCCGTGGCACCCCGGCACTGCCCATGCAGGAGGCTGTGCCCGGTCCGCAGGGAGCGGGATGAGCTGCGAGCCGGCTGTCGGCTTAACTCCCCGGGAGTGCTCCGGCCTCGTTCTGTGCTCACACCGATCCCACCGGCACCGCGTGTGGCTCTGCGGGCTTCTTAGGGTGCATCCCCCCAGCTGAGCTTGGTGGAGTATTCTGCTGCTGCTCGAACAAAGGATTCAACTCAGAGAGTTTGCTTGAGCAGAGTTTGGCTTTCTGCTTTGGGTTTTCGCAGGCATGGACTCTCCTCCACGTGCCTGTTTCAGGCAGAAAAGGGCCGACACTTGTTGCCATAACTCATCCTGCCCTAGTAAAAGATGAGAAAAATACTACAAATAATAAGAAATAACACTGCACTGTTGGCTGCATACATCACTCCAGATGTGCAGCTTATTTTTGCTGATAATGCAGTTAATTCTCACTGAGGTAGAGAGGGGTCAATATACAGGAACATATTCTCTTCACAGTTTTATCAGAGGAGAAAAATGGAAGTATTCTTCAATTATAGAAGTCTGGTTGGGACTTCTGGAGGAATTTATGAAGCAGGGATTAGAGCAAATGTTGCTTGGTGAGGAGAACTGGAAAAATGGCCCCACAAGTTTTCATAGAGACAAATCTGTGAGAAGGAATGAGAGGCTGACCAGCACTGGTGGGTTTACGTGCAGCCAGAGGGGTGCTGTGAGGGAACAGTGCTTCTTGCCAACCCCACTGGCCCTGTGGCCAGGTTACCAGCCTGAAGGCCTCACATGGGGGCTGCTGGTGGCTATGGATGTCATCAGTTTGGGAACAGCTCCACGGTCTTTTGGCAAGTGGGAAAGCTGTGCAAAGTGTTTTCTAACCCTGTGGCTCTTCCTCTCCAGCTGCCTTCTAGGGCAAAGGGTGGGACCTAAAGGGGCTGTCTGGCCTCCTCTGCCTCTCAGCTTCACCACATAGAAAACGTTTTTGAGCCCTCAAAAAAGTGATTAAAAATGGAATGATAGATCATTTGGGGTTGGAAGGGACCTTAAACATCATTTAGTTTGAACACCTCTGCCATGGAAAGGGACACCTTCCACTAGACCAGGTTGCTCAAGGACTAATCCTTCCCAGCCTTGAACACTTCCAGGGGTGGGGCATCCACAACTTCTCTGGGCAACGTGTTCCAGTGTTTCACCTCCTAAAATCTCATGTCCTCCCTTTTAGCTTAAAACTGCTCCCCCTTGTTCTATCACTGTCTGCCCATGCAGAAAGTCNTCCTAAAATCTCATGTCCCCTCTTTTAGCTTAAAACTGCTCCCCCTTGTTCTATCACTGTCTGCCCATGCAGAAAGTCGCTCTCCAAATATACATTGAGGATATCTGAACTGTTGTTATGTTATTATTATTATTGTTGTTGTTGTTGTTATTTTTATTGTTATTGTTATTGTTTCTAGCTCTGCTTTTTTCTCTGCTTCTCAGATACTGCCATGACTGTGAGACGCTACCCCACCGTCTCCCCAGCTCCTGTTCCTTCCAGCACAAGGTCCTACTGGGCTGGCAGGAAGCCTGCAAGCCATGGGCTCCCAGAGGTGCCAGGCAGTGCCCAGCCCCTGGCCCATCCTGCTGCAGCACAGCACAGCAGGGAAGAGGAGAAAGGGCTTGAAAAATCACCGGCCAGTTGTCTCTCCTACAGCCACTCCAGGAACATGAAGCTGTTTCAGGAGCACGTCTATAAGTGCAGGTAGGTTTGGTTTGCCTTCACAGCATCACCTGCCTGGGCTGGTCACGGGTTTTACCCAGTAAGATATATGGACTTTGCTCTGGGTTTTAGTATGTTATCAGCAAAATTGTTGTCTGAATGTACGTGGACCCTGCGCAGACTGGAGACCTCTTTTGAGGAAGCTGTCCTTCTCCTCCCTGCAATGCATGAGGTTTGGCAGTGGAAGCAGGTTCAATTTGCTATAGAAAGGAGAGGCTGAGGGACTTTCTCTATAGAAAGGGGCTGAAATCTTTGCTCTGTTAAAGCCAGGCAGAGATTTGCAGATTGATGTGATGTTCTGACAAGCTGAGCTTGAAAGAGATTTTTAAACTTTGAACAAAAAGCATGGAAATACCAAGGAACTCTGCACTATGCCTTTAGAAGTGTGATTACTGTGGCTCATGGATTTAGTTGTACTGTATCTTATTTCCCCTGTAACTGAAGTGTTACAAGTTAATGCTTTCAGCCTTGAAAAAAGTACTCTCAGGACAGCTTCTAAATTAAGTGAAATGGCTGCTGGACCAGCCCTGAGTGTCTCTGCTCATTGATGAGAAGCTTTCCTGCACAGGACAGCAACCACAGGGGGAACCAGCAGTAATGAGACTGTGTTATATGATAGCCCAGCCACATCTTGTTGCTGATATATCCACCTTGGGAATTCATGCTGATTCCTGGGTTCAGCCCAATCATGCTGTGCTCAAAAGGAAAATAATTCAAATTACCTCAAAGCACATGTTTGATCAGGGAGAAGTCCGTGGCTCTGCCCACCTGCCTGTGCATGTCCTGGGGCAGGACTCCAGTGGCTACCTTGGGGGCTGACACCTGCTGTGGGCTGTGCCACCTGTGTGGAGGTACCTGTGCATGGCACATCACAACAGCTTTCATTCTGTCCCCCTAAATCCTCAGAGCAGACCAGTGCCCAGCCCCCTGCACTCCCTGTGCAAATCTGATTTGGGTCCCAGCTCCTTGCTAAGAGGCTGCAGGGAACAACGAGGCCAAGCTTTCAAAGGCACCTGGGTTTTCGTGTGAGGACATTTCAGGGTCAGATGTTTTACAGCAGTTAGACACCTAAATTTAGTCCCTGGCAGGGAGCTCATGTCGTTTTCCAAAGCACCCTGACCCTGTAACTCTGGATTTCTTCCAGGGGAACTCAAGACTCTGGGTGCACATGAGCACTTCCAGGGGGTTTGCCCTCCAGCCAGCTCACGTGGAAGGTGTGCGTGGTCGGAAACACAGGGGCAGCGTGCAGGAACGGGGTGGCAATGGCAAATACTGCTGCTTGCTCGTGAGGGGAAAGAGCTTTCAAAGCAATCAAAATAGCAGCACAGATCTGTTACATCGAATGCCTGAGGACCTGCCGGGTGCCCCGTGGCCAAACGACAGCGCTGACGATTTTATCGCTGTCATTAGAGCTGCCTTGCCAAGCTGAACAGTGACTCGTGTGCACTCACTGCTGGCTGCTTCAGGAGGAGAAATGGCTGTGGAAAGAGCTTTTCACCTAACCCCTTCAGCAGGCTGGTTGATCTCCTGAAGCATGAAGCTTTTTTTTTCTTGCTCCAAAAAAAATTTAATATCTTTTATGGTCTTAATGGTGGCTTCTGGTATATACCCAAATGTCTGACACAGACACCAATCTTAGTTAGCTTTTCACTAGTAAGATAATTTCTAGCAATTAGTTCAGCAAGCTTATTAAGCCTAATTTTTTACAAGGATGACACTTTTGCTTCCCAGCATGCTGGTTCATGTCAGGTTTTCCTATTCTTTGTTTATTGTAGCTTCCTCACATTTTGCTCCAAAGGTATAATCCTGTGTGTGATATGAATATTTTTGCTTTAAAATTAACTCTGTAGAACTATCACCTTGAATTTATATAGAGTGCAGTTGCATCTAAGTAACAAAAAAGCAGTACTGCTAACAAATCATCTGTAATTTGCATGTCTAAAATATTTTAATTCATATATGCTAAAGCATTATTTCTACCAAGGGATTCCCACTGTGTTTGGTAAATGGGAAAAACCATTAAATATTTAAATACAGGATAAGAGAGGCTGAGCACTCTTTTCAGGGCTATTATACTAGAATTACTGAAGGGTCTCTGTGGGTGCACATGCACCCCTAGGGTTCTGTGCACACACAGCTTTGTTCCCACAGGTCAGGCACTGACAGAGAGATGTGAGACTCCATGGGAAGAGGCAGATGCTTCCAGCAGAGAGGACCGTGCTTGGTCCTTTGGGATGACCATGTGAATGGCATGAAATCCTGCCTCCAGTAGCGTGCAAGGGTTGAAAGCATTTACTTTTTGCTTGCTTTGTAGCAAGCAAAGGTGTTTTGTAGGTTTTTTTTAACTTTCTCTGCATGTTTTATACCTTTGTAATCCTCATAATGATTTCTCATTTTTTCTCCAGGGGTAAAGTAAAGGCTGTGAGTTTCCTCTTACCAATGGATATGTCATCATTTGCTGAAAAGCAAGGTTCTCTCAAAAGCCCACAAAATCAGAGCACGAAACATCTAATGACCGTCACTGAAAAGGATATGTGAGCTGGTGAATTTTTAAAGGGCCATTGATTCCCGAGATAAATTGGCCTTAAATGATAGCTGTGTGTCAGGTTCCTCTCCTGCAAAACGCTTTGGCAGGATGCCCACAGAGCATCACCCAGCCGTGTTTCGGGTCACTGGCCCAATGTTCAGCACGGAAATGGAAGCCACAACAAAGCCAGCTGGAAGCCCAGACACTGACATGAAACCCCACAAAGCAAAGGTACCTCCACAAAGTGCTTCTGTACAACGTGTCTCAAGGACCCCTCACCTCAGGACTGATGTGAACAGGGTGTTGAAGCTGGGTTTGGTGTGTTTGTCACAAAAAGCAGAAACTGTGTCACCCTTTGTGTTTGCTGATTCCCCTGGCAGAAAGGCGTCTGATGCAAATGACAAAATAAGAACTATCAAAGAGCCTGGGCCAGGTTGCCTCTGTAGATAAAGCTTTCAAACTTCACAGTACTAATACAGCAAAGTTAAGGAGGTGTTACAGAGGCAGGTAATGTTGCCCTGAATTTCTGCAAAGCTTGGCAAAGAGTTTATTTCCATTTGGAAATAAACTAACCCTAACAGGTGAACACAGGAGAGTAAGGGTGTGTTCACCTCTAACAGAGCACAGGAGAGTAAGTACTTATTGGTATGAAAATGTGACTACAAATCTGCTTCCAACTTGCTGTGCTCATCCAGCTGGAGACTAAAGGCTGGACCAAGTCAAAATAGGAAGTACTGTGGGTATCAGAATTTTTCGGGAATGGCTTCTCAGCACAGCTCAGACCAAAAATCATTAACAGAAATTCAGCACACAGGTGCAAAATAAACGTGAGAGAGAACTACATACAGCTTGTAAAAAATGAGCAGTGCTTGTTAGTCTAGTCATATGAGTAAAGATAGCATTCCATGTGTTTATTTTGATTACTGCTATTTATGGAATCAAAATACTGCACTTCTATTTCTTTATGTACAGGAAGCATTGATGATTGAATATTGTATACAGATTGCATGAATAGTAGATGTTTGTACAGATGCCTTTAAGGAAGATTTTCATCTCACTGTCTACTCTTAAAGTTTTGAATTTTCTAAGGTGAAAGCAGAGACTTGGTGTGAAAAAAATCCCCTCTGGATTTTCCATGATGTTGTATACTTCTATGAAAATCTGTGTTCCTTTTTTTTTTTTGTTTTGAATTTCACCATGGTATTTTATATTCAAGTAGACTTTTAATATATTCTCACCATTGAAGTAATAATTTCAATTTCACTGCTATTTTATTTGTGTATTTTTATGTTCTGCTTGGATCCACACAGAGTTGCATTGTAATGTCAGAAGTAATGAATTAATGACTTCCAGCAAATGAGTTTCTAGTTTGGAAAGTTTAGTGAACAGCCCATTCTAGGAGGCTTTATAGGGAAGTGCTTTTTAAATGTTTTAAGGAAAGCATCATTTTTGGGAACTAAACACTGCATATGTGTTCAGTTAAGCACCTAAATCCAGTTGTTTTCACTTAGGAAAGTAACAAAAGTCTTTGAAAAATCTGGCCCTTGGACCTTTAAGGTACTCAAACTTTTACACTTAATGTTTTAATACCAGATTTAATGGGATTTGGGAATCCATATGCTTTAGAAAGCTTTCAAAAGCCTCAACATTTAATTTTTCTAAGCTTCAGCTTCCGTGAAGCAGCAGTTCTCTTCTCTCACCCTTTCAATTCACTGTAGATACGTGACTGACACAAAGACTGTGCACTTTTGTAGGCCTAGAGGAAAAAGAGAACAAAAAAGGTGGAAGGGAAAAGAAAGCAAAGTAGTCATTGACAGATGGCAGTCGGTACATTAATGAAAAGATTTATTTTTGGATTATATTTTGCAGTCTTTAGCAGTGCCTACAGATTTAAGCACACATGATGATGCACAGGCACATTAATTTTTAGAAGCAGTTGTGCAGATTTGACCCAGCTTTGCACCTCCAGGAGACCCAGATTGTAGCAGATGCCACAGAGAAAGCACTGAGCACATCGTTTTTACCACAGCACAGCATTAAGTAACTTACCATGGAGCACTTACTGGCAATTAAAACATTCCAATATTAAACATCCATAGTTTGTTCAGTGCAAGAAAGGCAGATTTAAGCAAAGCAAGTGTTAAAGGACAGAGAGATGCTGGCAGCAATTAAGCCACGGTTCTTTTCTTTCTTCTTCCCAAGATGATCCATACAAGTTCAGAGGAGCTCTGGGCTTCTACCTAAAACTACTCTGTAATACATCTATATTAAACCCCAGATTTTATACCCACACCCTATTCACTGGTGGCCAGAGTGGCTGGACCATTTCCAACTGGAAATTCTTTTTTTTTCAGAGAAGTGGTCAGTGCTGTTCAGCCATGTAGGTGAGGGACTGCAAGAGCAGCAGCGACAGAAAGAGCTTCCCTGCTGCATTCACACTGGCCACTGAGAGATGTAAACTCCTGTGTCACACTTGTGCTGGGGACTAAAGTGGCTTTATATCTCCACGGATAATGACAGGGTCCTCAGCTGCCATTTGTTAATGACGTGTTCTCCGTTCCATCAGCATGACTGGTCAGGAGTGCTGAAACACATCTCTAGGCTGGAGACACAAGTCTTGTCAGAGCTCCTTCTTGACTTCAATCACTGGGATAGTGCTGATTTAACCAGTGCTTCACTTTCACATCATTGTGAGTGAGAGAGAAATTGGGTATTCCCATTCTTCAGGAAAGTCTTCTAAAAGCTATGGTCGTACTCCAGAAGCACAAAGCCATGAGCACTGGGACAATGGGGAGGAGTTACCAAGGGTGAAGGTGATATTTAGATTGTGTCTGTAGCAAAGAATCCAGTGTTTGAAATCTTGATACCCAAATTAACACTTACAACCCTTAGATGCAGCATCAACACACAGTAGATCTCTCCCTTGCCAAAATAATGAACAATACCTAGGTAACAAAATCCAAATAAATAAGGAAAGCTTTCCCTTCATAAAATTGAGCTCCCTGAATGGAGTTCAGCCGTATGGTGGAAAGTCCTCCTGTTACAGGGTGTGCCTACAACAGCATTTCAGTTGGTCAGGGGTACACTCCTGAGTGAGTTTTCTGCTCAAACCCACCTACCATACTTTGTTTCTCACTGTAGAGTGGTCTCACAGCACACAAGTGGATCTCTTCTGGATGAAACTAAGTCAGTGCTCATGAGGTGCTCCAAAAGCTAGCAGGAATTCACTGCATGGGCCCACACCTAGCAAATCCCCTGGAACACCTCTGGTGTGGAGAACAGCACCGGTGGTTTCACTCTGTGCATCCTCCTCTGCTGCTCTAATTGCACTAATTGCTCGTGTAGACAGAGCTCCTGGAAGATGGAGCTCCTGTCTCAGATTTGAAAAAACAAATCTAACCAGGTGAAATTTCATCTGGCTATACTATAACGAGGAGGAGATGCCTTTCATCAGTCTTAGCTCTCTGTCTGGTGTTTAAAGAGCCTCGCTCTTGCTGCAGACACAGGGGGGGAAATGTGATGCTCCAGGCTGTTAGAGAGCAGTAACATTATCACCTTCTCCAGTGAGTTCTTGCTCAAAGTTCACATTGGTCTCATGCCTGCATCCTTAGTCGATGAATCCACACGCAGAGGTAATAAATCAGTGTGTAGGGCACATCTTCTGTCAAAGTCAGCCACCTACTCCAGGCTCCATTTATAGGAGTGAGAGCACAATTTATGATGCCCCAAATCGTCTGCCACCTTTATATCCATTGTATTTTTGCTCCTCTGTCTGAAATCCCTGACAGATGAACTTCAATTTTTCTCTGCCATTTCTGATCAGGCGTAATCTAAGAATACATCAGCATGGAAGTATTTCAGCTGAGGAGCCTCTGACACCAGGTAAATAATGTTGAACTTGAATGCTGTTGTTTTCAATGATATTAGCAACATTAATTCCAGCACTGACAGTCTCCTTCTGCAGTCTTGAAACTTAATTTTTCTGTTTTGCTGGGGTGACAAAATGAGAAATAAACTTGACACTCGTTTGACGGTCTCAGATAGGTTGTAGGTCTCGAACAGTCCTTCAGTGCTGTGATAGATCCAATGCTTTGTAACTCCACTCTTTCCATGTCCTTCTATGCGTGACACATATGGCTGGTTCAGAGATCACAGATGCTCTTTTTTGCTGTTGGGTGCTATCAAGTACACATTATTTTCTCTCCAGGATGCGAGAAAACAGGTTGTTTTAGACCTATTCTGCACTTCTACTTCACGATGCCTTCACCCAACAAAAGACCTGTTAAGAGATTAAGCTGTTATTGCAGTTAAAACGTGGATGGAACTCTGCTAACATTCCATGGGGAAGTTGCTGGCTGTGCTGGAGCCAAGACAGATGGTCACTTCAGGGAATGTTTCTTTTATGGCAAGCGCTCATTGAAGTTGGAATATTTCTAGCTGGATGAGTCACCTCTTTCTCGATTGCTGCATCAGATACCAACACATGATTTTTACATGGGGATATTCAAAGATGTGGCACAGGCTGAAAATGCATCTTCAAAGCATCTTGCAAGGGTTTCTTTCTCCACTGGGAGTATTATATGGCCCATGTAGATTGATTAAAAAAATTTCCTCCACTGTTTTGTTTTTACTGAAAACTGTGATGAAATGTCTTTTTTTCTTTTTTTTTTTTTACAAAATCATGTGGTACTCATATATAAAATCAGTCCCATAACAGCAAAATGCACAAAATCATAGTAAAATTTCTCTGTTTAATGTAAAAGTAAGAAACTTAGAGCAAAGTGCAAAAATTAGAGCGAACATTTCTATTCTGTGGCTCTTCAGCAGCAGGTTTGACTCTTCCCTGGTTTGGAGGACGAGGACCATCATTTGCATGCTGGTTGCCATGGAGACTCCCATCGCTTCTGGAATCACAAGTTTTGCCTGAAAGGAAACACGCCTGCAGTGTGAGTTTTTGAGGAGCAGAGAGGTTTCTGTTTGTCAGCACACCACATACTGGATTCACTACCACATCTAAGCAGGTGGGAGGGAAGGCAGTAAAATATTTTCTAGTAATTAGCGACAACATATTTAGTCTGTGTAAAATCCACAAAAGACATAAATAGAACTACAGGACTTGCTGAATTAGATTAGGTTGTTATGGCATCAAATCTGTTATCTCTCAGTATCAGCTGCTTCAAAGGAGAATGAACTTTGGTCACAGAACATGAGCACGGCAATAAATTCTTCTGACTCCTGAAGCAGTCTGGCTTGAGGACTGAAGTCTCCCTTGAATTGGTAAGGCTCCCCCATAATTACATCTTTTCTAGGAAAAGATGTGTACATGAACAGTTCATGGGTCTGTCCCTGTTTATCCATTCTATTTGCACTGCCAGAAGGGCTCTGGGGTTTGACAGCTCTGTCACCTTCTTTCTCCCTAGTGCACAATCAACACCTGGGATTGCTCCAAGGGTGAAATTTGTCTGGCCCTAAAGAGTGTGCAGAAGGGTAATGTGTATATGTTGGCATGAATTTCTGGCTTGAGTAAAATAATGGTTATTCAGAAGCCTCAGTTACTTCTTAGTTCTGTGGTCTTTGTGAGATGGTAACCAAATAACTACCTGTTAAATCTCCAACTTTCATCTGATTTCTTCTTTTGAGGCTGTTTTGTGCATCTGTGGGACCATCAACATACTTCATTGCAACAGCTGGGGTCTGGTCCTTTTCTGGCTGAGTCTGAGTAGCTGGAAGAAGAACAAAAAGGACATTTAATTGGATTGTATTAACATTCATTTGTTCAAGGAGGAAAATATGTGTCAAGTTGGCTCTACCTGGCTGATGAGAACTTGGTATTGTTTCAGTCTTGCCTTCTGGAAAGGACTGAACAGATTCATGGCCAAAATCTAAATCTTTCATAGGCCTTCCCATAATCTCATTCTCAGTTGCAGATTTATTTCTGATGAGGAAGTATGTGTGCATTTTCCCTTTGCCTTTCACTTCTATTTCTCCTCTTTCAGTAATCTCAAAATTCTTGTATTTTAGGCACCTAAAGTATGAGAAGCAAAATGACACATGAAAATCCAAGACAAGTTAAAGTGACACTGATGTTTTAAAAGAGCTGAGTGATCAAATCACAACAGTCTGGGTAAAAGAGTCTCAGTTCATGGACAACTGAGGATTTGTTTCAACTGTTTGTTTGAGCGTGCTGTGCTTTCAGAGCTTTACACGTACAGCCTGATCAAAAATTAATGGATCACATAGTCAAATACTTCAGTAGGGTGGAGGGTTCTTATTGACCAATAAATAGAAATTAGGAACTGAGGCAGCCAATATCAACTAGACAGAATTATCCTGAGTCATTTCATCAGAGAAGGCAATCAGGTCTGTCAAGCATGACTTATTTATTTTACATTCAGGCTTGCTATTCCCAATTGCCTTTTTCATGTGTCCAAAACCAGCCATTTGATCTTCACTGGGACTGACATGAGGCTGATCAGCCTACAGTTTCTCCCTGTCCCCCTTTTTTTCCATACAGCTGTAGCATCTGGCTTTCTTCAGCTGCTGCAGTGCTGACAGTCACGGCCTTCCGAAGCTGACAGCCAGCAGCTCTGCAGTGCCACCACCCAGCTCTCATTGCCTCAGATCCCTTCTGCTCCCATGCATTTCTGTAGATTGAGGTGTCTCAAAAGGGCCCTGCTCTGATCCCCTTCCAGCAGTCAGAGTTCACTGCTCCTTGAACCCTGACTGTTGGTGCAGGGACCTTGAAGATCTCATCAGTGAAGACCAAGGCAAGAGAGGCCTTGAGTAACTCAGCCTTTCTTCAGGGCACTGTCACTGAATCACCTGCCACAGCAGGTCCATGTGTCTGTTTATATTCTAGCATTGCAGAAGCTCCTCTGACTGCCTTTGAACTTTGTTGCCCATTTCAGTGCCAGCTGAGTTCTCACTTTCCCAGCATCATTCCTGTGTGCCCAGACAGTGCTGTTGTACTCCTTCCTTTGTAGTTTCTTTCCTTCACTCTTGCATACAGATTTTATGCATACATAAAGTTCTTGAAAATACAGTATTAATTTTTTATGAACATGAGTTTCTGGAAAGTAAATTACAGCATGAAGAGGATAGCTGTTTATGCAGTTAATCCTTAGTAAGTGTAAATAAAACTGTTCCACTACAAATTATGATGCTCAAACAGAGAGATTTAAAAGCTTTTGTTATTAAATGTTCTAAATGTTCTGACTGTCTGTCTAGCATCTACATCAATTTATCAATACTTCCAACTAAGCTATCACAATTTTAAAAAAATATTTTGCTCACTAGGATGGAGACTCTCAAACCTCTGCTTCTATATATAAGTACGTTTGGAATAATTAGAATAAATCAAACGCTTTACGAGCAGTGACTTCCCTTTACAAGCTGCTTAAATGAGTGACTAAGCACCATCTCCACTGAAAGGTGCAGCTGCCACGGCAGTGTATTTCAGCATGAATTTGAACAGGTGAAGTTTCCACTGCAGTTACTCACTGATAGGCACTGGAGCTCAGGTGAATTTTGCTCGGGACACCGTGGCTCTCCATGCGGGAAGCGATATTCACCGTGTCTCCAAACAAGCAGTAACGAGGCATCTTTTCTCCAACAACCCCAGCCAAGACAGGACCTGTATGGATCCCAACTCGAATCTTTACAAAGACATAAAACACCCCCCAAAAATGTCACTTGTTATTTAACATCTTTCTTAATGCTATCCAGTTCATCTCAACACAACACTGGACACCAGTATGATATCAAATATCCACAGGGAGAGGCCCTTCACAAAAAATGTGCCCATGTGGGCCTTGCCCAAAGCCACAGAGGAGCCAGAAGCAGCTCCTTGAGGTGCTGCTGCAATACATTAACCAGAAGCTCAGCACGAGAAGCAGACAGACACACGTGCACTTTTGTGTTAACTTACTTGGATAGGATTTCCAGAAACTGGGTTCTGTACTCCCTTGGCTGCCATTATCATGCCCAAGGCAAAATTAGCAACTCGCTCAGCATGAGTGGGTACAGGCACAGGGACCCCACCTACCACCATGTAGGCATCTCCAATCGTCTCCACCTTTAATTGAGAGGGACAAGCACATGAGCACGGCAGGTAGATCTCACTCAGGTTAGTGTTTTGCTGTTCAGGGCTCTTCTTAGCTGCACCAGCTGCCCCTTTTTCTTAAAAGATGCTTCCAATCACTGAAAAGCTTCAGCACTTGTGAGTTTCCTGGTGATGGAGATCCTTTCCTTCACTCCACACTGAAACTTTCAATGCGTTCTGTCCCTGCTCACTTGCCCCACTTTAGCTATCAGTGTGAGAGACCCTAAGGAGAAAGGGCTGCTGTGCAAGTGTCAGGCTGTTTGCCTTCCTCTTACCCAGGGCAGACCTACATGCCAAGAGCTAGCCCGAGGCACAGCCTCCTGAGCCAGGAGGTTACTGATAGATGAGTGCTGTTAATTAGCTCTAATTCACAATTGGTGCTAAAAGCACATTTCTTATTTAGGAGAGATTTATTTTTTAAAAAGTCACAATAAAGCAAAGGAGCCTATTCACTGCTGATTATGATTAAGGGGTTCACATGAAATTAAGGAACCTCCAGTCTCCAGGATGTCACAGAACACAGTGTGAGCTAAGCAATTTGGGAGCATCCTTCCCTACAACCGGCTGTTTTCCCACAACAGCTGCAGCCTGTGAGACATATGCTGAAGGGTTTGTCCTCCTTCAGGCATCCACTCTCCTTGAAATACTGAGAAATACTTTGGATTTTGTTCCTGTACCAGAAATTTTGCTGGGAATAGAACAGACCTGTTTTGAAACAGAGAATTCTTAAATGTTTACAATCCACTGTAAAAGTCTGTTACATGGGAAAGAAATTTTTTAAACTGCTCTTACAAGACTTCACTGGCCCATTTCTCATCACCAAACAAGAGATCTTTTAGATTAGATTAATTGGCTTTCTTAAAAATTAACACCAATAGGAGAGTGGAAACATAATGTAATATTTGGGTTTGTTCATTGACATAATGACTTAAAACTGTTCAGCACATCAATCTCAAAGAATGTGTTCCTGCCCATGCCTTCTATCAATAGCCAAACCCACAGTGATGCCAGTAATTTTCTGTAACAAATTAAAAACAACTGTAAAAAGCTACTAATGCAAATAGATACCCTAATTATTTTTCAGCCGTAGTAGAAGATTTAATTTAACAAGATTTATTCATAACTTTAGCTGTTTATAAGCTTGGGCCCAGTTTCTTTGATCAATGTCACTATTTAATTTCTTTCCCAGTTCCCTGCAACAGTAATCTCATCCTTGCTCTCTGTACCCCAGTAACCTCCTTCAATATTAATAGGAGTTACATACAGGCATCAAAAGGAGATTATTATAGTGACAGATCATTTACTCATGATGGATGATTTAGATGGAATATGATGCTAATTTATCCTAAAATCTGTGGGCCATATCCTGGATACTTCAATTATTGAATACAGATTCCTTGCCAAGGAAGAAATGCTTCTGATTTCCGAGTACAATTCACTGTGGGATGAACTGCAAGCCTTGCCTGAGCAGGGAATGAATGAGATCTGGATTTCACTCTTTACTATTTCTGCCTTCCTCAATACTTGATGAGCTGGAGACAGACAGAAACTTAGGAACTGCTCTTCAGCACATCAAATCTGGTAACTCTGGAAGTGTTAATAACACTGTTATCATAGGCCAGACAGGGCTCTGATCTTTCCAGCACGGTTTGGAGATCACATGTACATTACGGTCTACGTCTAATTGATGCTCTTTGGGGGTCAGCAGGAGATCAATACCATAGCTGAAGATCTCCATGAAATAAAAAAAAAAGTCTGGGTATTATCTGGGTATTTCCTGGGTATTGTTTACAGCACCCCTTTCCACCAAAGGTGACAATGATAGTGACCTATTTACAACAAGTTCAGATAAAGGAACTAGGAAAATTTGTCATGTTGGACAGGCATTTGAGATAGGTGAGAGAGAGATATATGAAAAAACAGCCATTCTGGTATTAGCATTGTGGAAAGAGGCTTTAGTCTATGATAGAAGTTGCATTCCTGTTCGAAAATTTTAAACTGATTTATTCACACTTCCCCTTGTTTTTCAGTTTGCGTGACCACTACAAATAGGCAATGTTTTATGGTTTATAAAAAATCATGCTGTGCTGGAGAGGACTGAAGGACATTTAAAAGCAAAAAACCCAAAAGCAAACAAAAAAGCCTAGCAAAAAATTCTGCAGCCTTTTTAGATCAGTACCTACCTTGTACACGTCATGCACCGTGGTCAGTCTGTCAAATCTCAGGTACATTGAATTTAACATGAGAACTATCTGAATAGGCTCACACTGGGCACAAATGCTGGTAAAGGTCACCACGTCACTGAACAATATAGTGCACTCCTTGAACTCTCCTGTGGGCACAAAGAGCTGTGGTAAGTACTTGTAATGGCTGGACAATCGTGATATCTGTCTGAGACTTGTTTGCAAAGATCATTCCATGGCCTCTCAGTTGTAATATTCCTAAATGGGTGCTGAGATGAGGGAGAAGTGTCGGTATAAGACTGTACCAAATATAAGAATCCTTGCACATCTCAAACAGCCCAGAGATCTGAATACATCATATACAGGATACACTTAGCTCGTTATCCTTAATTTCATAAATGTCCTTACTAAAGGGAATTTAGGCATTTTATTGCTACCCTTAGTAACAACGGGAATCATCATGATTCCTCGTTTATAGACAGCATAGAGGTACTAACAGAATTTTCTAAGAAACTCCACTTTCTTTTTTCCCTTCACTTCTGAGCCCTTGTTTTCCTGTATACCCATGTTAAAACCAAAATCTCTGATTACTGTTGAAACACTGAATTTTGTTCATTGACTGGGCAGCTACTACCACTTTTCATCACCTAAGGAACAATACTGGCAAAGAGCTCCCAAAGCTTTCTTTGAAAGAATAACCTAATTTTTATTATCAGTGAGATTAAGGGGCTGGGTCATCCTCCCACCCAAGAATGTCACCAAGGAGAGAATGGACTCCACAGCCATGGCAAAGGGGCTGTGCCAGCACCCCAGTCTCTCTATCACCATCTCCTAATGCACAGATCCCATATCCCAAATGCATCCTGTTCATTCACCTGCCTCAACTCGCTTCCCCTCTTTCAGCTGGTTGGCCACGTGCTGGGGAAGCATGGCATAGAGCAGAGCTTCAGTCTTCTTCTTCTCCTCCTCCAGGTGCTTCGACAGGATCCTCAGCTCTTCCTTCTTCCTCTCCAGCTGGTTTGAGAGCTCCATCTCTGCCAGTCGCTGCTGATTGAGGAGAATCAAATCCCTGGTCACGTCGTGAGGGGCAATGTCTGCGATGTGCATCTGCCGCTCCTCCAGCTCGTGCAAAGTGCGAAGCAAAGGTGAGCAGAGGTAGAGCATGCACTGCAGGGACTCCATCCACATCATCTGGCCTGTGGGGAACAAGTGTTGGCAAGGGCTTTCAGCAGTGTGGCCTTTCACACGTTAACACCAGCGTTACTGGTGTTAATTTTAGGGGATGAGTTCCAAGGACAGTGGGTTTCTGTAGGGTCTGGATGATCACAGGAATTTGTTTTCTGTGAATTAGAGGTGAACTTGTTCAGAGGAGCTACAGTAAGCAAATAACAAAATGCCAGGGCCCAGGAAGCAGTCACTCCCTCACTGCAGGTGCTGAGCAGAGCCCGACTGTGACTCAGATCTCTCCTCCTCATGAGGAACCCCTGTGCTCACAGCATCTCTCCTCTCCTTTCTGCTCCCCTCCCTGTTTTCCCCTCTTCTCTTCCCAGCTGTTCCTGAAGCCAGTCAGTCAGAATCATGCACATGGGAACTGGGGCTCATAGTGATTAAGCAAGACATTTGAAGGTTAATTTCACAGTGCATAGTTTGTGTCCCAGCAAAGTCAATGGCACTTTCCTTCCGGGAAATTGGAGCTTTCAGTCACTACCATAATCTAAATAAGCAGTTACAGAAATGCCTTAAAGGTAAAAGGGATTTTTGGTGGGCAATTCAGTTTACTGAGTTTTGGTTGAGGTTTGATGATGATTCTGATTTTTAAATTTTTTATTATTATTATTATTATTACTATTGTTATTGACTTGCCTCATAAGTATCATAGGTTTCTAAACAGCAATCTTGAAATTCCTGTTTCTTTCTTTCTTTCTCCCTCACCTCATCCCCAGGGCTACTGACTACTAGCTTTAAAACTAAGAGGATTGAAATATCAGAAATACCATGTGAATTAACCCCTAGAGCATAAGAGAAAGTACAATTGTACCCATGACTAGTCTAAGTTCTTTGTTTTGGTAGCATTATTTTTTTCGAGGTCTCCCTAAACCCTTAATTTTTTTCTGAATCTCAGGAATACAAGATTTGACACCCATTACATAAAGGTGAAAGGAGACAAGAGAAAATTAGATCACATTACACAGCTCAGAAGAGCAAAATTGAAGTCACAGAACACTTAAACCAAATGTCATTATAGTTAATTACACCAAGCAGAGGATCATCCCATATTCTGTCCTAGTAAAAATAAAGCAAATACAGTATCTTTTTTGCTGGGATAATTTTAACTGGTAAACTCTTACGTGGCTTTGGGGGGGTGTGTGAAGACAGAAATCAGAATCTGAAAATGTGCTACAAAAAATAAAAGCACAGAGAACTAATCTATTTTTAATCACATTTGAAACCCAGCCAGTAGCAAATAACTCCCCTCAAAGGCATAAATTAAGAACAAATCATGTATTCACATGTGGGTTTTGCAACATCAGAAAACCACTTTATTTCTAAGCCTTTCAAATAGGAGCAGAGTTGTTGTTTATGACTGAAAGCCTCCAAAATCTGAGGTGATAGCAGAATTTGTGTACAAGCATCTCCAGTTTCTCTAAACAGAACCATCTAATCTTCTCTCCCAAAGGCTATTTATAGGACTTGAGAGAGGTCAGGAGTGCACCTCAGTGTAATTCCTGATTTAATATGAGCACTTGTGCTATTGAAAACAGTGAAGTACCTCTCAGCTCTAGCATTGGGCGCTCTTTCCATGACTCAGGCATCATCTCTCTTCTAGTCTGGAAAACAAATTGGCTGTTGATGAATTTCTGAATGCTGGAGATGGCGAAGGGCACTTCTGGGTGAATGATCCTGAAGTACTGATCCAAGCTGATGCCCATGGTCTGAAGGCCAGGTACAATCTTCTGAATGCTCACCCCAGCTTGCTTCACTTTGAGCTTAAAAAGAAAATATGGGCCACGTGTTACAATTCATGTCCCTTTGGGTTCAGACCAAGCTACAGCTGGTCGCTGTTCATACATTTCCACACACTGAGCCTTGCTAGAGCACATGGCTTATTTCTGAGCAAAATTTCTACCTTGTTGGTGTAGCACTGCACAGCTCTGAATGCATGCCCTTCATAGCAAGACAAAGCCCCAAGAAACAAATGTTGTTATTAAAATGTTTCTTCCTGTCAGTTGTGAAAAAACCCCAAAACTACTGTCTATTATCCCTGCTTGCATTTGTGTAGGCCTAACAAACAGCCTTACAGGTAGCTGCAGGAGAAAATTAGAGATACCAGAGCGTCTTGCATTCCAAAATGAAAATAACTGTGGCATAGAACGCCTTGGCAAATATTAATTTTCTAATAGATGCCATGGGTTACTTTCTCTTAACCGTGTCTAAAGGTTTAGTCATTCTTCTTTACTCTGCTGACTCTACGTGAGCTCTGAAATTCTACAGAAATGTTCTCCTCTGCTTGTCATCAGTTATTGAAGCTCTGACCCAGCTACCAGTAATGGGTGTAGGACTTGTCTTCTTTGCACACTAGTAATGTTAATAAATTATGCATACTGGCCCCCTTGAAAGGTTTTAGACTCTGTATTTTGGCTGATGTGGGCACTAGCATGAAGCAGATTGTGTGCTCTGGAACCTCAGTCAGCATGATGCCAAAACACGTTCCCTGAAGGGAATGTGTTCAGTGTTCTTCTGCTGTCCCATCCTCAGATCCTCCTGTCTTTGCTCCTGTCTTAAGCCAATATTCTCTCCACAGAGTTCAGAGCAAGAGGAGCTGTAGCTTGGTGGGAACCCAGGCTAGCTGGGAACCAGCCAGAGGGCAGCCCTGACAAGGGGCTGCAGAGTATGTGTGCACGGGAGAGGAGACTCAGTCCTGCCCCAGAAGGTAAAGAGATTTTTGGGTCCTAGATGGGGCTGCATGCTGCCTGGTTCAGTAGGTAGCTGGGTTTTCCCAGCAGAAGCATGTAGGAGTAGCCTCAGGAAGCACATAGAGGGAAAAAACACAGCAAAGCCCTCAAAGCCTTGGGATAGATTAATGGGAGGAGAGGGGGACTAATTATAAGTGCAAAGCCAGTTTAAAGGATGGGACACATCTCTGGTATATCCAGGGACAGGAAGGTGGCCAGAAACCTCGAAAAATTCTGCTCAGTATTTGGTAACAGATAGACTGCTGCAATAAACCTTGCTGGCATTTCTGCAGCTGTTTCAGACATGGTAAACTGAATAAATTCAAAGGAGATTCCTGTCTGAAGTGATCCAGAGACAACTGTTCTGTTTATTGCATGTCTCTGTACAGAGTACTTCTGCAAATCCTATAAGTGCACTGCACTCTGCACACAGAGTACACCCAGCAGGGAACTGTAGGACAGTCAAAACACAGGGAAATTACGATGAGGTTTATGCAAACTAAGGGCCCTGACCACATGCTTGTCCTACCTCTTTGTCAAAGACTATATGAAAAGGAAGTCCATTGCAAAATGTTTTTGTGTCAATCCAGAGGCTCTTGGGATAAACAGGATCAAAGCCTCTCAGGAGCTTACCTGTGGCGAGATAAAATTTAGTTTTTACATCAGCCTGCACCTCATAAAACCAGTCAGCACTACTTTTTATCACTCAGTGAGACAGGACCCTATATCATAATGAGTGAAGACAAAGCAAACAGTGTGTGGGCCCAGAAATGTGCACACACCTGTGCTAAATGCTCCACAGTGTAACCCACAGCTGATTAGCAACTAATCTGAGTTGGGTGAGTGTTTAAAACTTAAGCACACAAAAAGCACAGAGCACAAGATGCATGAAATTATGTGGAAAAAATAAGAATAGATGAACAACTGTAGATGTTGCTCCTCCATGAATCTGCAGATGCCACAGCAATATGACACAGCTACATCCCACAAAAATGTGCACAGAAATGGATTTAATACACTTTGCCAGCTCCTAAGAAACACTTAGAGGAAAAAAAAAACATCTTGGCAATACTGAGTTAGATTTTCACTCCTTTTGGGGAATAGAAAGATCCTAACTGAAAAACCCTTCCATTCTATAAACATATATAAACATCTAATACATAGAGATACAAACAGAGATTACTAGATTAGCAGTAGACTCTTGGTAGCGGAGGATGTAATTTGGCTTTCAAAATTTACTACAGTTGATAATTTTGGAAAAGAGTAGTATCTACCAAGTTAAAAAACACGCTTTTAAACTCAGCATCTTAAACCAACTGACATGAGAATGAAGAATCAAATTCACCACACAATGGCATTTTATAGAAGAACACTTTTCAGATGAAAGCCCTGTTTAAGAGACAAAAGTGACAGGTCATATTCCATTTAAGTATCTGTCATTACTAAGCATGCTTATTATCTGCAATTTTTCTTTGATCATCAATGTCAAACCGAAAGAAACTTAACCAGAAACATTTTGAAAAGTTGAAGAGGAAATATAAATGGTAACTTCAAAACGGATGGGTGGGTGGGGATAGGGAGGCTCAGTGACTTTCTCACTGAAGAGACTCAGAAATGATGACAAGCTCCCTCTGAACGATCGCTCACCTTTTCCTAATGTGATTATTCCTCTTAATGTTTTCCAGTGACTTTTCTTAACAGGACAAACAGAGTTTCCTCTGTCTCCACTTGCATTCTTGGCTTTTTCTAGGTCCTGCTGAAATAAATCCAAAGGGAAATTCAAGGGTGATTATATTTTAAATTTATTTTAGTAATATGCTGATATGAATATTAAAATACCTCTTTATTCAGTTGGTTCTCAAATTGTTTTTCAGAGTCAACAAAACATTGAGATGAGGAAGAAAATTCATTTCTTTCCTTGCATGGAAATAGAGGTTTTTGAGTGACAAGAAAAACAATATGTTCTTTTTTCCCAGTCCTTTCTTCTTCTTCTGTTTGATTGACTATTTTCATTGAAATCTCAATGTTAAAAAAATCCAGGGCTGCTGCACCGATGATTCCTGAAGGAGAAACAAAAGACAAGGTATTGCCAAGAACAAAACCTTTTCAATTCCCCTTTTAGAGGGCCCACAGAGGAATTCCACTGTTTCAGAAATCGCTTTTCCAAAGGACTCTGGAAGAAGAAAGCAGCCTGTATCGTTCTTGCTACCATTGCCATGATGAGAATATGCACATAGGAGGTCAGCTTTAAAGTTACTGCTGCTTTGGCCTTGGCTGAGGACAAATGCTTATTTTCACTAGGAGCAGCTCAGCAGGATCTCTGAAGAGTGTGTTCAAGTAGCCATAGAGCAATAATGTGAATTCCCGTTAACCCAAAAAGTGCAGGGAGTCTAAAGAAATTCTGCTATACAATCTACTTCAGTCATTGAAGAATATCATATTTTGAAAGGAAGGAAATATCTTTCATGCAGATGCACAATCAGTTTCTCATTTCTGATTAGGTATTAGGCAAAATACTGGACAATGACATCAAAAGCTCTCTCTGACACTCCAAATAGTTCTGTGCTTTCAACATGAAATGAGTTTTGACAAAGGGGGGAGTTTTGATGAACTTCTAAATTCAGCATCATTTATGAAAGAAAGGAATATGATCTCTTACAGACCTACAGCTGTCTAATCCTTGCACAATTACTCTGGAGATTCTGGCAAATTCTGGTAAAAGATTCAGTTTTGAGCAGGGCTGAGTAGGAATTTTACAGATTGGATGTACTACAGGGTGGATGAATGTATTCAACTCAACTAGAACTACTTCACTGTAATTTAAAAAAGCACGAGTCACCAAGAATTAATAAACACACACAATACACACCATGAACTTTATTTTTTCTTCCAGGGAGGAAATTCTATAGCAAGAATGGACATTTATGGTCTGGGTTGTCTTACAGTAACTTTTGATGAAAGTTACTGGGAGCTAGGAGTGATCAGGCAGTAGGGAAACACTGAGTTCAGGTGTCTGGAGACTGAACTCTGCCAGGCTCCAATTCCATGGCCAGTCCTCATCTGAAAAAAATGCTGACCTCTGAGTGCATCTGCAAATATATGATTACTCTGTGTATATATTGCATTGATCTGTACTCTGCATTTTGTCTCATTACCTGGCACAATATGGCACAGACCTCTTCTGTCTGAATAGTAATGTAAATGCATTGACCCATCTTCATTCTTTTCCACTCTAAAAGATGGTGCATTCATCTCCTGAGGAAAAAACAAACAAAACCAAAACCAAAATTTCAGTATCTTTTTCTGAAAAAGACTACTGACGGATTCCACTTGTATAAAAGCATCTCATGCCTTAATAACATAAACTGTAATATGAATAAGCTGAAAACCATAAAATTAAATATTCTCACCTGTGAAGGAAAATCTGCTATGCACTAAAGCCAGTGCACAAAATAATACCTAATGTAGAGGACAAGTCAAAACCAATGATTTTTAGAAATTGTCCTAACATTTTGGAGTCATCTGTTTCAGAACATAGGATAACACACTTTGGTGATTTTTTCATTATTTATTCACACCTATGAGATGCTGTTCCTTGTGTTATGGACTCTGGCAGAGTCCATCCATACCTGCTCAGCAGTTACTGCTTGGACTTGCCTGGTAAGAAAGGGACAGGTAGCTGTGCAATGCATCCAGGTTCTCTATGAACTCATAGAGATTTCCACCCAGTGTCCTCAGCATGTGATCATAGCCTGAGCGCTTACAGAATTCAAAGAAATACTTTCCAAACTCCCTCAGAACAGTGTCAGCAGGAACACCTGGCAAAATAAAGATGCCTTAAGAAATAAGAAAGGTTTGGAACTTCTTGCAATGCTGTCAGGTAGATTATAAATGAAGGCAGAAAATTTGCAGTATGGGGAAGGCATTCCCAAGGGCACAGGAGACAAAATCTGGCTGAGACAAAATCTCAGGCTTGACCCCGGATGGTTCATTTTTGAGGCATGGTAACACATACCTAATACTTTGCAGGCTTTGTCGACGAGCTGCATTGTGATCTCGTCTTTGTAAACCTCAAAAGTCAAGAAAGAATCCTGGACTCCAGCCTGCAGCCTAAAACAGAGAAGATAATACTCTTGTCTCAGCAGTGCTGTAAATACAACATGCTTGGGTGACCCAGCTGGCATTTCTTAAGTACTGTTTGCAGTGAATGCACTCCTTAACCTCCCTCAAGCTTTATATTGGAACACACTACTTCACCTAATGATGTAAGTTTAATATTAAATTGCTTTAAATTAATTAAGTTGCTCTAACATGGCTGAATGGTGGCATTCACCTCTCCATTTCTGCTGTTTCACATTATGGTATTACAGTAAACTCTTTCAAGGATTAGGACATCACACTGTGGGGTGCTAGCGCAAGTGGAGTCTTAGTTTGTCTTCTGGTCTACCGGCTTGTCGTTCAATGTGGCCACAATATCCAGCTCTTTGGGGCTCCCCAAACCTCCTGACTTTTTTTTATATTGGCTTCAGAGGATAATATATGTATGCATCTAAAAATCATTTATATATCTTGGAAATACCATACAGCTCATAAAGACGAGACAAAACCAGAGATGATACAAGGTCAGATTGAATGGGGCTTTGAGCAACCTGGTCTAGTGGAAGGTTCCCTGCTCATGGCAGGGGGATTGGAACCAGATGATGTATGATACAGCTGCTTTTCTGAGAGTAGTGGAATTAAACTGACTTTATATTAAGGATGACATCTTTTCAGTGTAATTACTTCTCAATATTGTCATGGTGAGCCAGAGAGTCTATTGCAAAATTGTCTATAATACTAAATGTCATCTTTAATTATCTGATATGACAAATTAATTGGGACAAATTAGTATCAGAGGATGAAGTGTTACAAGGCAAGAAACTGTTGCTTTTGCCCTGTTAGTTACTCCTAATAATTACTTGAGATACACATCAGCTACCATTTACCAATGAGAAATTACATTTTCTGTTGCTGAATTCCTGAGCATTTTCTTTCAGTGCTCTACGTTTATTGGGAACACATTACCTTAATTTTTCCCATGTTTCTTCGCCATACTTTTCAACCACCAAGGACTTCAGACACGTGTTTATAAATCCATACTGCAAAAGCAAATATATGAACATGGAAAAGACGTTCTGGTTTTTCAAACACCGCCCCAACACGTCACCTTTTTGTATTTCAGATTCCTCTGCTAATTTTGTATTGCAAGACAGAAAGTAATAATGCTTGGCGGCCTAAAGAGAAAGTAATAATGTTTGACAGCCATTATATCTTTCAGTAAACAGCGCAGCCTTTTCCTCAGCGTTTCACAAGCATTCAGCAGAAGAGAGCACACAGCCAATGCTGTTTTGCAGCGAAGGACCCGAGGCCCCGCCGGCCGGGGATGCGCTGCGCCGCGGCTGCGGCCGGAGCTGGGCGCTGCAGCGCGGACACAGCAGCCACGCACGGCTGCCGCAGCCGCGGAGACTCGGCCGTGCCGCCGCTGCTCTGCTTCTGCCTCAGCACCGACCGGCCCCGCACCGGGGATCGGGAAACGCGAGGAGAGCGGCCCGAGCAGCGCTGTCGGAGCGGCAGCAGCCGAAGGATGCTGCGGTCCGAACGCCCCAAAGCCTGCGGGTCAGCATCCTGTCCCGGCACGGCGGCAGCAGGCGCTCAGCCCCTGCTCTCGGGCTGGCAGCCAGCGGCAGGGGCTGCCCGTCTGTCTGTCCGTCCGTCGCCGGCAGGAGCTTCCCGTCTGTCTGTCCGTCTGTCGCCGGCAGGAGATACCTGTCTGTCCCCGGCCGCAGCTGTCTGTCCCCGGCCGCAGGAGCTACCTGTCTGCCTGTCTGTCGCCAACAGGAACCACCTGTCTATCTGTCGGTCCTCGGCAGGAGCTGTCTGTCTGTCTGTCCCGGCCCGCCCCGCCGCCCCGCTCACCATCCTGCCGCTGCCGCCGGTCCCGCTGTGCCGCCCNTCGGAGCGGCTCCGAGCGGCGCGGACCCGGCTCCCCTCCGCGCCCCCCACGGGCTCGGCTGTCTTCCGGAGAAGAGGCGCGTTTCGGGCAGCTGCGGCTGTGTCGGGAATTCCGAGTGCTGCCGAGGAGCATCCCGGGGCCACGGCATCGCCGGCACGACGGCAGCGCACGGCAGGACCCCGGCCCGGTGCCCGCTGCTGGAGCCTAAGCGGGACGCGGTGCGGTCCGCCCCGGCTGGACACTGCCTGGCACGGTCGGGGGTCCCAGCCTCCGGAGGGCAAGGAGCCGGGAGAGTGACAAGGAGGTTTCTTGCCAAGGCTTTCTTAGAACTGCCCTTAGCAGAGCAGAAATGGTGCAGTCGATAGCCACCCTTACCCAAGGACGGGAGTTTTGTAGGGAGAAGCAGCACTTTCCGTTCGACTGCTACCGAGCTAGGAGTTGCTGCCAGAGGCCTGACAAGAAGCAGAAGGTCAAGCTCCCTGCATGTGGCTGCCGTCATCCAGGCTGTGTCTGCAGCCACCCAGCCCGTCCGAGAGGAAAGGACAGCGGGGATGTTAACAGGAACGCAGTGACTGGTGTTAGGTGCAATGAATTCATGGGGTTTGGTGCTTGGCAGAGTTATCTCATTTCCTAGGTTTATTTTTTAAATAATTATTTGTAGAGTGAGAGATTTCAGTTATTTGAGAGTGAGTCCTGAGGGGACACAATGAAGAACTACTTGGGGGAACCCCCTTTCCCCTTGATAAAGAGAGCTTCTGTCCTGTCAGCCAAACTGGCACAGGCAGCCCTGTGGGTGCTGAAAGCCCTGTGCCACCCACCTCATTGCTGCAGTTTGGTGCAGGGGTTGTGGGACACTATAGGGGACCGTGTTTCGAGCCAGGGCTCTGTGCGTGACTGGCAGAGAGGGTTTTGCTCTTGGTCTGGTGATTCTGAGGCACTGTGCTCGTGGCTGTGTCTCTGACCCTCAGCCCTCCAGTGCTGCGTGTGTTCAGGAGGCACACCAAAACCGGGGTCGAAGCCCTACACCAGGCATGAGTGCATTTTGCAGCCCTCCCACAGCCTCCTCTAAACTCCCCTCAGCCTTTCTGTCCCACAAAACCAGTGACTCTCCTGTGACCTCACTGATAATAAACTGGGTCACTTCTCAAAAGCTGCCTCTTGAGCCAAAGCCTGGTTGGAGCCAGGCCCAGGGGAAGAGAACCAACCAAAGTCCGTGCCCTGCTGTATTCCCACTGCTGTGGGAAGAGGACTAGTTTAGCACAGAAACATGTACACAAACCCCTCTGTATTTCCTGGACAACATCAAATATTTGTTTAAACACACACCTGTTGGAGCTAGCATGACACAAGCAGCAGATGGCCTATCTCCTGCCTTTCTCTCTGTGCTGTGATTCCAAGGAGCATCCATGCCTGCTGCAGGGCAAGACGTGGTCCTAGACCCACAGACCCATCCCCATGCCTCAGCCAGCCAGCAGTACCTGAGGGGAATAAACACCATATCATCTAAGAATTGTATGGGTATGCTTACTGCCTTCAATTTATAAATTAATTTCTACTATACAGAAACGAAACTCATTTTGAGGTTTATAAAACCTGAGTCACTGGTGGGATTTGAAATTACAGTAAGAACTTTAGTATCCTCTCTTCTAGTACTTTAGTATCTTTTCTTTTTCTCATTGTATGACACCTAAATAAGCACTGCAGTGATTTTAGTAGCAAAGATTAACAACTATCAAAAAGATTTGGAGATGCAATTCAGGTAGGTTATCCAAAATTCACATTAATACCTGTATACTATATCTATTTTGTACAAGGTGAATCATACTGGAATTGAATTTATTATTGCTTTAGGCCTTCTTTGGTTAGTGAATTGATTCTACTGTTTTTTTCCGGTCCATTTGTGATGATGAGAGAAATTTGGACAAAGAATCTTCAAGTCAGGATTGTTTGTGTGTCATTAGGCTGCTCACCCTTTGCAGCCCCTGGCCTATGATGTCACCTCTGCCATCTCTGGTTGGATAACAGAAACCTTCCAAGTAAAAGAACAGAAATCAAGAGATAAAAAAATCATAATACACTTCTGATGTGACTCTTCAGGGATTCTTTATTCCTTTGGCACAATGTAATCAGTACTTCCTAGAATTCTGAGATCAGCAGCTATTTCTGTGTATAACCACCAGTCTTTAATCGAAGACAACACCATCATGTTTCTGTATGTCAGCCCACTCTGTGTAAAATGAAGACAACAATACTCCCCTTTCCAATCTGTTGCTGTGCTCTGGTGATGGGGATTCTGGTCTCTCTTGGCACAGCACATTCAGGTCTCCCAGGCTATACTGGACCTCCTTGCAGAGATCTGGCATTGGCCCAACGTGCCACTTGCTGCAGCAGAGCAAGTATATTTGGGTATGTAGAGGGGAGGCTGGAGCAGGATGGCTTTGTTTTGGAGGGTTTCTTGCTTCCCAGAACATGCAGGGTGGATAGGGATAGGCTCAGACAGAACTGCATGCTGGAATTCTCCTGAGAGGCTGAGCCTCTTGCCAAGGGCACAGGACCCCTTCAGGTGAAAGGTGTCTGAAAAGTCCTCCATGGGCTGCACCTGCACACAGCCTTTCCTTCCTCCCATAGCCCCCTAAGTGTCCAGTGCTGACATCCAAACAGCAGCCTCAGGACTGTGCTGCTGCAAAGTTCTGTAAAATTCTGCAACCTTTCTGGCAGTTTGTGTGTAAGTGTGCCTTAGATTTTTTCTGCCTTTGTGGCAAAATATTCATTAATTCAGAAGGGAGGTGCTGTGGCCTTGCAAAAAAGATATTCATCCATAGCTGACAAATGATTTTATCAGGAGCCAATTTCCCCTGGCCTTTGTTGTGCTTGTACCCAGTTAGTTCTAAACAGCATCCTTGAGCCCTAGCTAGTTCAGCAAAATAAATGGGCCATCTGCAAAGCTGTATACACTGTTTCTTCAATTAGATGAGAAGTGAAAATATGCAACATAGCAATTTATAACTTCTGGTTACAGCCTTGGAGAATGCAGTCACAGATCGTCATGGTCTGTGTATGCAAGGCCATCCTCCTTTTTCTTTTTTTCCTCTCTATTGTGTGGTCCTTACCGACAATGCAAAGTCATATGTGAGTTGCCATGGTGGAGGGGCTCCTCCCAAGACTGTCTGAGCAGAGCACATTCTAAACATTGCACTCTGGAGCCCAAAATACCACAGCAGTAACAGAATCCTTTCTCCCAAGTGGTTGCCAGCACTGTCTCCTACCAAAGACCCCGAAGGATGCAGCCCTTTCTAGCATACTTCCTTCAAACACAGCCTCACATCCGTTGTTCAGATATCATGTGTTCACATTTGTCTTAAATTAGCCTGCACAGTGACTTTTTAGTGACTCAAAGTGAAAAAGAATCTGTCCTTCTACTGATGCAAACCAAAAAGGAAGTTTTATATATATATATGCATTGGTAGGCTTCCAGTACTTCACACTACCAAACCATGAAGACAGCTGATGCAGAGTCTAGATTAGGAATAAAAATAAACACAGGAGATGTGCTGCCCTGCATAGTTTGGATGGCTCCAATTTTCAAAACACGTATTTTAAACCCCCAGCAGTTATATTTGAATTCTTATTAAACACCCTGGGCAAAATCTAAATAATATTAATGTGGACTAACCCAACAGCAGTGAAACTGCATGAGTGCAGGCTTTGTCCTCAAGAAAGCTTTCAAAACCCCAGCTCCTCTGGTTATCTGTTAAGCTGAGCTGGAGATGGGAGACCATTAATATTATCATCGATACGTCAATATTTTAAATGGGAATTATGTCGGGAAAAGTCACCAGCTCATGTCCAAAACCTATTCACAGGTGCCCTTGAACACACAGATAGGGAGGGAACTGAGGAAATTAATGATTCCTCTAAGAGCTGGATGGTCATTGGCATCACTCCCTCTCTCCCAGCTTTCCATGTCTGCTGCCATGGAGCTCTGCTCTCCCTGTGCGTGACCCACCAACGCTTCCCTTCCTCAGCACTCCTCTGACCTGTGGGAGTCAGGGCTGCATCTGTAGAAGTGCCTCATGTGAAGGAGAAACAGGCCCTGGAGGTACATTTGCGTGAAACTTTCTGGTTGAAGTCTTTGTGCACACTCCTCTGGGTATTTTCTTGAGCTTGCTTCTTGTATGGCTGCTCACATTCAAGAGCTAGCATCTAATATCTTTGTTTTCTACAAAGAAAACAGCTCATTGCTTGTATTTTTCCCCTCTGATTGCTAGTTAATGAAATTGGTTCCAGCTGTAACATCGCTGCAGTGAGCTACAAAGAATCACTTGTCTCAACTGCCTGGTGCAGGCTCGTTTCAGCTACAGCTCACAGACTGCACAGTTATCCAGGAGACTCGAAGAATGCACTCAACAATAATGTGAAAATGGGCAAAAGCCGAGGCTCATCAATCTTTGGTGCTTTGCTATTGTATCAGTATTGTGCTCCAGCCTAGTAGCTCCAACATATTAGCCTACTGTTCCTTTGGAAAAGTAACTCCGAATGACAACCTGCTTGTGCCAAATGAGAAATAGTGTGGTGCCAGCCTGTGCAGGGGGTGCTGCCAAGCAAGGGGTATCTGAGGGGTCTGTGGTGTATTTCCCTTCCATCCCACCAGTGTCCCTCCTCTGTGCTTTGAAGAGAGGGCCTTTCCTGCAATATCCATGTCACCTATCATCTGCTGTGTAACTCAAAATCTCCAAAGGCCCAGTTCAAGAACCCAAAGCAGTTTAGCAGCAGATCCCTGGTAATTTCAAACTAGCAAATGGTAAATGCTGGCTGTAGCTTTATTTGTCTTTCATATTGTGAGAAATTACTTCTTTACTTTTGGAAATGATAATACAGATATCTTCCATTGCAGCATAATAAATATCTGGGGTTTGTGCTTAGGAGGTGGGCCCAGGTTTCCTGTGGCTGTGGGTATCAAGACCTGTAACTGTTAAATTGCAAATCTTATTGAAAATGTTGATGGTCCAGTGAACTTTCTCCTTGGCTGCCCTTTCCCACTGAACCAGCTACCACTGATGCTCTCTTGGTTCTTCAGAGGTAACATTCAGCTTCTTTGTTGCTTTTACTCCTCCAAGTAATATTTTGCAATAGTAGTAATTATACAGCATGCTTAGATTTCTCATACCATTATTAGCAAATACCTGTTTACTCTAGCTTTCCTTCTTTGAACTGAATCTGTGAGCTGTATCCCATGTGCTATATTTGAAAAATACTTGGATCTATTCTGTGCAAAGGTCAAGTTTAATATCCTTTTTTGTCACTAGGGACAAACTGTTCTACAGCTTTAGGTCTGAGTTTCCAGAGGACTACAGCTCCTGTGATCCCCAAGAAGAATTGGACCTGAGCTTTGACAGCAATGCACTTTATGAAAAGGAGGAAGTTTACAGAAAACAATTCCCTTGTTTAAGCAGGAGAAGTAAGGTTTTTAATTTAGTAGGGAATGCTAAATAGGGAGTAGTAAACTCTGTTGGAAAATCCAAGTGGAGATCTGTGATGGTAATATGAGAGAGGTCCAAAGGCTGAAGCTCCAAGGAAACCCTGTTGATTTGTCAAGAAGGGCTCTTAGCCACAAGTTTACAAATGTTAAAGCCAGGATGGTTAATGACTTAAAAGAATGTGAGTCCTAAGGAAGAAATGTAAATTCTGGTGAAGTGAAAGGAAAAGGAAGATTGAAAGCATGAAGTGCTTGCCTCTGTGCCCTGTGTGTGTCAGTTGGTCTTTAAAGGCACAATGGAATGAAGGTTCCCATTCCTCCTGCACAGGGAGAAATGCTGTGATCAGGAGTGAGGAAGGTGAGAGGTGCTTGGTGGATGTTAGAGTAGCTCTATTTTCTGTAATGGGCTTTACAAGGGGTAAGGGCTTAGCTGGAGAATTAAAGTGACCCACCTGTCTCTGGTAGGGTGAGCTGAGGGGCTGAGAAACTCAGACACAGACTAGCTGAGAGCAGCTAGTAAGAAACACAGGTAACCCTGTGTTTCCTGTGTCCCTGCCTACAACTGCAATCTCCTTTTTGATCTCTCCTTTCGAAACTGGAGGTGTTGGTGATGATCTAACCAGCACTTGACTAGCCAGACATATGTACTTGGAGGGCAGCTGGATCATGTGATGGGGGGAGTGGTTGTCACCCTGGCAAATCCCTTCAGAGGATTACACCAAAATCTCCATAGTTGTCCTTTCAGCCTTCTACCACCCACTTCCATCCAACCAACAACGAATGAACTTGAAAGGCCCAGTGTGTTGAGCTATTGTGCAGAGTGGACAAGAGCTAAACTCTATACTACCAAGAAAACCTGAGAAATGATCCCTGTGGTGCACTTGCTGATGATTATTGTGTATTCTGACTTCCCTGTGTATTTCTATATAGTGAATTATATTGTAATGCAGGAAGGTCCTTCCCTCCCTCTCCAATAAAACAGTAGAGCCAAAACAGCCAGCATTAGATGTTCAAAAAGATTCACCACATAGTTTCAACTGTTGGTCTGACTTCTGCTGTGGCTGGTTACACTCATCCTCAGGAACAGAAAATACCTTTCTGTAAACTAGCAATACTAAAAAAAAGTCACAGGCTAGCTACCAAAAATGCTCTGCACCTTTCTGGCCTCTGCTGTAGCCATCTAATAGCTCTTGTGGATTAACATGGGGAACAATAGCGGTCTTTATTCTGGTTTTGGTTTTGTGTGTGGCTTTGCACTGATATGAACACTAGATACACTAAAATTGAGATTTTGAGGTTTTTAATGGTAAATGTGGAGCTACATCTATTTGAGATCTCCAGCATTTCCCTTGAGATTGATTTTTCCTCTGATAATTTGTTTTGCCAAAACCAGTGTTTTCCGTTCTTAACTTGAACCATCTTGGTTTCATCAAAACTGGTTTTGTATAGTGTGTCTTTGAGGCTAGGGAGTAACTGCCTCTCTCTTATTTTAAGATTAATTATTTTGTTGAAAGGCTATTTATATTTTTTTTTAGAATAAGAACCTGTATCTGCACCACTATCTAGTCTGCTTGAACTAGTTCTGCCCCAGATGGATGAAGCAGTTAAGTTGTAGCTACAAAGAACTGTAGGATCTGTCCAAGAAGCAGGATAAGTTGCTTGTGCTCATCTCTGGGCCACCAGTAGGATCAGAAGCAGACAGTCAGTGTATGCTCCAGGGTAGATGTGTCACACACTGGGAAACTGGCATTGTGCTCACAGTGGATATAGCAGAAAGCTGACCAAATCTGGACATCACTGGCCTTTACAAAAATGGTTTGCAAGTACAGCTAACTCCTTACTGCTGTGTGAATGCCAGCTTTGCTGCATTTTTTGTCGTGACCAGGACCAATGCTGGAAGAAGGGAAATCCAGATCGTGGTCTTCCATGGAGGCAGAGGGCCAGGAGTCAGTGTGGGAGCTGGCTGTGGAATTAGTGCAGTGGGATGATGTGTACATGCACGTGTAAAACAGGAGCTGTACTGCAGCACAAACCACAGCTCGGAGGTGCAGTGCTGTCTTTGGCTGCACGGAATTACGGATTCAGCAAAGCTCCTGCATGTGTCTGTGTGGCCAGCCAGCACACTGCAGTTTGTTTGCGTGGATGGAACCATTTCAAAGTGTGCAGGATCACACTGCTGCTGGAGCAATTTGTCTTCCCTGCTGCATGCCCAGCAGCACCTGCAGCCCCTCAAGGAGCATGCTGCGGCTTTGCTCACCTCCTTTCTTGCTGCTTAGGTAGTTTCCCCTTTATTTTCTCCCTTCTTTTCCCTACTCTGACAGAGTAGCCTTGTGGGGAAGGCAAAGCTGGGTGTTTCTGAAGCACTGGAATGCAAACAAACCAGCTCCAATTGAGCCTTGACTGGGAAAATCTGTGCTGCACAGTGTGGCCATCACAATGTGCAGAATGTATGAGCTGCAAGGAAAGACTGCCAGGCAGGTGAAGAGCCTGAAGGACCTCAGTTCTTTGATGGTAACAGTGTTTGTGAGAAATAGATTAAAACTAATTTGTGAATTAGTTCTAAAATGTTAATTTTATCCATGCTTGATGGGCGTGAGTGGTGTATAAAGTCAACATCAGTTACCAGAGCAGGCTGTGCCTCTCTTCAAAGCCTTGCACAAGAGGTGCTTGTAATGAGGATGAGTGGTGATGCCCACATTTTCCCAGGGGAAAACAGAAGAGCAGCGCAATGTGCAGTGGGACACAGGGGTGATGACCCAGCATGTTACTCCAGAGCTGCTGGCCATCTGGATCAGTGCTCCAGATCTCTACAGTCCAGATCTGTACTCTGGACCCATTTTTATTAGCTGAAATAAGCAAGTACAAATGCAAAGCTGGACAGATGGGAGCTTCTAACTGAGACGCAGAACCACCAAGCAGCTAATTGGGAGGAGGCTAGCTCCAACTTGTACAGGTGTTCTGTCCCAACAGCTTGCCTGATGGTGTAATACATTAAAAACAACAATAATCTTGCTGTCCAGTAACATGTACAGGCTAGTTACTAGAATCTTAACTGCACCTGGAAGCAGAGATGCAGGAATGAGTGTCACAGGTAAAGCCAACCCAAATCTATAGTGACAAGTCTTTTCCAAGATTGGCCACTAGGATGACAGAATCCAAAGTTATGTGGGCTTCCACTGATTACCAGACTTCCATTTGCTGCCTGTAAGCCAACAGCCTCATTTTGCCCCATCCAGCTACCAACATTTCTAATGCACTTTTATGTATGGAACTTTCTGGGGTTCTAGGTAACACCTCTTTTCTCACGTGGAAGTGTGATCTCTTTAATGGGATTAAAGAGAAGATATAATTTCCTGCTCCCATGCCTAAAGTAAGAAAATTGTTAATTGAGTAAGAAATATTATTGAGGCTCTTTTTCCAGCTTAGGCTAACACCCTCAACTATATGCCTTGGTTTCCATGCTTTGGGAAAAAGAGAAAGGAATAACAATGGAATATTCTGATGCCAAAACAGTGACTGGCCCCAAGCAGCAAGGTCATTGCTGTCATGGAAACTGCCCAGGCTTTGGGCTCTTCTGACAAGTAATGCCTACGGCATGAGGGTCTGAAAATCCATCCTATGTTCAGGATTGTTCCTGTGATTCCTGTGTACTACAAATATTTCCTTACACAGTTTTTGAAAGAAGGGAAGATGAGACAGAGCTCTCCAACAGCCACCAGTACCAGAGCACTTTGTGCACGAAGTAATTCTGAAGAATCTTGTGAATCCATGCATGTCATCAAAATGCCTGCAGGATTACCCAACAGAGCTCTTGATTCATAGGACTGAGACTAATGAACACGAGGAAAATAATAGATTGTATTGGGTAATGTGTGTTTGGACACCCAATCCTTCAACCCAAGTCATTCTTGTAGGCCTGGGAAATCCTTGAATGAAAAATTCTGCCATTGCTACAGGTCTTCATTAAAACACAGAATGCAAAGTCCTCTGCATTCCTCACACTGTGCAATACTGAGAAGAAAACACCATGAGTAAAAATCCTGCTCTAATCATTAAATTCCTGCCAACCAAAAGTAGATACTTTTTTTCCTTATGACTGCAGAAACTGGACCTTGGATGAATTTCCTGTCAGCAGTGAGTCTGATCAAGCACTGTGCATCTGACAGCCAGCCTGGCACCGCCTCACCACACGCAGAAACTGGGCTCCAATGGGTTTCACATGCAAGGAGGCCTGAAAGGCATATTAATTTTTAATTAAATGTTTGACTTTCAGGTTTAGAAGGCCTCCTTAAGATATGTGTCAGTAATATGTATAATGCTATGAATGAGAAGGTAGGTCCTTCCTACTGAGACTAAATATACGTACCTGTGTTTTTATACATGTGTGTACATATATAAAAATATTTTTAAAGCTAGACATCTGGCCCAGTAGCACCTCTGCAGCAATGAAAGCATCCTGCCTTGCTCTGGTTGCATTCAGTGCTGCAGCAGTTTCACAAACCATGGTGGCTCAGGAAGCTTGCTCAGGAGGAGGAGTCCCAGACACTGGTGCAAAGAGTTTCAGTCAGAAAGAAAAATCCTAAAAATAATGTTGTAAGCTAGTGCTTACGTGTGGAAAGAGCTTGGCAGAGTTATGCAAAGGACTGATTAGTGTGGTGTAGATTTCTGTGCAGGGAAGGCACAGAAGGCTTAGTTGGGGTTTTTTGGTAAGGACTATTTTGGAAAGAGACGAGAAGTGGAAAAGGACACAAAGAGACACACAGAGAGTTTAATGGTTTGTGCTCTGGAAAGTAGAAAATTGATGTTCCCTGTGGAAAGAATTGCACCTGTTTCACCACGTGTTTTTTTCAGCTATTTAGCCCTCTTCAGATCATATGAGTATTTTGGAAGTTTGGCAGAAGGTATGCAGAGTCAGACTTTGAAACGCCTCTCTTCTTTCTGAATGCTTTCCCACAGCTGGAAAGTTGTAGGAAAAAAAGCAACTCTAGAATATCATAGCACTTCTTCTCAGGCAACTGTACCTGGTTTTTGTTAGTAAGCACTGTATGTCACTCTTTCCACAGCCTAGCACAGTATTTACTGGAACCCAAGTGTGTGTGGTAAGTAACACCACAGCTTCTGTATAGGATGTACCAGCTATACCTTACACAAAACTCCAGTAAATGAGTCACTTTTAATCATTTCTCCCCCTTTTGGAAATACATTTATATATGCGTTCTCTTACCCACGGTGAAGAAGTGTTTGGAATATATTATCAAAGGTAACATTTGTATTTGAATAAGGGATGTCCATTCGTTGGGATAAATCCTTGAAGTCAGGGTAGTTCTGAAATGTGAAAGCACCATTAAATTAAAAAAAAAAAAAAAAAAAAAATAAAAAACCAAACACATGCCATTCTCCCTGGGTGAGAATCTACAATTAAATGAATCACCCTTTTAATTAATCAAAAATTCTTTAGACATGTTTCTGCTATGGCAACTGGCCCAGCATTAGGCTGATTGATGGGACTTCTGAAATCATCTTTATGACTTTCCACTCTGGTCAAAAATCTTCCCAATTCCTAATAGTCCACCTGGCCTAGAGATGGAGCGGGGGATGTCTTCCTAGATCCTGCATTCAAAAATGCAGTCTTCCGTTTGGCACTGTAAGTATGTATAAATCTTTGGTACTTTTCCAGCCACTCACTTAAATAAGACCATGTACTGAGCACTAAGTGTGAAAGAAATATACATGCCTTTAAAAGTTAACAAGAAGAGTATTTTTGTTTGTTTAATTTAGAAGCTGGCATTATGCCTCATGCTCTTTACAGCTGCTAATAGCTGACAACTTCGACCTCTACCAGGCCCTGAAGGTGGCTAGACATGCTGGGTGCACAAGAGGACAGGATTTACACCTTTCCATTTGGCTGACTTTGTCTCATTTGGCAGAATAAAACTCTTTGGCATTCCTGGTTTTAAGAAATCTGCAAACTAAGCTAGGTTGGCTGAGCTGTTGCCTGATGTCTAGGGGTTGCTATACTGTCATAGCATTTCAACAACAAAATGGCCAAAATAGCACAAGTGTTGCTCTGTTATTTCTACAACACCTCAGGACTATCCTAGAATTTATTTACTTCTATTTTCCTGAACAATCTGGTACTAGAGATGAGGTTTGCAGTTAACATTCATCCCACGTGCACTTCACTAATACAAACATTTGTTAAATTCATGTTCTGCTAAGATGCCTGCTTCACTTAAAAAATAAAATAAAATTGGAAATCTTTGAGGAGAATTGCTGAAGGTCTTTAGCTAAGGTGAATCCAAACCCTTGCAAGTTAATTAAAAGCCTTTTTAAAGACAGGTGGATTGATGGTGTATGATCTGCATACAAACAGTTGTCCTGCCAGAAAATATCCCTTACAATGGCCTTTAAAGTAAAAATGACAAAACACGAAATTGTAGCATGTCAAAAATGCTGGAATATTGGGGGGTTTTTGTGTTTTCACATCCTTTTTGTTTGCTTGGGTTTTTTTTGATACTACACTTGTGAAACCAGTAGAAAGTAATGAAGCATATAACTGGATCCATGCTACTGGTTGCAAAAGGTTTCTGATGTGCCTATCCCTAGCTGTTATAATTTCTCAATTAGAAGAACCAGAAAAGTTGGTGAGGGAGATTCTCATTAAGCAATTTGAAAGGTTTTTTTCTTATTCTTCCACTCCCAGTTAGGTACTGGAAGGATCACATCAAACAGAGAAGAAGAAAACTATCTCCCAGAAATAATTCTTATCATCTGTCTTAAAATTACTACTAGTATTCTCTGTCCATACTAAAACAGAAGTGTTTTACAGAGCCAGATTTTTTTTTACAGTGGTATCGAACTTGCTGTTTGCTCAAATTAAGAAATATCAATGGTATATGCAATAAAAATTGATTTTCAAGAGTGCTATGTGCAACACAACTCATTTGAGGAATATTGCTTGGCTTATCCTCTATGGGCAGAATCTGCAGACTGTCTGACAGCATTTTAAATTGAAGTAGTGATTTCAGTAATGACATGAATAAAACATCCCCTAGCCATGTAGCTGGAGCCAAATAAGGCTTGAGATCTGGCCACAGCTGATTTCAATCCCTAGAAAGAATTTGGGTCAGAGAGAGACACTAAGAAATGTGATTGCCAACCTGAGTATCCCCTTGAAAAGGTGTCACTGTTTGATCAAATATTTTTTTTTTTTATCGGCACAGCAGGCTTGTGTAAAGTACATCAGTAACAATGAACTTTTCTTAATACATTATATTTATATTAGGAAAATTTTGCCATACATCTGATACATCCATCCTGGGAAGATGGTCTTGCATATAGACTTTTATTCAGGTGTACGTAGCTCTCCATCCATTTTTTTTCCTGCATTTTGTCTTTTAATGTCGTGAGAAACTGTAGCCATTTAATGGGAATGTATCTGTGCTACCAACACACCATGCCCTCTCATGAGGACATTATTTATTTAGGCACTTCTTGAAGATCAAACAAATAACTCATTGGCATCCAAAGTTTATTTTTATCTTACATCCATGTCATGACTGTTCCAAAAGCCAGGTGCAGCACACATGGGCCTGCTTTGCCAAACCCACTGGACTCTCTGCACGAGGGGGAGATGCATACCAAGGTGATCTCATGCATGTTCACACCAGGTTCAAGGTATCTACTATGTGATCTTTTTTCTTTTTCTCACTTGCTTTAGGCCTCCTTTCAGACGGTAAGTCCGAGGACGATCATCCCATTCCTGAAAACACATCTTCCTTCCCACCACACCTTCCCTATAACCTGCCTTACCTGCATCATTTGCAAACCTTCTTGCAGAACATCGCCTATTTTTTTGTGCTTGTCTAGTGCCAGATAAAAGTACTGTTTGTTGGCTCTTAGATGACAGTGTAGTAAAGATAGTAGCAATAATCTCATGGTTTAAAGAGGCATCTTGTCTGAATTTATTGTTGTGGAATAATAGCTGTTAAAAGATCACTTCTTGCATTGAACACAACCTTGTGAGTTGAGAGCTGTTTAAGGGCTGAAAGACAGTTGTGTTTTTCATGGATGTTTTGCATTTTTTAAGCAGAACTAAGAAAAATGGACAGTTGTACCATGCAACTTGCTTGACTACTTGATGGTCACGTGCCATTACCATTTCGCAAACCCCTTTGACTGCTGAAAGTCTTGCTCTCTCTGCCTCCAGTTTTGCATTTTCGGCACAACCAGGAGTTACCAACAGCACAACTCTGTCAAAAAGGTGTATCCAGGGCAATAAATGCACAGTACTCTGTCTCAGGCAAGTTCTGCTGGGTTAGATCAAACAGCTGCGGAAGGCAGGCTTGACTAACCAGCCTGCTTTGTCTCAGGCAGATTAGGAAAAGAGTAGCACAGTTCCAGTTCATTGAGCTACAGTGAGAGCCATGGTTTATGGCAATGCCCATTCCAGATGCCTGGCATCTTTAGCCCGCACAATCAGGTTTGGAAGAGGATGTTTACCAGCTGTCTGTAAAATAGGACTGTTTCCTGAAGCTTCAGTCACATGGGCATCATAGAAATGGCTTTGTGGCACTTGAAGATGTCCATCCCCAGCCATAAATGGGAAATTACCTTCTTCCTGGTACATCTTAGATGTCAGAATAAATCATCTGAGCACTCATCATGGGTTTTAGTGCAAAGACAGCAGGTTAGTAAGTGCTGGTAGGAGTGATGTGAGTTCACCCACCTGACTTTTCCACTGGAATTTAAACACCGATTTTTTTTATACAGCCTTTTATGCTCTGGGCTCATTGTACAGCTGCTGCAGAGTGATGACAAACACCTGGATGTTGGTCACATCTTAGACTGGCACAGCTGCTTGGCCACTGAATACCTGATGTGAGACTGAACATTAGTCACTTTGCTGCTCAAGGCTTGCTGTGCCAGTGTAAAGGACCTGGAAATGATGAAAACTACACCTGGGTAGAGCCTTCTCCCATGCAGAAGCAACTTTTGGAACAACATGTACATTTTAGAAGAAGAAAATTCCCACACAGGAAACCTAGAGTTTTACCTGAATGTGAAAAGGCCACAAGTGTACAGGCATTTTAAGTATGCAAGGCAAGCAATTCTGTGTCACTTAGCAAACAGGAAACGTCAGAATAGTTGAGGCGTGAAAGTCAGTAACAGCCACAAATAAAGTAATCTCTGGTGAGTGTAACCATGAAAAATTTGAAATGTGTTTTTCCCTCAAGCTTCAAAGTAACTTCCTCCAGTCCCACAGAAACTGAATCGGTACCAAGACGCTAGATCTCATACGAAGAAAAATTTGTCAGGTATCTCAGGCATTCTCCATCAGCACTGTCTGAGCCACACAAAGCAGCAGGTAAATGCTCCTAAAAGTCTACATTACACACCTGCATCTGCAGATGGTGGCAAGAGCTGCTGCTGTTCTTACTACTGAAGTGAATAAATCCAGAGGTTCTGGAAGAATGTGGCATTAGTGGCTAGTCCTGATGGAACTCACACCATTTGGACTCTGACTTGGTATTTAGCAAGTTACTAAGCTTCATTTGACAGGTTGAATAATGAGAGATCTGTCACATATGTAGGTAAATAGTTGTAAGGAATAATTATCTTTGGTGTTGCTTTGTTTTTGATCTTGCTTCAGTTTCCAACCAATTTGTTGGGCTGTCTTTTCCTACTCGATTTAAATGGCAGTACTCTCAGAAACCACACTCCCACGTGGGTGCTTTATACACCAAGAACAGGTTACCCCTAACCTTTTGGTAGGTGTTTGTGTAGTATGATGGTAGTGCAGCTTTTTAACTTTTCCTTGGGTGGGTACACAATATTTTCATCCATGATTTGTAACAGAAACTGGGTTGAGTTTTTTCCTGAAAGGTTGCCTTGAGTGTTTCGAAGCATCTGGCCCTTTGAGGCTATCTTCTGACACAATATGTTCACATCTGTTCGCCTCCTAAGAGCAGACTGATGTGATGTGATAGGGGAAATATCTGAACCTGAACCATTTGTCTGACCACAGAATTGCAGCTTTCACTCTTGGTTGGAACGCTGTAGCATGTTTTTGTTTGTTTTTTTTCTTATGTGAGCCTTGCACAAACAATTTGCTCCAACTGAATCTCCCATCACGCTACTGAAAGCCTGTTTAAACTCTGCACTTGACAGTGAAGCAGTGGTTTCACAGCTAGAACATGGGGCTGTAAGCCAGGAGCCTGCCTGCTCCCGGTGGGACAACAACCCTCTCCTGTTGCAGCAGTCGTAGCAGTGAGGACACAGACACTCACCCACGGTGCTGCTGCAGTCCCTGTTTGACAGAGACCCAGGCAGGGTGTGAAAGCAGCCGACGGCGCAGTCGTTACAGCAATTGCTGCCATCAGAGAAAAGGCAGTGCTGCGGAATTACAGGCCATCCGTTCGCTCCCGTCTTTTGTAGTCACAGTGTGCAAGATCACTGTCAAAGACATGCATCAGAGCTGGGAGTTTGCACTGGAACTGACACTTGACTTACTCTGTTAAGGACTTCAGTATTATTCCAACGATATTGAAGTGGGTCAGGTACTGAAAGGGAAGCCAGTGCTGTTTGGACAGCATTAATTTTGGTTATTATGTGCATTGTCTGGTTAGACCTGTTTTTGAAATGTGCCACTACATGATGTGCTCATTACAGCAACCTCATCATCTCCTCCTGCCCATCCTCAGCACTCTGCTGTAAACAGTCCACTGCGCGTCCGCCGGCACTGCAGGCAGGTCTTGTGCAACAAGCGCCGGTGGAGCCTGCTCCTGCCGGGCTGATGGCATGGAAAGCGATGCACAGAGCTCTGAGGGAGAACCTGGCTTAAGCTGTGCCCATCAGCAAGGTTTTGTCGGTAAGTCAGGTCAGTAACAGAGAAAGTAGGGTTCAGACAGTACCTCAACCTCTCTTTTTCTTCCTACTTGCAAGAATATTTGAAAGTAATTTAGTCTGGTTTAATTTTGAAACGGTTGAGCTGTTTAGACGGTCATATTTTAGCATTCACTGTGTTTGTGGTGGCATTTAAATGCAACAGAAATTAAATTTAAACACATCCTAGCCAAATGTTCCAAGCAAAAAGTTTCCATGAGTGAGCAAGTGAATAACTTTATGCTGCTTGTTTTCCTTCTTGTCTTGCCACTCCACAGCCTTTCACTGCATCCCCAGGCCTCTCAGCCACCCCCACTGCCTCTACCATGTCAAAAAAGACCCCAAACAACACAAAAAATAAAACCCAACTGTGCTCCTTGTTAAAGCAAATAAGATAGTGTGTATGTTATTTCCAGAGAAGGAAGAAATAAGAAATAAACCAACTCCAAACTTACAGATCTACCTGAAATGCGGGTAGCCTTATTACAGTGAATTATACCTCTGCCCAAACTCCTCTGAAGAAGTGATTGAGGAAGATAAAAACAAGCTTTGTCTTCACCCAGGACATACAGGAAAGAAAAAAAAAAGTCTCTAAGTGGATAGAAATAATGAGAAACACTATGCCTTGAAATTGTTTTGTTTCTTCAAAGAGAAATGTAATAGTGTCCTGGTAAATCCTATTTCTGACTATTGATCCTGTTTTTTACAGAAAGCTATTGTTCCTGTACCTACTGAAATCTAGGAACCTTGTACACAAATCAGTCAGTTGGTTTTGATTTGCAGGGAAGGAATTAAAGCACTGAAAGTATACATTTATCTACTTGTCCTGAGCTTTTTTTGTTCTTTCAGTGATTTAGAGTAAGATTCTGCTTTTGGCAGAATCCTCAATACGATCTATTCAAAGCCACTCTGAGGTTCATGCATTGGATTCTGGAACTGTCTTATATATGGTGACTGTGTCACATATCAGTCATGCAAATCTGAAAGCAACCATCATGTGCAAAGTGATGCAGGCACTTACAGAAAAAAAGTGAAAAATAATAAAGAGAAGGGGGGAAGGGAAGCCCTCTCCCTGAATCTGGGCCTTATGAGGAAGGTTCTCACTGTTTTTCCCACCACATAAGCAAATGCTGGTTTATTTATTTATTTATTTATTTATATTTTACCTTAAAGTGAGTTCAAGCCCTGAAATGCTTGCCTCTGAGTTTGCAGTCAGGCATTTAGGTGCTCTGCAGACCAGGATGTGGTCATTCTGCATCCTTCTGTGATAGAAATACTTCTTTTCTTTTTGCTTTTGTATTTCAATCCCTCACCCCTATGTAAAGAAGACCTGAGAATATGCATGTAGGATTCCTTGGAAAGGATGGTTGTTTAAAAAAAAAAAAAAAAATCACTGTTCCTGGCTTTGGTGAAGCACAATTAAGCCTTGCCAAGCAAAAAGTCACCAAGTGAAATAAAAAATCATATTCAAACAGGTATGTAGTGAATATTTTTCTGGAAGTTAACACAAACTATGTTCTGCTTTCAAAGGCCTATATATAAAAATGTAAATTTAGATTGATTGCAATGCAATGTGCTCTTTACATTCTTCTAAAATTTCTGATGCCTTTCAGATGATTAAGATTATATGTTAAGATATAAATCAGATTATAAACCCAGTATTTAAGTAATTAAAGATTTGCCGTGACCTTCAAGACACACAGGTCAATGCAAAGGGCCATCCTTCTGGTGCTGACAGCAAGATGGTGACGTGTTATTCAGGAGGAGACATTCTGTGTGGACTGGCAGCCACCTAAGCGATGTCCAGTGTCATTTAGTGATACCATCTGTATCTAAAATCAGAGGACTGATAGGACTTCAGGGACAAATAAAAACCAAGCTGTAAATGACTGCTTGGGAGAATGCTGACCTCTTCTCTGCATGAGGGTAAATTTTGGGGGTCTTCATAGCTGTGCATGTTGTTGTGGTTGCTGTAAGCTGGGTTTAAGGCTGCTCCGTGCTCAGATGCGAACTTTCCAACGGGGGCGACCTTCTTGTGCACAAGAACCATTCCCTTGTGGCCAGACCACAGAAGGACATGAGATGTTTGAGACACAGCTGGGGTGACCCAGGTAAGCCATAGGGTGCCTCACTCCTCCTATGCTAATGTCCTCCCCCACCTGCCTGTCTTCCTACTGGCTTGACCCACCTGGAAATAACATTACATGCACATAACAAACACCTCAATTAGTCCTCTGTGTAAGCTCAAAGGGTAACTTTTAGTGAAATCTCATTTTGTACAATATGTATGGAAATACAAAATTTGCACTAAAAAAATCGTGATTGTCTCCACCTTGCACGGTCACAGAACAGACCTCAGATATGAAAGGAGAAGCTACAGAGGAATCTGTGTTAGCAGATATGACACATTGGGTCATAAATCTGCACCAAAAGAAGGCTTGGGCTCCAAATTCAGCTTTCAGTAACAAAATTAGAACTATCATTACACTTGTGCTAGTGTGTGGTAGCTATAAACTCAGGTGTAAAAGAAAGCTATTTGACACGAGAATTGAGATTACTTGGTAGGAGCATAATTTTATTTTTTGTTGAGTGTAATGTGCCAGCCTGAACAGTGTCTGAGGGTGAGTCAGCACTCTTCCACTTTTAGATAAAAAATGTGCATTAAAAGCAGCTTAGACTAAGAGAAGGCAAGAGGCTGGTGGTCCAGGGCTGCCGTAATCGTAAGGCCAGTGTCAGGAAGCACAGAAGCAATCATTAGAGAAGTTAATCCAGAGACATCTGCAGTAATGGGGACAGTAAAAGTTGTTCTTTTTCTGCTTTCTCAAAAGAAGTAATGCCAGTTCCTCAAAAATGGTTTGCGGGGAAAGTTCTGGGTTTTGAAAAGAGCACTAAATTTGTTGAAAATTGTTCTTGCAACATTTTCAAAATGAAAAATCTGTGGTTTAGCATAAATTTACTTTGTCCTGCAAACTGTTTTTACAAGAGTCAAAATTAAACCTTTTCAAATTACTTTATCTTAACTGTCATGGAATGGGAAAAAAACAATATTAAGAAGTTGTCCTCATTTGGCAAAGGAAGTATTTAGGAGGAGAAATGACATTGAAATTATATTGAAACAATGTGTAAGCCATATTCTTCGTATTAACAACTGGTAATCTTTCCCTTCTCATCTCATCTTTGATCTGCATTTTGACTATACTGTCATTTTGAAAAGAACTGGTTCCTATTGCATAGTCATGTCGCAATCATTGTTTATTGTGTTGCTCTTATATAACACCTACTCTAGGCGTATATACTTAATTCTGATCAGGAGATTAAAAAAAATATGTCATATATGAACAAGCACAGTCCCAATAGGAAGTGTCTCTAACCAACTCCAAGAGACAAAACTGGTGAAATCACTGTTACAGCAGGTAAACTAGCTCAGAGAAGGAATGCTGCTTCTGTGCCCTGCGGACATGTGCAGTGTACAGGCACCTGTAGGAAAACAGTAATGATGGAGGTACGTGGAGCTGGATGCAAAATGTGCATCACACAATGCCCTGGTATTCAGAGTCCAGTTCAAGAGTCACCCAAAAGAAATTTTCTTCCTGGCTATGCCACCTCCTTCCTTTGGGGGATCTTGAGCAAGACATGTTTTGACGCACATTTCAGCTTCAAAACGCGCTAACTTTTTAGTCAGACCCCTGGCATCTGGGGCCTAGATTCTTTCTGGCTGACCAGCCTAACTTTCAGAGGTGCCCCTCTGCTAACTTACAGAATCTGATATTTTCTAACCATTCCTCCCTTCTACAGCAACTGCCCTTTGCTGAACGACCTATATTTAACTCCGGGCAGATGCAAGCTTTGCCTCAGGTGGCACTCTCATTGCTTAGGCATGCACTGCGACGCAGACACGGAGCATCGGTGAAAACACCTGCCTTGCATCACGGCACTGTGCAGACACGGAGCATCGGTGAATACACCTGCCTTGCATCACGGCACTGTGCAGACACGGAGCATCGGTGAATACACCTGCCTTGCATCACGGCACTGTGCAGACACGGAGCATCGGTGAATACACCTGCCTTGCATCACGGCACTCTGCGGCGGGACCCGCCTGCCGTTGACATGATTCACAGGGGCAGCCCTGGCAGCCGGGAGACTTCCAAGGGCAAGGAACAGGAAAAGGAAGGCAGTGCCAGGTTGGCACCAGTACCAGGCACGGGGCAGGTGCTGCCCGGCCGGGGCCGTGCCCCGTTTGCCCGCGGGACTGCAGCAGCTGTGGGGGTCACTGGCGCTTCCCTGTAATGGCACCAAAACTTGCACTTTAAGCCTAATAAAACAACTGCCACAAAGCTTGACAAGTGGGATATGGACCAGGCATCGGACCAGGTTGCCCAGGGAAGTGGTGGAGTCGCCATCCCTGGAGGCGTTTATGGGGCGTCTGGATCTGGCGCTGGGTGATGTGGTTTAGTGGCTATGAGATTTAGTGGCGGGGCTGAGTGGACGGTTGGACTGGATGATCCTAAAGCTCTCTTCCAACCCGGATGACTCCGCGATCCTGTGGCACCGGCGGCCCCTCCGCCCCTCACGGGACCCACCGCCCGCCAGCCTTGACGCCGCCCCCCTCGCGCGGCTCTGCTTTCCGCCAATCAGCGGCGGCCTCCCCGCCCGCGCGCCTTCCCCGCGCGCCTTCCCC
>VZRR01002584.1:2188478-2261070 GCA_013398015.1 Oreocharis arfaki
GGTGCGAGCGGGGCGGGGGGAGCTGTCAGCCGGCCTCGGGCACCCCCTGCGCCCTGCGGGGCGGGGGGAGCGTGCGGGAGCTGCTCCTGAGGGAAGCGGTGCTGTGTGCCGCACGGCGAGTGGGAGGCGGAGGAACTGGTCCCCGCGATTATCGCCTCTCTCATCAGTCAAACAAATCAATTATGAAAATCCTCGTACGGCAGTGGGGAGGGGGGCACTGGGGGCTGATTTCTTTGTTTTCAAGGAAAAGGTCTTAAAGAGGGAACCGAAGGTTATGCGCCTTCATCAACAAAATTAGTTAGCCCCGGAAGGTGTGGGGGGGGAGTATTTATTTATGTCTTCTGCAGAGTTTCCTCTTGCTGAATTTCTCTCTTCGCTCCGTAGAAGAGGCTTTAAGTAGTATGATTATAATGTTTAGGTGGCACAACGCCAGCTGTTCAGAAGGTGTTACTATAAACATGTAGGCATAGGTAACTTTGCTGCAGGTTCGGTAGAGTCGTGAGCGTGCCTTCCCTTTGAGTTAGAGAGGAGAAGGAGCCAGATTATTAATTTGAAGTGCCATAACGCTGCTGTGTTTTGACAGTCGGTTCAATTAAAGCTTACAACAGAATAACAACTACAGCACGAGTAATGGCGTTGGGGAACGAGAGGAATAGGAAAGGTTCAGTCTGCCGGAGGATGACCGGGAAGCGTGTGTGTGTTCAGCGGTGTGTATGTTAAAAAGAAGATACTTAGTTGAGTCTCTGGCTTTTAAGGCTTAGTGCTGGCTTTTAAGGTTTAGTGTTAACTTTTCGATGCTACGTCTGATCCCAGTAGGCAGTGGTGTAGAACTAATGTGTTGTGCCTTTATAGAGGAACTGGACATACCTGTTTATCTCATTTCACTGGCAAGGCATATATCAATATATTTGCTTCATCCAAGCTCTTGCTGATGAAATTAGAAGAGTCTTTATATTCTCAGCAGACAACTTTACAGCAGTCTGAGTTATACTGTTTTACTCTTTCCTCTGCTTTTAATCATTAACAGTTGCATTTAGTGGTAAAAGCAAAAAGAAAAAAGGGGGCTATGAAATTAGGAATTTTAGCTGATGATAGGTTTTTCATCTCCGGATTTCATTTACTTCTTTAAAAAGCCTTTTCCAAGAATGTCAGTTTTGGATTATAGAAATAAGGGAGAAGACTTGCTGCAATGTGGCCATGGATTTACTAACAAGTAGTAGGAAAACCTGTACAAAAATAAACCATGACAAAAGCAATGTGCATGTTTTGTAACAAACTGCACCAAAGTTAGCAGTCTTTTAATTTGATGAACAGATTCATGTATTCTGACTGTCAATATGTAGTTATGGGTCAGACAACAAAGGCAGACTTAACAATGGGATAGACTTAAGTTTGTATTTTTCACCTCTTCTGTATGTGAAATTTGTTTTGCAGGGGTGAAAAATGCTCTAATGGAGCCCTGTTCTTACATAAAGTTAAACATTGTGAAGGTTTTTTAAAATTTTTTTTACTAGTGTTGTCTTTCTTTTCAGTTCCTTAGAGAGTATCTAGGTTAAAATGTGAAAAACAAAGTGTCTTCTCCTAAAATAATTCAGTAAGTCACAAGTCATCAAGGCCTACAACTGTTTGGGGACATCTGTTGATAGCAACTTTCCAGGTGGTCCCTGGGATAGTTTTTTTTTTACCTAAGGCATATTGTTGACAATGCTGTTGATAAAGTGTTTATAGAAAAGAAATGTGTACTTTGTTGAGAGATTTGGAGGGGTTTCCCTTTCTTAATTTCAGAAGTCAGCTGTAGTTGGTGCAAAAATCTTAGCATTATACATTTTGTATAGGCCTGAGTGGTTGTAAAGCTTGGTCCAGGAAATGACTTGGTTCTAGTGACTGCAGTGGGATTATTTGTGTCAATGAGGTGCATTTTTGTGGGGGGCAGAGTCTATGTTTAGAAAATGTAGTACTCATGCAGCAGCTATGGATCCTCACTCTTTTGTCCCAAATGTGGTGGTTCTGCTCTTCAGCTTTCAATTAAGTGTGCTTCCAGAGGTGATTTTGTAGGCTGCTTCAATTTGTCTTCTTATTGATCATCTTTCCTCAGGAGGTCTTCCTGCTTTAGATTAGTTTGCTTCTTGCATGGAGGTAGCTATTTACTATTACATTAGGCTAGAAATAGCCAAATTGGAATGGTTGTGTTCCTGGAGCATAGCAATCTTAACATAACTTCCTCCAAGTAGGTTCTGGTTTTCTAATATTTTACATTTTTATAATGTATTTCATACTTCTGTTATTATGTGCTATAATAGCTAAAGGAAGGGAGAAATGGTAATTTGCCAAACATTACTTAAGTTTACCTTTTCTACCTTAAGAAAAATTTAGTAGAAATGGACCAAAACATTGGAAAAGCACCAGTCTTCTACCTGGAGATCTTAATGCTTAGGAATTAGTTTTATTCTAGGTTTCTTTTTTATTGTTCTTGTAATTGGTGCCCGATTTTCTGTCATCCCAAGTATCCATTTAGATTTGCTAGCTCCTGGTATGTGCTGTGTTGTGCTTTTTCTTACCTCAAGGACAATGACATGGGGTACACTGTTTTGCTGAATTGAGCTGTACAGTAATCAAAAGTAACTGAGAAAAACGCTTTTCTGTATGTTTAGCTAGTTTTTCTTTTCACAATAGTAAAAGGCATTTATTTTCCTAATTTATAAACTGTCTTACTAAAAAGAACTTTCTTGTGTTCTCTTGTTTGTCATGACTTAAAGATGGTGATAAACTTTGCATCAGATGCATCAGACTACTACAGAAGTAGTCCAGATGAGGATGCATTATTCTCTGAGACTTCAGACTCACGCATATTTCAAACCTTGGAAGAATAATGAAATAAATTTCTAAGAGAGTTTGTTGTATATTTAGGAAAGCAAACTCATGAGGTTAAGCTTGTGCAGTTATCCTTATGTCCCACCATAGAAGACTTCCAGTGTGCTACTTTCAGTATCCACTTCTGGTACTTTTAACACCTCCATAACATGTAGCTGTTCCATATTTATATAAGGTCTATCCAGAGAGCATCCAAGGTGATGTTAAAGCCAGAGATGGAACGGTGGAAAAGGACTTTTGAGAGACAGAAGGTTCCTTTTTCTTAAGCAATCTTCAAACGTTGTTGTTTCAAATTCATACACACTGCAACAGATATGAATATGGATGCTAAAAATAACCAAATATCAGAAAAGTAAAATAATTGTCCGTGATGTAAGTTGACTGTAGTTAGGAAGTTGGTTTTTTAAGATTATTTGGAAGAGTGCAGTAGTCTACTGACTACATGTGCATTATATGAAAATGCAGGTTTGATACAACTACAGAATGTGAATTAATTGCACCTGTTTTGAAGAAGTGTTGGGGGTTGTTTCCTTCCCTGGTTTAAAGGTGCCCTCAGGCTCTCAAATTGGCTCTCACTCCTTAACTCTCAGTGAGCCCATTACTGCTGGCTACAGGAATACTTTCAAAGCTCTCGAAACTAATTTGCAGCAAATCTGATTTTAGGATGCTTTAGTTGATCTGTGAAAAATGGTGCCAAAAATGGTAGATTTGCACTTAAAACTTTTGGAGACATGTGACTTCTGTAAGGGAGATCTAGAATGTATAAATTATGTTTCCTGCAAGTGTATTTGAGCTGTTTTGCTATGACTGGTTAGCTAGTGGAAAACTGTAGCTTTAAATGTGTTTTGATGGAAAAGTTATACATAGTAAAAAAAAAAAAATGCACATTTCTTGCAGAAGTAAACAGAATGTGACAATTCAGAAAGCATTTGGGGAATTAATTTTCAAAATTTAAAACCAAGTATCGTTAAGCATTGTTGAATGGACTTTTTTTGCAGGAGCTCGTTCTTCTCTCAATGCAGGTGTCACCATAAAATTGGTTGGACAGATCTTTCTGAAAACCAGCGTGACCCAGTGTAGGTTATTGGGTTTGATCATTACAGTCAGAGGAGGTTTTTGAATGCTTTCCATAATTTTCCTTTCCTGCAGAGCTGTCTTTCTTCTCTACAGCAGTGCTACAAAGTAATGTTTTTCCAGTTCTCGGAACTATTTTGGTGGATCAGTGTTACATAGTTACATTATGAATTCTTCACAGCATTTAGGGAGGTTCTACACATGCACTTGCAATAGAGCAAGTCTTTAAAAATATGTGAGCTTCACTGACTAATTTTATTTGAAATACTAGTGCTTAAGAAAATTCTCATTTCGTTCACTCTTCTGCAGAAAGACAGACAGCCTTTTGTTTCTTTCAGCTTTTTATCAATTGATGTTACATATTCTTCAAGGAAAGTTATGTAAACTTAGAAGTAAATAATTCCAGCTCTTCCATGAGAAAATATTAAGAGTCATATTTTCATTGCCAGCACTCCTTTCTCCTCCATCTAACAGCCACTTGTTCTAGGTTTTGTGTAGGCAGAAGGCTTCTTTTTTTCAGGGAGCACCAACTGCTTCAGTGGTTTGTTTTGAGTCTTGGGGAATTGATGATGCAAGTTGAGATGAAATTTATTAAATTTATACTTCAACTTGCAATATGTAGATCTATCGATTCCAGAAGTTAGTGTAAGTTTTGTCTATCTTGAGCATCTTAGAGCGGATAATCCCATGAGAAAACACTGAAGTGTGGTTAAATTTTGAAGCATTCAGGTTATGTAAGTGGTATGAGGATCTGCTGTGGCTTATAACCCTCAGAGCCAGAGTGTTGGAGAGAGCATGGAGAGACATGGAAGGTGGGAAAAAAGTGGAACTGGCGGGTGGTTTACTGCAGGGTTTTTCACCTCTGACTGAAATAATGTGGACATAGCAAGTGCTGCAAGATCACCTGGTTAACTCCATGTTTTACATGCTTGGCTTGTGAATCTTGATTACTTTACGTTCTCAGACGTTTATGAGTGCATCTTTGCTTAACCCATGTAGCATTCATGGTCATAAGTTCATGTTTGCAACTGAAATTTTGGTAGGCCTAAAAACTAGAAACAAAACAGACCAAAACACTGAAACACTGTTTATCTTATTCGAAGGAAGTATTTTTTGGTGCAAATTAAGAAAAATAAGGAAATACTTGCTATTTACTGGACAGCTAATCTTATGAAGTCTTTTCAGTTTTCACAATTTTTTTTCTTTAATGAAATGCTGTGAGCAAACTGAATGTCCTAATAATACATTTAGAATTTTTAAGAGGTGATGGCACTAATTCCAGGGTAGTCTGAGTAGTTAGTTGTAGGTGGGTTTTTATTTGGTTGGGTTTTTTGTAACACACTGTATATGTTATCTTTTAGTTTTTTGCCTAACCTAATCTCGTTAGTGTTCCTCAGTTCTGTAGATCTTCAGGTTTCAGTTGCAAATTTTCTTGCTTTTCCTTGTTAACTGGGTCTTAAGTTCCGAGTGATTGTCATTTGAGTTGGTCTAGAGTTCTGAGCCAGTGCCTCTGCATGCACAGTAAGGAGCAGTGCCATTTATCTTGCTGTATTTGAAATTTGCTTGATTTTGCACAGGACTACAAGGCTAAAGCTAAAGTGTTCTGTTAGGATTTTTATACTGGCTGGTTCAATCTGAGCTTTTTCAAGTGGCTTCATTAGGTTTCTCCATCCCTTCACTCGACTTGTATAGTAATGCATTATTAAACAGGAATTACTATTTTTCCCTGGTAGTGATAGGTAAAAGAACATTATGAGAGTAGCAATAAAACTGATGAAGAATTTTTGATATTCTACATGAATAATTATAATAGTAGTATGAAACAAAAATAGACTTTTTTCTATAAAATATAGTAAAATTTTTCAAAATTTTCCTTTTAATCTGTTCTGGACAGGTACACACAGCATAAGTGACCCCATTTTTCAGAATTCCATACGAGTGTTCTGAAGCCTTAGGCTTTGATCTGTAGGGCAGGTAGTCCGAGTGCAGGTGCTTTTAAGTTTTCATCACCACGACTGATGTGCAATGTCAGTGTCTCTGTATGTGGTGAAAACATTGTGATAGACTGGGACAGATTTTTCTTAAGATAGTTTGATTGAGTCCATTCATAAAACACAGTGATTGTGTTACAGTCTAAAATAGGTTCTTGACCTTGTACATATGCTCACTGGATCTTATCTTTGATTTCTAGTAGCTGTACAAGTGGAAAACCAGCTCTTGAGAAGTGAGGTCATGCTTTTCATTCTGAGTCAGGTTTTGTGGAAACAGAGCAGGAAAATAGCATTGTAGAGAACTCCAGCATGGCCAAGCATACTTTTAATCTCATGATTATTGTATCTTTCTGAAGGTCAGCTAAAGGTGGTAGAATTTTTAAATTACTAATGTTTCTTTTCTGAAGGTGCAAGTACTGGGATCTCAGCTTAAGTAAATACTGTTGGATGGCTTAACAAAAGAACTTCCATATTGACTTTTTTAGCATTTTAGGAGAGGTAAAAAGTGCATATAAAACCTGAGTACTGCGAGGAGGACAGAAGTGTAATGAACACTTATGTTTGGATGGTGTTTGCAGTGGAGTGGCCTCAATTTTTAATTAGCTGTGTATAAAATCGGTGTCTGAGAGCTGAAACTGTCTTGCTTGTAGTTTGAATAAAGTATAATACTGTGCAGTATGTGAGCAGATAACTTGCTTTATTGGTTTATGGTTATGAATGAGGTGCATTTGTGGAAATGCCAATTTTTGTTTAATGCTAATGAGAATAAGCATAAATTGAGGCAATAGCTTAAATTATACATGTGAATGATATAAAATTGGACAAGCTTATATAATAAATTCATAACATTAATTTCCTAGACTACATGTGGTCTGAGCATAGGCCGTGCATGTCTGTTTCTTACATTTTGTATGGGAAGAATCTTTGTTGAAATAAACACTTTACTTCCACAGTACTTTTGTTTTTAAAGTGTTGATAGCATCTGAGTGGACCTTTTTTTATATTTTATACATGAATTTAATTTTCTTTATACCTCTGAATTTTTTTCTCTTGCAATCATTTCAGTGTTAGTCTTAGGTCTTCCAGGCACTGCTGATCTGTGCATCTGATGATGGTGTATGCACCGTGTGGTACAGAAATTCCCCAGAGAGAGGCTATTGTCAGGACACAGGGATATTGGTTATCTGTAAATTTGTAAGAGATTTATTAATTGTATCTTCCTTCTCCTACCTGAAGTAAGCTGAGGGGGAAAAAAGAATCATCCTGTGTTGGCCTCTGTTTACCATAAAATTTTCTCTTTCAATTCCTGTGCAAGTTCTCAAATTGTTCTGCTGCTGTTATTATGGAGGAGGAGTTGTCATCAAGCCCCCAAAAACTCTCAAGGTCCTTCAGCTCCACCATGTCCCTTTCTTCCTTCATCCCCCTCATCATTCATTGTGTTCCTTGTTTTGAAATGACTACAGGAAATGTGTCTACAATCTGTATGAGCTGGTGTGTATTTCACAGATTTCCTCTTTAAATAGTGTTGATTTTTGAACAATTGTAAAATACTGAGCTACTTGTTGGTTAATTGAAAAAAAAAAAAAAACAGAAACAATTCCTGTGGGATTTGCCTTCAGTGCTGAGTAGGTGAGGAATGGGCTATTTGTGGTTCAGGGAAGCTTTCTGAATTCAGGTCATCAAAGCTGGAAAGTTAATGAACTAATAGATTTTTTCACTTAGAGAAATGATACCTGTGAGGAGAATCGGTGCCTCTACAGAAGGTATGGAGATGCAGAACAGCATTGCTCTTTCCTTTGGGACTTCTTAACTGGGATTGAGGCATGCACATCTCTTATTTTTTAAGGTTATTGTAATGTTAATATTGTACAAGTCATCAATACAAAAGATTTGCCAAAAAAAACCTAATAAATTTAATCCCTTATTAAATGAAGACTTTTTATTTCTACTTTGTAGTGTTTGTTGGGTGATGATGTTAAAACTAAATCGACACATGATCACATACTGAATCAAAGTTTTAATCTATTTTGGCTAGGTTAAAAACAGTGTTTCTATTAGTTTAGAGTTAGGAATGATCTGGGATATGATGGTGCTGCTTCTGCTGACAGTAACCTGTTGTCAGTTACGGTACTCTCAAGGCAACCTGCTGCAGGTTACTTGCAATGCTGAGGTCCCACAGTGTTCTGAAAGGAAATGAAGAGAGTCAGAGACCTAAATCCCATTGAAATTTGAGATTTCCAGCGATCTTCAGTCTTTGCTAGCAAATCTTGTTAGGTTATGTGTAAACAAACAACTTCCCTTTCTGCTGTCAAGTCTTTAGTAAATTGGAAGTAACTCCAGTGGAAGAGGAATGAGCCACCTTCCTTCTGCAGTGTAAGAGCTTGCACGTGGTCTCATCCCGAGTAAGCTGCTTTGAGGAAATTTGCAGGCGAGTGTGCTTTGTGTAGTTTGCTCACAGTCACACAGTCCTCAGGTTTTGAAAAGCTTGTCCTTGGCTCCCACAAGCTTTTATTGCAGTGGGATGCTAAATTACTTCAGTGAAATTTTTAGGATTTGGCCCTGTTTGTAAGTGGGAAAAGGCATGTCCAGTAATTTATAGAACTTTGTGCCACTGTTTGCACTCTTATCATTTCACCTTTGTCAAGAGCCTGTTTGACAGCCACAGACACACAGCTGAGCTGTACCTGTCCCTCCCCACACCTCATAGACTTCCAGGGTTCTACTGACCTGTGAGAGGGGTGATTCACTCCCAGAAATCCAGCTTTTCTTTGTTCCATATTCTGCTGTTCTAATTAGGTTCAAATATTTTCTTTTAACACAAACTTTGTTTAGCATAGAAACAAAGCTATTGTATTTCTTTCAGGAACATATTTCTTCCTGTTACACAAGCCTTTTAAAGTTTTTTTTCCATAGCTTTAATTTGAGGAAAGTTGTTTTAGGATTAGTACTGCTGAAGTGAGTCAAGAGGACTCCGAACTTCTCATTAGTCTTCAAAATACTGATAATAATTTTTATCCTTTTGGGTAGGACAGAGGAAGTAGATAGATCTTTGGTGTCAAATCCTTATATTTCTTCCTCTGTTTCATTCAGAATGGGTTTTTCTTGAGTTAAGCAATCCTGATACAATACACTCTTTTTTTTTTTCCCCCCATGTGTTATTTGCACCATAAATGACAGTACATCTACTAAAATACGTCAAAAACTTACTTCAGGTCTGAAAATGCTTCTGTTAATTTGCAAAGCTAAAAGCAAAAGATCAAAATTTCTGATCTGTGAGCTTAGATCTGGACTTCATCTCTGAATTTCCAAAGAAGTAAGAGTATAGACAGTATATAGTGTGTGTATATATATATATCAGTATAGACAGTTCTTCTTTACCCTTGTTAGTGTGAAGTGCTCTTGGGAAATCAGTCGTTTCATTGCAGGTGTTTTATAGTCCTCCTCCATTTTCAGATGCTGTAGTAATGAGCACTGTAGAAATGTCACTGAGTGTTTTTGAAAGAGCCTTGGTTAATAATACAGGCAATGTCACCCTTTTGGCTGTATAAGCACTTCCATTGTGTATCAGTGACAACTATCTTTTGAGCTAGAACTTCCTAGATTTAGCCTCTTATCAGTTCAGTTCTTCTAGAAGCTTGAACAAAGCCAATTAATTGTTTTCTTTAAAATACAACTTTAAGAACAAATTTCATAACGTAATGTCAAGTGGGCAGAAGCTGTATCATTGCAGGGGAGATTTACTCATTCACATTTAATGCCTTTTGATATTTGAAAGGCATTTAGATTTGTCTGCACATGCTGGTGAAAAAAAAGATGTTACTTAAAGACTTGGATTTCTGTATTTTAATTAAATACTATTCTGCTATCCTCTTTAGGCAAAGCATGCAACTGTAGAATAAAGTCTTTAGTGTAAATAGTAGCATCTTAGAAAGTTTATATTGAAAAGAACTTAATTTTGATGTGTTTTCTTTTCTTTTCCTCAGTATCCTGTCCTGTTGGAGGACAACATCTGTTATCCTTGCTGAATGAAGCATATGCTTCTTTCAAGCAATTTGGGTCTTGTGGGAAATAAGTAGTAAGGCAGATGAGTGTGGAAGAGACAGAGTTAAGCTTTGTGTAAGTGATCACAGATGCAGGCATTACCAACTTTGATTATCCCAAGTTTTTACTTAACCAACTGATCCAGTTTTTATAGAGAACCTTGAAGACTGCTCTGTGTGAATCCATATATACCAATAAGTGGATGAAAAATGAGATTGGTGAGCCAGCATTCATTTTTCATTGGCCCACTCAGACATGTAATAGTCTGCTTTTGTCTGTATTAATGAGAGTTCTTTTTATCTGTATTAATAGAGTGATTGAAGGTGCATTTTGCAAGTTGAACATCATAAATTGCAAAGTGAACCCATAAGTTGACTTTTGGGGAATATAACATAGTTTGTAGTTGCTCATTAGTATGGGATAGTGTTGGGAAGGTGTGCAAAGGTCTGTAAGAATCAAGTTGTCTATGTTCACAGAATCACCACTGTGTAACTTGGTGTTTTAGTTGATTCATTTGCCTCTTCAGAGTGTCTCTGTTTTTGCATTTTTTAAAGAAATGAAACAAAAGCATTATTTATATTTTGCCTTGAGTTTATCTGGTAAGTGATGGCTGCTCAAATTTACATAGTTTATAGGCTTAGTTCAGATGAAGCAGGTGTTTGGGAGGAGTTGTTTTTCTCAGTTTTTTCCTCTTTCCTTCAACATTTTTATATTCCACAGATTTGTAAGGCTATAAATGAGGAAGGGCATTTGGGAAAAACAAAGAAACTGTATTAAAGGGAAGTTGAAATCTAGAGTAAGAGAGGTGTGTTGGCAATTCAAGATTAATCTCATTCTTCTGAATTGGTTCCTAAAATATGAAAGATAAATGAGTATCTGATCCTTAATTTTGTTCAGTTATCTAAACATGTCAAAGCTGTTGCTGCAATATTACATGTTCTATTAAAGACTTGTTTTAAACTTTCCATATAGGCTGTTAAATGTTGATGTGTGGTGAAACTGCAGTTAGGCCTAGCTATAATGCAGGCAAATGTTACATTTTGAGAGAGGAAACAAGTCTTTTTTTCCTGGGATTTACTAGAAAAGCAACTTCTTGGAGCATATTACATTTTGCTGTAAAGCTTAAAACCAACCAACCAACCCCACTTCCTCTTCAAGCTCCTACCCCAGAGTAGCACTTGTTTTGTGAAGAGACCAGCGTGTTCTGGGACAGTGCCTTGGAGGTAAACCCGATCTGTCAATCATTGTGCGGGAGGTGACTCCTTCTTTTAAGGAGCAATCACTTGAAGGCTACTTAACCCTTTTGCCCCGTGCTGGCAGAACAGCTTTTCAGTGCTGCAGAACCCATTTAAGCAAAGTGGAGAAGGAAAGGGTTTCACCTAAGATACCGCAGCTCTTGGATGTTTCAGTTGAGAAGGAGGACTCCTCTTTGATTTAATTGCATGTCCTGCTTGCTTCTGCTGAGTAAAGCCTGGGACGGAGAGGTGGATATTGCAATTCCTGCATTTCTGTTACTGATTAAGTATCGTCATAGAGCCCTGCCTGCAGAGGCTCAGGCCTTTCTGAGGGTGAGACTAGAGTTGATTCTTCCATTGGCCTTTAGAGGATTTCACTCAGCACTGGTTTTTCAGCTCATCTTCTGAGCCTGCAATGGAACATGGTGCAGGCTGTGAATATTCCTTGCAGGAGGAATCTGGAGAAGTTTATTGTACGGTTTGTCCCCCCAAACAAGGGCGATGCTTGAATATCGATGGAAGAGTGAAGAACAAAACACAGATTTAAAAAATTGTGTCAATATTTAATCTTTTAAATGACAACTGGCAGATGTCATAAGCAAGCTATAGGCATTGATTCCCCCCCACCACACACCCTCTGAGGGAGTATAATAGTGTAGCAGGCATTTCCTGACACTCCTTAGGAGATGTGGATAATACTCTATTGTTATCTTTGATTGTTGCTAAAGGTCACCTAGGAGCAAAAGGTGTCCTACTTATTAGGGCAGTTTTGGTATTACGTTTCTATGACTTCCCTGTGACTCTTGACAGATGTCCTAAGATTAATAGCCCAGATTCAGGAGAAGAGCGGTGAGACAGGGTGCCTCTTACTTTCTTCATGTTCCTTCTCTTACCTTTCAGTCATGTTTTCTGTGTCATAGTCAACCTGTTCACTGTTGAGGAACTTTGTGTGTGGTGGTTTTGGTTGTTCAGAGATCAGTTGTTTTTTTCGTGGGAGAGTGTGTGTAGCCCATGCATCCTCTTTCAGATGTACTCATAATTACATAGTGAGGAAAACTTCAGAACTCAGAAAAATGTGGATATTGAGCTCTCCATTTGACATTAATAGGAGTATATTTTATCTGCTCTGTAGCTGAAAAAAATGTAGTTCCATATCTTAATATGCCATTTTTCAGAGATATTCTTGGAGCAAATGCTAGACAATATATCTCTGTCATTGTACATTCTTGTCTTTTAAATTAACAATATTCAAAGGGTTTATAAAAATTCAAATAGTGATTAGGTTCTGAGGCAGGAAATGTGCTGCTCTTGCCCTTCTCTGGATAACGTCAGCCAAACTTCATCCAGAAGGAAGGATACAGGCTAAGGATACTAAGTTATTGTGTAACAGACTATTTAATACCATCTTGGTGAATGCCCTGTCTTGCAGTGGAAGGGAAGGCTGTTGGTGACAGTCTTCTTTGCCTCGTGGACTGTGCCCCTGTGGTGTCAGTTTTAGATGACTGCAGTCGGACCCTTCTCATTTTATCTGCTGAGGGATAGGAAATGGGGGAGTGAGAATAGGTTGCAATTATTAGGTGCAAATGTTACTCCCAGCACTGCTAACTAACTTTAATTGTTGGTATCCACTCGCTTCCTTGAAGGTAGAGAGCATAAACACCTGTATTCTGTAATTTCAGTTGATTCTTGTCCCAGTGCTCTGTGGTATTAGACCTGTGAAGGATGTCATGGAAAGGAGTGAGGCAGATGGTTGCTTTTCTTGAAAGCTTTGAGAAGTCTGTTTCTGCAGTAATCACTTTCAGATTGACGTGTTTCACCTGCTAATGTGTAGAATCGTGATAAACACTCTGCAGCTATGCTGTAGAAAAACTGAGTAGTAGTGTTTGCAACCTTTTTGAGAGTAAAAATGTCCTGCAAGTGTGTTGACAGTCTGTTAAATCTTCTGAGATTTAACAATGGCCTGTTTGGTCTGAGATCTTTGTGGGAACTTTATGGAACTTGTCTAGGAATTTCTTCTGCAAGAAGGATGAGAAGCGGTGTCTGGTCACTAGTCTTGAGAGTACTGGTTCGTGTGTCTCTGTTGCTGGTGGACCTTTGTGGATACTCCTACTGACACTCTGTAGGACATTTATTTACCTCTTCCTCACTTCTTTTTTATCCACCTCTTGTTAAGAAGACTAAGTAGCTACTTTAAGTTGGTGTAAACTATCAAGAGTTCAGCAGGCTCTTAGCAGCTTACTCCTGTAATTTTTCCTTGCAATTCACAGCATTTCAAGCATGGTTATATAAGACGAGCAAGCTCTGTAGTGTTAAGGGCAAAATGATGACAAGTTAAAAAAACTGACAATAATATGGAATGAAGTTATGTTCAGAGGAAACTGTTGTAAAAGTTAAAGTAAATAGAATGGAAATTATACCCCAAAGCATTTATTCCTCTGTAAAGTAATACGGAGTTCCAGCAGCAGATATGTTGGATGTTCTTGCATCTGGGAGTTTGTGTTGTTTTTAGACTGTAGTTTGTATAAGCTAGGGAACAAATGCCAGGTTCTGCTGGTGACCACAAGTATTTTGTTGCTCACCTTTGTTATCCTACAATGCACTTCCGTTGGAAGACTGGTACAGGCAGTTTGAAAAGGTCACATTTACTCAGGAAGACCTGGTTTTCCGGCTTCCTCAGCCTACAGCTGTAATGTGTATCACCAGATCATCCAGTGGTTGAGGTCGGAAGGCACTTGGTGAGGTCATGATGTCCTCCCCACTGCTCAAGCAGGGTCGCCTAGAACTTGTTGCTCAGGACTGTATCCAGATGGCTCTGGAATATCTCCAAGGATGGAGACTCCGCAGCCTCTCTGGGCAGCCTGTGCCAGTACTTGGTGACCCACACAACAAATAAGTTTTCATGATGTTCATGAGGAATCTCCTGTGTTTGTGCCCATTGTATCTGGTTCTGTTACTGGGCACCGATGCAGAGGCTTGCTCCCTTTCCAGTACACTCTTCCTTTGGATTTTACATACACTGATTTGATCCCTGCAGGGTTTCTCTAGGCTGGCTCCAGAGGCTGACTCTGTCCTTCCTATGGGAGGTGCTCCAGAGGGTCGTTCATGGCCCTTCACTGGACTCTCTCCAGTATGTTCATGTCTCTCTTTTACTGGGGAACCCAGAACTGGGCACAGTGCTCTACATGTGTCTTTTCAGTGCTGAGTAGAGCTCTTGGCCTGCTGGCAATTCTTCCAAATGCAGCCTAGGATGCCATTAATCATCCTTGCCTCAAGGGCCCATTGGTTTGACATCAACTTGATGTCCACCAAGAGCCTCGGGCACTTTTCTGCCAAATCTGCTCTCCAGCCATTTGGCCCTGACAGGAATTATTGCATGGGGTTGTTCCTTCCTCCTAGGAATGAGATGTTGTGCATCCCTTTGAACTACATGACTAGAAGAGGGCCGATGACATTTTGTATGAAGTTACATGTTAATCAGAAAACAACCAGAATTGAGCTGTTTGCTTGTTCGGATTGAATGCTGGTAGGTTACTTGGAAGAGGTGGTGCCTGTGAGCTGCTAGGAGGGAGTGACTGAGAAGTCTCTTCAGGACTGTTACCAGCTTTACCTGCTTTACAGGTGATAATGGCAATAGATTGCTGACAGTGATTGTTTATTTGACTTGATGATTTTAATAGGGTAGACAAACATTGTTAAAGGAAGGGGCTTGTGTGTATCTGATCCTGCACTGTGGAATAAAGGACCTTTTGAGTCCTTTGCAGTCTCTTTTTTGTGAAATGATTGCACTTTCGTGTTCACAGGCATTTTAGTCTAATTTCCTCAAGATGTACTTGTGCTGCTCTCTGAGTTCAGATGTTTGTGCTCGAGTTGCATCTTTGAATCATTAGCATTTGGGCAGCAGTGTGTGGAAGTTTTCCAACCAGCGGCTTCTTATAAACAGCTCTCTCTCCTGCCAATAACAGACTTGGTCGCTTTCCCATTCCCCAAGAAAGGTAATGTTCAGATAAGCGCGAGTACATCAACACACTTCCTCTGCTTGGATACTGGCTTCTTACTATCTTGGTGAATCTGGGTGTAGACACTACTGAAATTACTGGGATTTTGCTTCTGAAAGCCTTTCCAAACCTGTGTGGTTTTTTTCAAAGACCAGCAGAAGCAGCAGTCTGGGTTCTGCTTAAATCTGCAAGAAAACAAGACACAAGCAAGGCAACTGTATTCTAACTGTGGATTTCTAAGTATATATTCTAAAATATAACCATTAGAAGAAATCTGAGAATGAACACAGAAAAACATCTGGGCTCTGATCCTGTATTTGTGGAAGTGGATCACTTACAGACTTTGTTGCTAGGGATCTAGAGAGTTGCATAAATCTTCATTGGTGGGTCAGACTGGAGGATTAGGATCGCAGTCCTGTTTTCAGAGATGCTTTTGTAGAGAATTCTGCAAAATGCCAGTGTTCCAGCAGCATCAAAAACTTACTGGTAATTTGTTTGGATTTTAAATCTGCCTACAAGCCTGACTTAAGGAATGGTGATGAAAAGAGATGAACCTAAGAGTTAAATAATCCAAGAATAGATTTAGTCATTGCAATTCTTACATACCCTTGAGAATACAGGAAGACCTCTTCTGCTCAAATGCTAAACAACTTTTCAGCAGCAGAGAGGAAGTAATACATTTTTGCTCAAACTTTAGTGCAGTGACTTACTGCCAAATAGAATGGAATTATTTAAAGTATTAGGAGTCTTTGCTTTGTTAGAAAACACTGCTGCGAACAAGTTAGCTGTGCTAGATCTTTTTGGAAGGCAGTGCTCTTCTAACTTTTGATATTCTAGAACTTGAGCAAACCTGTTCCCATAAAACCTCACAGATGTTAATCTGAGTCAGAAGCAGAATAGGAACCTGCATTGAAAAGCACAGTTTCTAATGCTTAATCCTAAAAGGTAATAAGATAATTTTATAATACTTTTTAATATATTTCTGTATATTTATCCTATGGCGATGTGTACTCTTTAAAATTACCTTCTATGGCCCTTTCTTGTGGTTTCAGAGTAGCTCGTGGTGTGTCAGTTTTTAAGTGGCAAAGAGCTCTGTGTTCTTGTTTTTATTTGGGGACTTTGGAGCAAATAGCATTGCAATCATTCCTTCATTTTTTTAATAGAATTTGGATTAAAAGTACAAGAATTAAACAGTTTACTTTTCACTGTTTGCTGAACGGATCTGAATTATCAGATGTGGTGCTTTTATCTCTGTATGTAACACACAGAGATGTTCACTGTGACCACCCCAGAAACAGGAGCACTGCAATACCTCTGCAAACTGGTGCCCATTGGTTTGCCTGGTTTATACAGATCTTACCTTTTCTTAGAATACAGTGTGCAGTTAAATTGCAGTTGAGATTAAAAGGTCATGTTGACTGAGTTTTTTGATTAGCAAGGGGAGTCTCTGCTTTCTTTGAAAACAAAACCTTAGTTTTTTGAAAGGAAAGCTGAAAAGCTTTTACTTGGATTGCTGTCTGCAAATCTATATGGTTGCCTTCATTATAAGTACTTGTAAAATTGCTGGTTCAGGAAGGCTGTAGAAAATAACTTCCCTGAAGAAACACCAATGTAGCAAATGCAGATTAAAACCAAAATTACTGACCTTTCAGTGCTGTGCATAGCAGAATGGGGAAGAACTGTGGAGGGACCTCTGACATTCCAACCACCGTTCCTCTGTTACTTTGAGGCTTTGCTTTTAGGAGATAGGGAGCTTAAATTTTTCCACATGTTTGTGATTTTGTTTTGGTTTTGCTTTTAGATATGTAATGGCACATCTTAAGTTTAGGGTCCATAGAGTTTAGTAGTCAAGTGGATCTGGTATCAGAGGAGTGGAAAAAGTAGCAATAGGATTATTTTTATAATAAAAAATCCTTGTATTTAACCAAAACTCCGAAAGGTGAGCAGGATAGAAGATTGTGTGTCTTGTTTTGATTTTATTCAGAAGCCCATTCCCTTCCAAGGAAGTGAACAGCTTATCTTTGTGAGCTGCATTGTTATTTATCATGCCTCGAAAACTTGATACAATATTTTGAAAATACATGTTAAAATGTCCTTGGAATGAAAAAAAATCTGCTAAATACTTGTGTTTGATTACAAATGCAGTCAAATCTGGTCTTCATATCTTTGCTCTATTCACTAAGTGCATTTTGGTGGAAGGAGGAGAGGGAGATTAGGGCTGGTCATGATTTTCCTCTCCAATGTCATACCATTATTCTTTTAAAACTTTCAGCTCCTGTTTTCAAGGCTATTTTGACAGTATTGATAGACTCTGAGATATTTTCACTTCCCATAGTAATTCTGGCAGTAGCAGCTTTTTCCCCTTCTCTCTTCAGCCTTTTTCTTTCGCTATAATGCTAAATCAGTTCCTGATTTTGTATAAACTAAACCAAACGTAACTTTACACATTGCTTTTTAAATTGGTTCAGTTTAAAAGTGTTTAGGGTTTGTTTTTTTTTTTTCATTTGGGTGATGAAACTTGGCTGAATCACAGACTTGAAGCAATACTGACATCTGATTTTTTTTTTTTTGCTACACTTACTGACAATCCTAGATACTGCTTTATCTATAAAGCATCATATATTGAAGCACTTTTGCATTGGTAAAGCACGACTGTGGAATGATTCACTTAAGTACTAGATAGAAGTTTGCTGTTGTATTGAGGCTATTTCTTATAAGAGTTTCTCTCCTCTGAATCTTTCTCTTTGCTTTATTTCTGTGTATTTAGTGAAGTTTACAGCATTTGAATAACAGATTAAGCAGTACAGATTATGAGGTGCCAAATAATGTGTTAATATGGAATGAGAGTTAACCATCTATCAGTGTTAATGCTGTGGAAGTCGAGTAGGGGAGAGACTTGTGTCCATGATTACCTGCCTTTCCACCTGCAGAGCCTCTGGAGTTGGATCCTGGGGATTTGCAGCTCTGCAATGAAAAACCATTAAACTTTTAAAAATTACAATTTTCATAAATATTCCTTGAAATCTGTTTCATAAATACTGTTTTTCTTTTAATAAAGTCTGAGTAATCTTGTGAAAATGGAATCAGCAAGAATGGGGCAGAGCAATTGCCTCATTATCTATATTCTTTTTTCTTGTTCTAAACAGTAACGTAATGTTTTGTTTTTACAGATGACTATGGATGAGAAATATGTGAACAGCATTTGGGATCTTCTGAAAAATGCAATCCAAGAGATTCAGCGTAAGAACAATAGTGGCCTCAGTTTTGAGGAGCTGTATAGAAATGCTTATACAATGGTGTTGCATAAACATGGTGAGAAACTCTACACTGGACTAAGAGAAGTGGTCACTGAGCATCTAATAAACAAGGTTTGTCCATTTATGAATTAAATAAAGGGTTGTATATGAAAGAATTCTGAACAGTTATTTAAATGACAGAAAATCTAACTTTATTCTGTTACCTTGTGTTGCAGTTGTGTAGCTTCTCTCAAAAATGGTAGCATAGAGCTAACATCAAGCTCAAATGATTTCGTATCCCAGGTACTGTTTTGTTGTAAGTTACTGTTGGAAGGCAGACCATAGGAAGCACTTAAAAATGTGTAATAGGAAACAACTTTGTTTTGAAGAATAACTGTTAAGAGCTGATAATTTTTTTTCAAAGGTGTGTAGCATTTTTGGTGGCATTTTGTGACTTTTTAGGCCAAATTTTGTTTGCCAGTCAGTTTTTTCATCTGTGGAACAAAATAAATACCAATGTAAGAACTTGTTTGTTATGGGCTAATGAACTAATTCACAAGTTAATGAGACAGTTGTGCTGGGATTATTCTGTTTGAAGAGGCAGTAGGCACTGTTCAAAACCAGCAGCTCAGCAATAGCAGAAGTCCTGAGTAGTTTCACACTCCCCCGTGCCAGCCTTTGCAAAACCATGTCAGTCAAAATGACATGCAGAAACTTTCTGTTTCTGAAGATTTATCATCTGAGAGAAGGAATCTTCAGGTCTTGTGTTGAACCATGGAGTCACCTCTTCAGTCTTGAGAGAAGTTTAGAATTGATTAATAAATATGTAAGTGGAGAAAGTTAAAACTCACCTTTTAGGACCCTGGATAATATTTCATGGCAATGGGGTTCTAAACCTGTGGGAGATGCCTGCCTTACTCCTCGTGGAAACATCCACAGTGGAGAGATACGAGTCTGCTTTGATCCTGTATGTGCTGGCTCTGGGTTCAGATGGGGTATCAGATTTTTGTCCTGTTTTTACAAGATCTGAAAAGGAAAGCCAGAGACCATCATGTGTCTTGGATGATTACTTCTGGCTGAATTACAGAGAATGGATGGGAGATTTATGGCTAAACAATGCAGGGTGCTTGGGGACTTTTCTGTGCATTCCAACTGGAGTTCTGATGTGGCAGAGAAATGTGTTATTTCTTTTCTAAAATCTTAGTTTTCAAAGGTGTGGTCCACACAAATACGGTCTAAAACTGCTTTGAATGTGGGGCTTTTTTACTGTTTGCACCAGAGGAGACATCCTCTATGAAGTGGCTAAATAATTTGCAGTTCTTTTCTATAATTGTAGCACATCTGTGACTCTCAAACGCTTCTGGTTTCATTATCTGTGCATTCATAATCTGTACTATTCATACAAAATGTGGCAAATGGCTGATGCTTTTTGTGACTTGTTCTTGTGTATGCCTATGCACTTAATAATCATGACACTAAACTTATTATTCCTAGGCTTTAGTTTATCCTGGTTTAATTTGAGGGGTGGTTTTTATCTTTGTTCCTAGGTATTCTGCAACTTATCTTAGTTCCTAGCTATTTTGCATATTAAAAATTATGTATTTTCAGAATTAATTATTCTGAAGTGCTGATTGTGGCAGGCTGACAAAAGAGCAGAAGATTCTGAGTTTGTACTTTCAGTGCAGAGGCTGAGAGGACTGCTCGGATAGCAGTGTAGAGAAGTGCCTTTCTGACACTTAATACTCCTGTATCTGTTGCTTTAAAAAAAATCTTCTCTCATTACCTAGTATTCTGATCTTTAATGTGATTAATCAAATTATATACATGTGTGTGGGTAACATAAAAATAGATGACCAAAGCTTTTTGAAATGCTAACTGAGTTTTAGTAGTTAATTGCTGTAGAGTTAAAGAGGCTAAATTATTCTGATGATGCCAGTCTATAATTAAATAATCCAAGGAAAAGACTAAAAAAATGTGACTTTTGTTACTGAACAGTAACAAAAGCTTATATAGACTCAAAGCTACTCTTTGTCCCTTTTGAATGTTTGCTTAGACACATTATGTTGAGGCACTTATAGATGGAAGTATGGGGGAAAAAAAGTGCATTGTTTATCAAGAATAGAATCAGTTCTATAATGACATCTTATGTTTGTGCCATTAGTACTTGCTGTAAGATAGATAAAAAAAGTTTTGTTTAACGTCACATTTTGTCGTAGAAATTTCAGCAAAATCTTTTATGTTCACTGTCTCTTTCCAAGGACAATTATCTGGTAAATTTTAAGTAGCTAATAAACAATAAATGCTCTCGTCACAAGTCTTTGTAAAACTTCTGTTCAGAGAATCAGTGGTGGATGCTGGAATTTAGAAGGGGGGGATTTTGCCAACTGAAATATTGTTTATTAAATTTCATAACTTGTATAAAAATGGAAGTGCTCACAGATGAATAGATTTTCCTGAAGAACTATACTCAGTTCAGGGAGCACTGCTGAGGAGCCAGCCCCAAATTTGTAATTGCAATAATCGTTGAGCCATAGTCGTCATTTGCTGCCCACATCTCTGGGTTATCTTTTTAGGAAAAAATCTTCATTCCTGTAGTATTCCAGTCATGCTGGTTAATTAACAATAGATGAAGAGACTAGGTAGAGGCAATGTATATGTTCAGTTGTTTTTACAAGTAGTTTCAAAGCTTGGAAAGCACAAGCCTTCATTTTTGGTGAGGCATGGTTAAGCATTGTATTTATGCTTTATGCTTATTTAATTGCCAGGTGAAAGTTGTGCTTATTCAGCATTTTAATTAGTAACCAAACACTAATGAGGAAAGTATTTAACTTCTGAACAAGAAAACATTATACAGTGCACTGTCTTTACAGCTTGTTTAATTGTAAATAAAATAATAGGTGCAAATATGATCAAGGCAAGGTGATGCAAGTGACTTAGTATCAAGTATGCTTGGCTTTAGACTTGCAGACCCCAATGGTTTGTAGTTCCAAGTCACCAGGTTCTGGCTGTGTGATGAAGGCAGTAGTGAGCCAGGTACTCTGCATCACTGAGAGAAGTCAACTGTCTTGACCTACCTTGTTTTTACTACAGGGTAAGAACATGCTAAAACTTGTCTTCAGCATCATTATTTAAGTATAGTACATGTAGAGCTATTTGAATGTACTGTTGAATTTTGAAAGTATTGAAACTTTTCATCTTAATTCAAGTATTTAATTCCTATGCATCTGGTACTTCACTGATTTCTCCCTTGCCCGTTGACAGTCTTGTAGTTTGATGTGAATGGTCTTCCTTCACGCTTCTCAAGCCTAGTCTTATTACTTCACACAAATGTTAAGTGCTTTTGAAACATGCAGAGCTTGGTTTACATCTCTCTAAACCATTTGATGATAAGCAATGTGATTTGTGTTACAGTTAAAAAAAAGTTGGCGTTAAAAAGTTTGCAGGATAAGATTTTTAATGTTCCTTTTATGCATAAATCATTGGGGCCCAATGAGGTGCATCCCAGAGTCCTGAGGGGAATTGGCTGATGTAGTTGACAAGCCACTCTCCATGATATTTGAGAAGTCACGGCAGTCAGGTGAAGTTCCAGGTGACTGGAAAAGGGGAAGCATGGTACCCATCGTTCAAAAGTGTAGAAAAGAGGGCCTTGGGTACTTCAACCTGTTAGCCTCACCTCTGTGTCTGGGAGGATTGTGGAACGGATCCCCTAGGAGCTATGCTAAGGATGACAGGGAGGTGATTTGGGACAGCCAGCACAGTTTCACCAAAGGCAAGTCTTGCCTGGCCAACACAGTGGCCTTCTATGAAGGAGTGCCCACATCAGTGAACAAGGGAAGAGCTACAGATGTCATTTCTCTGGATGTCTGTAAAGCTTTTGATATGGTCCCCCAAAACCTTCTTCTGTCTAAATGGGAAAGAGAGAGATTCAATGAGTGGAGTTAAATAGATAAGAAACTGGTTGGGTGGTCGCACCCATTGGCTATGGTCAGTGGCTCAGAGTCCTGATGGCCAGCAGTGACAAGTGGTGTCCCTCGGGGGTCTGTCCAGCGCCTGCTATTTCAGAACAACAGTACAGGCAGGCATGTGAGGACATCTCTGGTCAGGAGGGTACAGAGCTGGTCATGGTGGCAGTGTTCAGTGCAGATGGCATGCTGTGGGGTGCTTGTGCAGGTATTGGCTGAAAGAAGCGTGTCTGCTCTGGGACTTAGAAAGTTATGTCTTGGATCCTTTGCAAGCTTTAAAATTTGCTCTTACTTTTGCTGAGAAAAGGGAGAGATGAGAGTCATCTCAATCAGGGCATTTGAAATAATTTCCGTAACATCAATGAAACAGGGAGGAATGACATGAGAAGTTGTGTAGGAGGCAAATTACCTATTGAGCATTAGAGTGTACTGTAAGCCTGACTGACAATGTATGAAGTGTTATCTGCCTTTATATTTTCTTAATGATGTTTTCAGATTATGTTGAGCAAGTCTGCTGTTATATGGAGGGCAAAAGGATGTGAGGGAATTGCTCGAAAGTATGTAACAGTGCAGAATCCCCAGTGTTCTTCAATGTTTGCTTTTTCCTTTCAGGGTAGCAGCTGCAGGGATGAGCAGACATTTCTGGTAGTCAATCCATTAACCTGCTTGGGACTCCTAAGGTTTTAGAATATTATCTTTTAGACTGCTTGGATTTTTCTAAAGGAAACTATGATAAAAGTTCTGAGAGCTTGAGGCCTTAGTTCAGAAAGTGTGTTCTGTACTGCTGCTCCCCTCAGGAGGTTCTGGCTGTCCTTTCAGTAGTGGAAATTACATAATTGAACTATTTGTGCTGCTGCATCAGGCCGGGCACTGTAAGAAAGAAATAGTAGGCCATAAGTCTTCTTTGTGTACACTTACTAAAGAGTTATTTAAAGGTATTGAAAGCTTATGCCAACAAACTGCTCCTATTTGGGGGGAGGGTTCTGTATTTCCCTGAAGAGCTGTATCCAGTATAAAATGCAGTTGGGCCTGAAGTTAAACACAAGATTTCATCCTTGCAACTATAAGAAGACCTTACATATATTATGAAGTTGCAAATTTATTTTCAAGTGAGTCTGTATACGGACAGTTCTATTTAAGCTGGCTTTCCCTTCAGTTTATTTCATAACTGCAAATATTGTCACAGAAATCACTACCAGCTCAGGTAATTGAAAGTAACATTCTGCTGATAAAAATCTTTGAGGCTGAAATTTTCTAAGGCTTTGGCCGAGTAGCAGCTGTGTCTCTTCTCTTGTTCAAAGAGTATGGGCATACACATTTTTTTACTTCAGATCATTTATTCTACCGAAGTGGTGTGACTGCACCTTTACATGGCTAAGATATTTTGTGCATTATAGCAGTTTCCCTGTAGTATTGCTGAATTAATGGCCCATACAAGGAATGTGTTGAACACTTGTTAACTAGAAAGTTGTTGTAAGCAATAATTTGCTTGCCAATAGATTGGTTGGCTTTTGTAGCAGCTGAAAAAATGGCTTTCCCAACCTCTCTGCAGTTTAAAATAAACCTAGAAGAATGTCATTGAGAAGCTTCACAGGGAGCCCCTGAAGGTAGTTCCCTTGTACAGCACCCCTTCCTGCCTTTCAGGCCCATTTCCAGGAATCCACGTGGCATACCATATGGAGCAGAGGTGCCACTATTGCAGAGTGTGCTGGTATCTGCTTGGAGGCAGCTTGTCACTACTACCTGGTGGCAAGTACCCCCTTTTGTTACCAGTGGGTGAGTGACTTGGCACTGGCTGGCCCAGCAGGATTACTGTGATGGATGAGGGATGTGTGCAATTATAAAGGCACAGTGCCTTTGTGTTGTTAAAATAAAGGGCATCATAAAATTGATCAATAACTACCCTTGGTTATTTGTGCTTATAATCATGCTTTGGTAAATTTTTTCAGTGTAGATGATGTTTCCAATGTTTTTCCATACTGACCAAAGAAGTGAAAGCAACCATGTCATGTTTGTTTCGCTTGTTCTGGGAGATTCTGCATATTCTTCACAAGTATGGCTGCTGAAGTTTTTCATGCATATTTATGTTTTGGCTAAAAACTATGGAGGTTATGTGACAACAGAACACACATTTGGGAGACCAAGGGGTAAATGATGATCATGATCAGAAAAGAATGAGGCAGCTAAGCACTGCTTATGACTGCATATTATGTTTTCCAAAAGCAAGGAGGAGAGGCCTTGCTCAGGTTTGCAGAGTAGGTGTTTGAAGATGTAAGAAAGCTTTGAACAACCTAGGTGTACTCCTGTGGCCTGGATGCAGTAACAAGGTGAATATTACTGGCATAAGTTTCCAGAGCTTCCTGAGATCATTGTGTTGGATGATGTGCCATGCTCTGTCTCTGGTTTGCTCATCTGAGTTTGAGAGTGTATCTGGTAGTGTGGCAGACAGAATTCTGTTACTCTGGTTCGGCCTAATAACTTCATAAAACTGAAATGACAGAATGAAGGCTTTCAGGTGGTTGCATGAGATGTTAGTGCAGCTTGTGGCTGCTTGGCATGTGTATTTTGTTTCCCTGTATGAATCTCTGTGCTGAAATTGACACTATCAGCCAAGTATCCATGCAAATCTATAAATGTGAACATTCTGTTTGGTTACAACAGCCAGCAGATTATATCTTGCATGTTATGTCAAAAGTAAATTCTCACATATTTTTAACTCAATACAATTTTTTTACATTGCCACGGGTTTCTCTTTGACATTAGTTTCGAGTTTGAGCACTGCAGTATATGCCTACTGTGTAAAATCAAAATATGAAGGGTGAATTAGTAGGGTGAATAATGGCAAAGAGGCCAGTCTGAAGTTCATGAGACAGATGAACTTGTAAAATGCAAATACATTCATAAAAAACAAAGATGACTTTCTTTTTTCTATGAAGTCTTGTTGTTGGTATTAATATAAGAGTCTGGTCTTCACCAAGGAATTGGCTCCTTTTAGAACTGTTTGCTGTATCTTTATGCTGTCTCAGCTTGTCTCTCTAAATGTCATCATGGCCCATTTTCCACCTGTACTTGTTCCTGTTTGTAGCATTTACTGCTACTACCCAATGTTCTGAAATTACTTGTGATGGTAAAATTACCAGCAATTGAAACACTATAACACAGGAAATAAAAGCTTTGAGGAGTTGTCAAAGACTATTTTTAACATTTGAGATTGCAGGAATTCCTTTGAAATTTAAAACTCGTGTTTATTTTGTTTCTCTCTAGCATGATTTTTCTTACTTATTTTTCCACAGAAGGGAGCTATGAGGTAGGGATAGTCAGCACCCAGGAAAAGCAAGAGCTTGTTCACAAAATTCACGTCCACAGAGGAGCAAGAATATCTGTGCTGAAGCTAAGTTTAAGATTTAAATGCTGCAGGAGAAACTGACTCGAGTTTATGTTTATCTTTTTTTTTCCAATCAGGTGCGAGAAGATGTGTTAAACTCCTTGAATAACAACTTTCTACAAACACTAAACCAAGCGTGGAATGATCATCAAACAGCAATGGTGATGATTAGAGACATTCTGATGTATATGGTGAGTTTTCTGCTATTTCACACATTTAACAGTGTAGTAAATTGTCTTTGACAAATCCAGGCAAATAAACTAGAGGGGTAAAAACCAAGGCATGCTTACCAGTCTTTTTCCAAAGACTGTGCTCTCTGTCCCTTGTTGAGAATTTTCTGTGTGCATGCAAGACTGCTACAGGTGTTTGACAAATTGTAATTAGATGATTCATCTATTAGGTTATCTCATTATCACTTGAAAAATTGATCTAAAAAATAGTTGAACTTTGCAGTTATTACAAAATAAGCCAGTCAGACCCATTCTGGCAGATTTTAGGTGTTAGTTCAGCTAGTGGTGTTTTTTTACTGTGGAAAGCACAATGGTGTAAAGCCTCCTGAAACTTCCAGTGTAGTTGTTCTTTAAGCTTTAGGATATGAAGGGGATAACTTTGCTTAGGTACAGTGTGTGTCCTTGAATGTTAAATTCTAGTTGGATCCTTTACTGTTCATGAAGAACTTGTCTAGAAGATTAAGCAGTGTGCATAGAATGTGGTCTTTGGTTGCATGCTCACAATTTCTTACCTGTAGCCAATGGAAAAAGCTTTTTTTCTTTTTTAAGAGAGAGGGCCTGACATTTTTGTGTCTGGATTGTGTTATGCTTTAGTTCGTGTGTATTAATATTCTCATAATGGTGGGGGTGTTCTAGGATGCAGGAGAGTATTTTTGCTTAGCTTCTAGACAGAAGTTTTGACTTCAAAAGGAAGTGTTGAGATGCTGTGGTTTTTGTGCAAATTTTTTCCCTCCAAAATATCATCCTAAATATAATAATTGATGCAGTACTTGACAGTGAAGGACAGACAATAATGGACTTTTTTGGTCCAAAAAGCAGATTGACTGGAATTATACTCTATTCGCTAGATATCTGGAGTTAAGATCTTGCCTTGTTGCTGTTAAAGATCTCATGCTGTGACACTGACCACATTTTTTTAGCTGTGAAGTCCACTTTGGTCAGTAAGCTACTACAAGTTAAGGAATTTGGAGTAATTACAGAATCACAAATATGATTTTTAAAAATAGATTTACTGGCCTTCATGTTGGGGGAGCTGGTTTGTTTTTTTTTCAGTAGGGAAAAGACCACATATTAAAAAAGTAGAGTTCTGGATAAAATGCCTTCAGCGACACTGAATGATTTGTGTATCTTATCTTGCCAAAGGGAAGATGGATAGATTTTTTTGAAGACTTTCTGTCTTTGCTGTGAGAAATTCTGGACTCCCTAATCTGTTTGTGAAGGACAAATACAAATCAGTTGCTGCTATCTGTGTCTATTCATAGGCATATTCAAGAATAGGTAATGATTAGATTAATCTACCAAAGGCAGTGGTGGTTTTTCAGGAAGGTTGGAAGATGGAATCCAGAGATTTCTAGGGGAGTAGCTGTTGTGTTCTAGTCAAATATTATATATTATTTCAGCACAGGACATGCTGGATTGTCCGAAGTAAGGGCTAATGCAATGTTATTTGCTGTCCTTGAAATCAATACATTTCTGATCCTTCAAACAGTGGCAGAGAAAACTGCCTTATAAACTTACCTTATTTTAGTGGCTTGACCAGTGTATTAAAGGCCAAAAACTTTTGTCTTTGAGGAAGGGTTGCCTGCTTCTGAGGGGACAGGACTGACATTTCCTAAGTATTTTTTGCACTCAGAAGAGCAATGCCTTGACTTTGTTTTCAAGCTTGAGAGTGCTGTTCAGACATCCAACAAGCTTTTTCTTTTTCACCAAAATTTCAGGAGATGGAAACCTGCAAAATTCCTACAAGGGTTAATTGAACTTCATTGGTTATCTTTTAAATTCAGGACAGAATATATATAGGCTTGAATACCTCTGGACTGCATAGCCTTCTGTGTGCTGTGTGACACTTCCTAATTATTTCTAGTGGGTGTTCAGCTGAGCCCTCTGCTTGACTAATTGTTTGCCTCCCACAGATTTTTTTTTTCCTTGTACCAAGGTAAGACCCACAGCAACAGAAAAAAAATCCACAATAAAATATATTTATAGTATAATAGTAAAAATAGAACAAAATTTTCTTTCAAAATGCTTATATAAACTTAGGGGCACTGATGTTTGTTTGTTAAACCTCTGTAATGGAATATGGGGTTTATAGTTATAATTTTAAGCTTTATTAGGTAGAACAATGGGCAAACTCCCTCCTTTTCTTTGACTTGGAGGGACATAAGACAAATTGTCCATAATACATGCTTTGATTACAAATTCAAGTATAAGCAGTGGTTTAAAAGAGGACTACTTTCAGAGTTTTGCAGTTTCACCTTTGTCACTGGGATGTCCTCTTGAGTCAAACATAATTCTCTTCATTCAAAAGAGACTCAGAGTAAGAAACTTCTAGTCTTGGATATGTGTTCATTCAAAAAGTTTGGAAAAGCTGCCAGTACCACAGAATTATAAAGCACCTGTGAAAGATCAGACCTGACTGCTTTTCAAAGAAACAGTTTTCCACAACTTTTTAAAATAAGGAATGATTTGTTTTTATTTTCTGATGTCGAGTCTGAATGACATGTAGGTTTATAATGATATGCTTATGTCAGAAGTAATTTAGACATTTTTATTCAAGCAAATCTAATATAACTGACATTAAAAATATTCTATCTAAAAAAGGCACCAAACACTGTGTAACCTGAGTCACCAGGCATTATACATTGATATGCTTGTGTTCTACCTGGAGACGTATATGCAATCATCATATGTTTGTAAGTAAAGCATGACCCAATCCTTCTCTTGTTTTGTAGGCCATCTCAATTACACATCAGTTTCAGGAAATGCACCTATTGCCCAACAGGCCACACTGTGACATCAGTGAAAGTAAAACATTTAACATGCTCTTGAATTCTGGTCTTACTCTTTTGAATTCGTGCTTCAGCCTAGGGATTTTACATCTTAAACTAAACTGTATCTGTTTTAATGCCATGCTTGTCTCCAGCTTTGTTTCACCCATTGGCTCCTCTGTGATTTAAGTCAAAAAAACCACCTTTCTAAACCACCTTTATTTCTTTCCTCTGTTTAATTTTGCCACTTTTAAAATAAAAATCCATTCAAATGCATCTTTTTTAGAAAGGCATTTGTTTTGTACAGTGGGGTTTGTGCATTATGGTGCTTAATGACTAGAATACTTGCTGTTTGAGGTTATGGCAGGATTTCATTGTTCATGCAGAGCCTCTTCCACAAGACACTCTCAAGTTTGCCTTCTAGTTATGTTTTTAAAAAATGTGTATTACCTTGTCTCTTGTGGTTACTCTCTGGTAAAAGTATGTTGGTTTCAGTTCTGTTCCAGGTGCAGTGTGAGGTTTTGCAGCCTTTTGCACAGTAAAGATTCGTCTTAATTATTTTGAGACATTCCAGTTTCCCTGACTGAATTTCAAGTTTACATAGTTCCACTGGATTTTGTAGGATATAGCACGAGCTCTTTTCCTTTTTACATGTTTAGGCTGCAGTAATTGGTGCCAGAGTAGATGTAATACTCTGTAAATTCTGGCACTGTCTGCATCAAGCAGTGAGGCACCGAAGCAGTAAAGTCATGTGCTAAGTAGAATCTTTGCTAAATCGAGTCAGGTACTAAGACATGTTTAGTGAAGCACATTTGGGCATATCATATCTGAAATTCAGCCTCACAGCAGCAGCGTAGGTAAATATACCTACAGTGGGCTTTGTTCAGCTGCTGAATGGAATGGGAGCAATGGACGTGGAGTTGTTTGGGCTTTTCTTCAAGCAGTGTGAGTGTGTGTGTTCTTAGAATGTCTAATGGAAACTGGGTTAAACTGGGTTCTGTGGTGTTTCTGCTGCTTGTGCTTGTTAAATTTTAAGCAATTTCAGGTATGCGAGCACAGCAGTCACACCCCTGGCTGCATTACAGGCGTATGGGTAGTGCCAGTTACACACTGTCACAAGTGAACAATTGCTCCTGCAAATAGAGCTGTGGGTTTTTCAGAGGGCAGAGCATTCCCTTCTCATCTGTGCTATGCACAAAGCTGGTGTCCTTTTTTAGGCCAGCACTGACAGGTTGGATATGTGAGTTTTAATGGATGACTCTCATTGTCCATGGCTTACACACAAAGTAATAGGGAGAAGTGTTGTTTTTATTCCCAGAGCTAGGATCAAAGACACTTAACTTTACACACTAGGGTCATCCAAGCAGTGCATCCATGCAGAGATGGGTAAAATGTGGCTGCTGGTACCTTACAGTAAGTGACTTCAGATCAGAGTTACTCTGCAGTGTAAGCAGGATTGTAATTTATGAATAATTGCTGTCTGAAACTCCATCTTTGTCTCCTGAAAGTCACTCTTACCTTTGAGCACCCACTGCTTCTCCCCGTGGGAAGTGATTTCTGTTAGTATTGTGTAGCCTTGTCAGTCAAACCTGTTCCCAAATGGGGGCTTTCTATGATCCTTTTTTTAGATTGGGAGAGCCTCCAGCAAATGTGATCTGTTACCAAGGATGAGCAGATCTGCAGGATCAGAAATGTTAATGTTGCTGCTCTGGTTTGGGTATTGTAGAGAGGTCTGGCTTACTACAGCGGCTGCTGATAAACTGAGAGGAGTTACTATTTCACAATGGCAGTGTTTAGCACTGCCACAACAGGAGCCATGCAGATGAGTCATGGCCGAGGCTTTAATCCTTTTAGATACCCTGCTGCCTGTGCTTCAGAGGCCTGAATATTTTTTTAAAAAAATAATTATGTTCTTTTCAAGTTATATAGTATTAGACACTACTTTTTAATTTGCTCCTTCATCACTTTGAAAATGTATTTTAAGTTTGTCTTACTTGAGAATCACATTTACTTCTGTTCTTGATGCAAGTGTATAAATAAGGAAGATGAACAACCCTGTTTCTAAATAACAGAAAAGCAAAAGTAACCTACTCCAAAGACCTAACCCACCACAAGTCACTGAACTGACTTCGTGAGACCAATTAGTAAATGTTTTGCTCTGAGACAGAGCTGAGCTTGCTTTCAGGAGCCACAGAGTAGGCATATCTGACCTATTCCCATCTTGTTTTTTTCATTTAAATTAAGTGCTGCTTGTCTGAAGGCAGAGAGTGGGAAATCACTGATTAATTGCAGACCCAGTATTTTGCTTTCCTCTGGTCACCAAGTGGTAATCTGGCATATAATTAGCATAGGAATAATTTTGCCATGTGAATTTAGCTGCTAAATTGTGTGCTGTTTGTTCCTTCTTATTTTTTGAAATTGTGGAATTTATGTAAACATACAGTTTTAAAATACTTCTTCCATAGTCTGAAGCATAACATTTGCTCTTTTAATGGTTTCATTTTCCAGGTGTTTGAGTAGCTTTACTCTTTAATTCTGAGTGCGATAAAGCACTTAAGATAGTGATGGAACCAGTGGAGAAGCTAATCTTTATACTTAATTGCATAAATTGACCATCATCCTTTATAGAATTTGATTTTTTTTTAGTATTATTATTTTGTTATAGCTATGTACATTTTTTCAGAACATCCCAGCCAGATTTGTGAGTGGGTACAAAACTTGTAGCTTTTTCTAATGTCATTGTCCTGATGCTTAAATGGTAGCAAAGCAGTATTTTTAATAATTGCCCAAACTATGATATTAGAGGAATGGATTATGCCCTGACAGAAATTAACAAAAATAACGATTGCTCATCTCAGAAGGGGGTTGTAAAAATTCAGTTTTTCTTTTCTTAATATTGTTTTAAGTGGTCTTTCCTAGTACTGGCTATTTAACAAATATATGCATTTTCTGCCTGCTAGTGACTTTATTAATAGCCTTCCTTTTTTCAGAGTTAATTTGGGAGAGACGAAAGGAGAGGCAAATTTTTGGAGCATTTGTTTGGGTAGCAGTAAGAGAGTCAGGGTCTGCTTAGCACTCTCAGTCAATTCTGTGTGATGGATTTTGGGCTATGCAGTCTTTAAATGCTGATCTGAGGATTGGCATTGGTTTTTCTAAAGGTAGGTGGATAAAAAATGGGTGGTTGAGGAGTTTGATCCTTACTATAGACAGAGATTATATAGGGAGATAGAATTTAAACATACATTGAAATGTAAAAAATTTTTTTTTCTCTCCCTCTTTTTTTGGGGGGGCTGTATGGGTGAGATTATAATGAAACATAACGAGGTTTTGAAATATTGCTCAAGTTGAATGAAAGTGAATTTGGGGAGGGTGGAAGGAGGGATGCCTACAGAAGTCCTTATGTACAATTTTGCAGTACTAATCCATAAAGATTTTGGTTGTAACTCTTCTTGTTTTAGCTTTATATTTTCTGCTCTTTATCTAATGATGCTATTTCAGGAAATTTCACTGAACTTTGGCTATTTTTTGCCTAAAAGGAGTGGTAGGAAGACTGGGGGGGAGAGAAATTGAATCTTTTTTCTTAAAGATCAGAAAGAGATGGATGGAAGGGTTTGAGTAGGTAAGTAAAACCTCCTGCAGATAATGCTATGGATTTAGTCAGTAGCTGGAGACTCCTCTGCACCCAGACTAAAAAGTGGGAAGGCTGTAGATCTGTTCTGGCATGCTTTAGTCATAAATGCTGGGCTTATGCTCCTAAGCTAAGTAGAACTTCCAATGTAAGTGAAGTTTTGGAAAATGGGACTGGTTTTGAATTTTGAGGGAATACATAATTTCTTTCTATTAAGACAGGGAAAAAATATATTTGGTCATAGTCCCACTACAGAGAAATAATTGAACTCTTGCAGTTTGGAATAGCATAGATGCAGTGAATTCCCAATTTTATTGCTGTTTATGCCCTTGTAGGACCGAGTGTATGTGCAACAGAACAACGTGGAGAATGTCTACAACTTGGGCCTGATAATTTTTCGAGATCAAGTTGTACGTTACGGCTGCATCAGGGATCACCTGAGGCAAACTCTGCTGGATATGATTGCAAGAGAGAGGAAAGGAGAAGTTGTGGACAGGTAAGATGTTTGTAAGTGAATGTCTTTGGTTGTAAATAATACCTGGCAGTTTTTAAAGAGTGACTCAGGAACATACACAAATAATTCATTGCTTAAGACCACATTTGTGATCACAGCTAAAATTTCTCCGTATTCTGGAGTATTTCTTTGTATATTGTATTTTAGCATAATGGTAAAGAGGGAAGCTTGTTAATATATTTTTTAGTATTTATCTTGTGGTTTTTTAGTAATACTTTCATCAAATGTCTACATTATCTCACTGTGCCAGAACATTTGATCACAAAGCAAAGTTTTGACAATTTTCCGCCTCTTGCTACCTTTTATTTCCCCTGTACTGAGAGGTTGTTTTAATTTTCTTGTACCTTTCCATTTATTTATTTATTTATGATGTTTCCTCTTTTAATTCCAATTCCTTTTCCTCATGTTTTGATCAATTTGTTTCTCAGCAGTTTAGTTGCATCTCTGAGTTTTAAATTTGTTCCTCAGCCTCTTTGGTTGGTTTAATAGAAGTGGAAGTTTTGTACCAGCCACTGCAGATACTGCAGCTGAAGGAACTGCAGATTTGAAAGTTTTCTTGTGCTTCTCCAGTTTCAGAACAGCTGTTGCATGTAGGGATATGCAAACTCCTTGCTACTCTGGCTGCAGTTCACTAAGACTGACCAACATGCAATTTAGGAAAAGAAAAATACTCCCCAGCTATAGCTGTGGATTGTCCCCTACTGCCAGAAAGTGGAATCTTTTTCTAGATGCAGTTCTTTTGTTTTCATTAACTTGCTGATGTATTTGAATTTTTGTGGGGTTTATTTTGTGTTCAGCTGGGGGTTTTTGCATTTTTTATGATTTTTGTGTGGTTGGCTTTTTTTAAACAGCCAACCATCCAAAAACCTCAAGCTTCACGTAGCCACTTCCATGTGTGCAGTTGCTTAGAATTGCTCAATTCTGACCTATGTGTGCAGTTTTCTTTGAAGTAGTATTTTGGGTTAATTTCTTATATGTTGAAATATATTCTTCAATGTTTTATGACTTAGTAGAACTTGAGACCTGTGCTCCTATCATTGCATTTAAAATAATTAATAAACATTGTCAGCTCTTCAGTTTTGAACAAAACCAAATAACCTTGTTCCTGTAGCGTTCTTGAAAATGTCTTGTACCAAACAGATTAGAATGGACTCTCTATTACTGCATTTTATTAAAGTTAATATTGTGTTATGAGTTGTTATTCTGCTGTGTACTCTCTTACAAGCACGTAGATTTCTCAAGTTGTTAACAACTTACTTTTTGGCAGAGGCGCAATAAGAAATGCTTGCCAGATGTTAATGATTCTAGGTCTTGAAGGAAGGTCAGTCTATGAAGAAGACTTCGAGGCTCCATTTTTGGAGATGTCTGCAGAATTTTTTCAGGTACAGCAATATTCTAATACAGTATTTGGAATGTTGTTACTACTGTCTGGAATTGCCAGATTTGGTGGTAATTTACATACTTGTTCCTTTTTTGAAGAGTACGTCCATCTCCACTAAATGAAATAAGAAAAATAGTCACTATTTTTGCATGAAAAACACAGATTTTACAGAATTAGCATCATTTGAATGTAGCTTTGAGCTGTGGGTGCCAATAACATGTAAAGTAATCATCATGCTAATCTTGTGCCTGCTTTAGGCTATTTCATGTAACTTGGACTACCTCTTTTGCCCCCACAGTCTTCTCGAAATGCCAGTAGCATGAAAGGTTCAAACTGTTTCAGGCTGGGAAACCTGTCAAACTGCCTTTGAGGAAACTTTGTTTCCTTCATAGTTTCTACATTTGTGAGTTATTTTTTGTCATAAAATAAACCAAGTCAAGGAATTAAGTATGTCCAAGTGGCTCTCCAATTGTTGATCAGCCACCAAATAATACTTTCCTAATATTTTCTGAGGGGCTTTTTTGTGAGATACTTGGAGGAGGAAAGCCAGTTGAGTGCTCCTTTAGTGTAATCATGATCATCTATTGCTGGTAATTGATAGAAGTTTTAAAACCATGTTAAAAAATATCTAGATAAGGTAATTTGTGAGTCTCCCAATTCTTATGCAGGATCAGCTGTTGTATGCTCTGATCTCCAAACTTCCTTGAAAAGCAGAGGCATATGTCTCACAGCCATTTAAATGTCGTTGTGTTCTGTTTTTCATTGGTGCTTATATAAAATTAAGAAAAATAACTACTTTCATTTAAGTTCTATTACTTAGCTCTGCCTGAAAAATAAGACTTCTTTTCTCCAAAGACTCTGCTGACCAGTATGAATAAAAACAGTTTGACGTGAAATAATGTGCTCAGCATTGTCAGTAAAGAAAATGAGAACTGCCATAAACTGATATTTGGAAGGAATTTTTGATCCTTCCCTTTCCCCATCTTTGTTTTCTTTGAACCTGTGGCTAAAACTCTAGTTAGTAACTGGAAACTAGGTTGGCTTGGGTTGTTTTAGTATGAAAAATACCTTGTTTGTATTGCATGTACCCCCTTATGTAACACATTCAGCATAACAGAACCTTTATTTTGTGTTAAGTGTGTATGTAAATCTTGGATGTGCTGGACATGCTGTGTTTGATTTGAACTTGCTTATAAATGCTGATCTGACATGTTTTCTTTTTACCCTTTACAAAAAAGTCTAAAGTATTACTTTGTGTTAATCACAGATGGAAAGTCAGAAATTTTTAGCTGAAAACAGTGCTTCTGTATATATAAAGAAAGTAGAAGCTAGAATTAATGAAGAAATAGAGCGGGTGATGCATTGTCTGGATAAATCAACAGAAGAACCCATTGTGAAAGTTGTTGAGAGGGAGCTTATTTCCAAGCATATGAAAACTATAGTGGAAATGGAGAACTCTGGGCTAGTTCATATGCTGAAAAATGGGAAGACAGAAGGTAAGACTGCATCATTTGTGAAACACAAATGCTTCTGATACTGCTTATTATTTTTAAACATGGGATAAGTCAGGCTTAACATTTGTGTTTCTGTGTAATTGTGGAAACACTTAGTGACTCTGTTTTGCAAACATCTGAGAATACTCAGTGACTATTAGATGGCTCTTAAAACAGACCCCATACACTTAACTTGTTTCTATTTACTATCAGATACAGGTACTTTTTTGGAAAACCAAGTGTCTCATAAGAAAAGTACAAATCTAGTGTAGTGGTTTTTGTCACCAGTTGTCCATGAGCCATTTATTACTTCCATTCCTCTAGTACATATTTGTGAAAATGCATCACATATTTTTTGACCATGGGCAGTTATTTAAATAAGTACTTGTGTAAAAGACTTAAACAGAAGCATTGCAGGACCATTTCTTGGGGAGGGAGCATTGTTGCAGAAAGGAGTTGGCTGTTTCTAAAGGATAAGAAGCAGCAGCTTATTGAAGTGGTTGAAACAGAAGGGCTTGGCTTGATTTGCTTTTCCCTAATAGAGGTTAATGTGGGACAGAGTGACTGAATGAACATTATTATGGAAATAGAACTTAAGTTTCTAAAGCAGCATAATGAAGAGAGAGATTGTAGTATCTATATTTAGAAATGAGTGCTCACACTAAAGCCATGAGAGTGGGGAACAGCCTTGCTGCTTAGATTAATGGCCTTTGTTCATTAAAGCAGCTTCACAATTACTAGGTGATAGTCAGAGCACAAAGTGAGCACATTTCCCAGCTGTAAAAAAAGAATTACTGTGTTGAAAAAGAAAGTGATGATACTATACTTAATCACTTTTTTCTTTGGATAACCTTCAGGCTGAGGGTGCAAGGATATTGAAGGTTATTCATAAAATACAGGAATTTGTTTAACTTTTATAGGCCTTGGTTTGATTCAGGTAAATAGTAGAATGGAAATGCTGCTTTGTGAAGATAAGGTTTTGCATAAATGTACAAGGATGGATTGTTCTTTTGGAAAGCAGTATTTAGCCTAAGCAACTTCTCAATATTTTAGGTGGATGAAACATAGTAGTGTAAAAGTATATGACTGGCTTTAAGACAAATATAAATTAAACTCTAAATTTTTACCAGGTTTTGCTTTTAATACAGAAACAAGCTTCTCATTAGTGCTGTCCTATTTGGTTTAACTTAGTTAAAAAAGCAAAACAAACCAACTTTTGATACAGTGCTTGATTTTGGGAATGATAATCTGGGGAGCTACCTTCTTAAATACCACTGGAAAACATAATCTTGCTGAAGTTCTAATAGGTTCACTATCCATTAGCATCATCTTTTGCTGGCCTGGGGGTCAGCAATGACAGATTCCCTGCTACAGACAACCTAGAATACCTGAATACAGTCTTTGCTATTCATTTTGAGGCTGCTGCAGAGTCAGCATGTTGGCAGGGCTGAGTGAAAGAAGAGATTAGAGGAATCTGGTGCCTGAGCTGTTACAGGATGCTTTTTGTGGCTCAAGTGGCTGAACTTCTGCTGTCATCTTTAGCTCTGAGATGAATGAGTTACGGAAGTGTAAAACACAGAGGTGTCCTGCATAATCTCTCATTCTTGTTTGCAGACCTTGCTTGCATGTACAAGTTGTTCAGCCGTGTGCCAAATGGTCTGAAGACGATGTGTGAGTGCATGAGCTCGTACCTGAGAGAGCAAGGCAAAGCACTGGTTTCTGAAGAGGGAGAAGGAAAGAATCCAGTTGACTACATTCAGGTAGTTAAATACTTTAACTTCCTTTTCTTTCCCACATTGCCCACATTAGCAGTTCATCACCTACTCAATTTATAAGGTATACCTTAGTATTGATTCAAAAGGGTTTGTTATTGATAAGCTAAATTTATACGTGTTTTTTGATGTACATTCTCTGAATCTTCAGATATGTTTTGAACTCTTACTTTAGTTGCTTTGAAAGTACATACTAAGTTTTTGTGCTTTTAGTAATTGCTTTTAATAAACAACATATTCAGCCTCATTATCTAACTGCTGGGAACTTCTTGGATTTCCCTAAATGCTGTGTCTCCAGAGTGAGTTGTACATCTGCTGGCAAATAGCTTTATAGTGTCCACTTTGTTTAATTTTATGTAACGTTAGCTCTCAGTGTTTACTGAGGCAAAAATCACATGGCAATATTTCATGGCAAGCTTAACTGTGACTGAGAGGTGAATGTGTTTATCAGTCATAACAAATTACTCATTCCATTCTCAGTCTCCCTGAGAAACAGAATGGTTCTGCATGTTAAAAGATGTGAGTGTTCTTTCTTGTTTTCTCTCTCTCACTAAGTGATATGTACCATTAATTTATCAAGATCACAAAGTATGCTTCAGAATTTTTGTCATCTTTTCTCTTCCATTGTCTCTGAGAAGATGGTTTGAAATTTGCATATAAAACCTTTAGAGTTCATTGAACCTTAAAACTGTGTTTCTATAGCTGGAAGATGTTTTATATTTAATGTGAAAGTGTGCATTCATTAAACATTGAAGTTTTTTAAAATGTGTGGTTCAAGTCCTTGTGTCTGTTCTTCCTGAGAAGCATTTAATGTTGTATGTCTGTCAGTCTCTGGTGTTTTTAACTGTGCTAGAACTGGTTACTATTTGAAGAAGCCATTTGAGTATAAAAACATTTTTGATTGGAGTATTAATTTTCTGGCAATGCTGAAGCAAACTTCTTACCAGACTTGAACAAAAATCACATCTTCAAGGCCTGGTAAAAAGAAGAGAGAATGCCCTTGAAAAATTATTAGGTTTAATGATTAAAGACTCTTACATTTGTGGTGGTGTGATTTAGAGAGAAAAAAAGGAGGGTGCAAATGATGTGGAAAATAAGTATCTGGATTACTTTGAAGTAATTTTCACTCCTGATGGGCCTAAAGAGGTATCATAAAAAATTTAACTGAGAAAGATAGATATAAAAACTTAATTATAAAGATATTATCAAGGTTTCCTTTCACAAAGGCGAAGAACAAAATGAGGCTGAGGAAGCCTTGCAGCCATAGCCATGTGCTTTGGCAGAGCTCAGCCCCTCAGTATGGACCCCAGCATCTCATGAAGATGTCCTAGGGCAGGGATTGATACTCAATTACTGAAAAACCCCTAAAAAGGTTTATCCACCACTTCCACTGAGATGATGGAAGCAGAGAGAAATACCTATGAATTGAGAAACCACCTTGCTTTTCTCATCTCAGCCATGTTCATGTGAATCTGTCATGGACAATAGCACTAAGGAGCCAGACATGGAAGCTGCATTAAACCATCAAGAAAAAACAGCTCCATCATAGCTCAGCACTGCTTCTACAACATGACATCACCCTGAGCATAACTGGCGAGACGACTGCACAGGCATTGCCAGGGGATTAGATTTAAAACTCTGTATAATGGTTTGAAGGGATGTTGAAATGCTTTTGTAATTCAAGGTACTAACAGTTTGTCCTGTTTAATACCAGGTTGTTCAGATGGTGTACTCCTGGAGAGGAGACATGAGCTAACCTTGGTAAACAGAGAGATAGTGGGATTTACTTTGAATTTAAAATTTCTAATACGCATTAATTAGCCTGTCTAAAGATCATTCCTTTAAGTGAGATGGTGAGTTCCTAAGAAACATTACTACTTCTTTGAGTAATTCTTGAATGGCTTCTTTAAGTAACCGCATATGAATAATTTCTTAAAAACCTGAAGGCATAAATACCATTTAACCTGAACAGTTTTTGCAGGCAGTAGTTGTCCATTACAAATCTAGCTCTCAAGTGAAATTTTCTCCCCCTACCTGCCAAATACTGTCTCAGCTAAAACATGTGTGTGTCATATATACTTAGCAAGGTACTCAGGTGATTTTAAGATGCTTCCCCCTTCTATACTCAGTTGCTTTAACCCTGGGTGAAGATGGTGCAAACCCTAAAAATGATGCTAAGAGTCCAATGATTTAGTTCAGGGGAAATGGTTCTGTTCAGATCCCTGGTGCTTCTATCTAACTTTCTCATGCTTCCAGTGACTCCTAATCAGCAAGAAACACACGACTGAATAATGCAGAACATGTCCCTGGATTAAATTAGAGGGAAACAAAAATGCTGGCAAGTTTAGGCCTGTTGTTGCAGTGTGTTTTCTCCTCAAACTTGTTCAGTAGCTCTAGGGATGCACTTAATGGGTGCTTAGCCTCAGCTTTCCCAGATGCTGTGTTTGTGATACTGACTTTGTCCATGTTATTTGAAATAGAAAAGGCTTAATGAGTGCAACAAATACCTCCTTTAAGTTGCAGATTCAATAATACAGGAAATCAACCTGTTTAACAAGGATGTTTAAAAAGCTTTCTTAATCTGAGAAGTATGTTACAGAAAGATGCACCAGTATTTGACACCAATATTTTAGTCAGTTTATCTGAAAATTGCTTCTGTAAGGGATTCATGGCAGCAATAGAAATGTAAGACTGGCAATGAAATTTTAGACACTTTCTAACAATGCTGAACAGAGAGCATTGCAGAACCTCTGGCTGTAGGTCTGGTCTTGTCTATGGCCTCATCTGTTATTATTGTTGCCCAGCTTACAACTTCATAGCAGTGAAAATGGTTTTGCTTTCTTTTCTGTTTTGAAAGGGTTTACTGGACTTGAAGAGTAGGTTTGATCGCTTCCTTCAGGAATCTTTCAATAACGACCGGCTCTTCAAGCAGACGATCGCGGGAGACTTTGAGTACTTCCTCAACCTCAACTCCCGGTCTCCAGAGTACCTCTCATTATTTATTGACGATAAGCTGAAAAAGGGAGTCAAGGGAGTAAGTATAAATAAACTCAAAATACCATGCTTTTTGCTCTGTCAACTTAGCTACTTTTCTAAGAATTATTTTTATAGTAAGAGAAATGACTATACTGCCTTCAAAAAGGTGTATGTAACACATCTGAGCTCATAGCACTTTAGACCTAACTTACAGAAAAAACAGGCATAAGGAGATCAGTGTGGCTTGTCACCTACCTCTGAAGCAGCACACCTGAACTACTTCTAGCAGATACTTCCTCAAAAAACAATTAGGTTAGGGTAGATTCTGCAGCTCCCTTCTTTTGAAACCTTACTTATCCTTTCCTTAAATATATTTATAGTTTGGCAGCTATTCTCAGTATCTAATAATTTCTTTTGAAAATTAATTTGGTTAGGGAAAAGAGTTTGACTTTGCAGCTTTTGACTGTTTTTGCATACCAGGGGTCTATTACCATATCTGTCTTCTAGTTCTAAGTACATCTGTTGCCTTCAGTCTTGGCTTCTTTCATGAAATTTTCTGCGGTACAGAACCCAGAACTGGACAGGATGGTTCAGCTGAGGCTTCAGTTACTCTGAAAAACTTAGTATTAGCACATGCAACTTATGCTTTGGGAATCAAATAGTAAATTCTGGTTTTTTATAAAACAAAGAATAATTTTATTTGTTGTGGCACTAGATGGGCTTTGCAAAACAAATCTTGAAAGCTTTCGTTCCAGACTAACTTTATACTCCTAATACTGATTTCCCTCAGTGGTTTTTAAAACTTACCCAGGAACTTCTACTGTATTTGTCAAGGCATTTTACCTATTCATTGTTTCCCTTCTCCCTTGCTCTTGCCTTTCCCTTCATTTTAGATTTATTTCTTACTCCACTTTGAGTTTGTGCACTGTTTTTTCAGCTGTCAGTTGTATGTTGGACCAATTTCATTGGCTACTGTTAGACCATCTGCTGCTGTGAATTACATTAAGTATTTAGGTTGTGTAAGACACTTGTGTTGGAAGATTAAAACCAGCAAATTATTTCTTTTACAGCTAACAGAGCAAGAAGTAGAAACTATATTGGATAAGGCAATGGTTTTATTCAGGTTTATGCAAGAGAAAGATGTTTTTGAACGCTATTACAAGCAGCACTTGGCAAGAAGACTTCTCACAAACAAGAGTGTTTCAGATGACTCTGAGAAGAATATGATCTCCAAATTAAAGGTAAAGACAGTACTTGCATACTTTTTAGGGGGTTTCCTCTTTCTGGTTTTTTTTTTTCATAGATATAGTTTCTTCTTGTTTTACATGAGATGTATAGATAACATTAATCTTGATTGCTGCTAAATACAGAGTTGATTTTCAAAGCCCCAACAGAAAATGCAAAAGGTTTTTCCCAATATTTTCATGGAACTAAAAGGAAGGAAGTACTGAAAAGCCCCTGTGATGAGAGCACAATGTAGAAAACAAATTTTTTTTTTTTAAGTTTGTTAAGACTTTTTCAATATTAGGACAACTGCAGTGACTGAATTTGAAGGCTGCTTTATCCTGGAATTTCTGTTACTCACAGTACAATTTTGTTATTGCTTGTGGTGTTGTTTTTTAGTTGCCTCCATCAGCAGACTGGTGATAATGCTCAATTCCTTTTTGATTAAGTAGTTTGAAAAAAAAAAATCTTCATATCAGTCTCTAGAAACACATTTTCCTTAGCTGGTTAAATACTGATGGAATAGACCAAGAGGTGGAGAAGAAAGTAAAGCCTAAAGTTGAACAGATCTTAAATGAAGTTCTATTGCAGCTTCTTTTTACGTGGCATGATAAATGGTTAGAGAAGCAGAGGGATGCTAAAATCAAACCGCACTGATCCTTATTTTTGACCTTCATATTCTATCAATGAGCGAAGCCTGTTTGTATCAGATTTCTCCAAATTCCTCAGTATTAATTCCTTCTCAGTTACCTCTCCACCACTTTTAGCCTGGTGATTCAGAAGGCATAGGGCACACATTTGCAAGATGAATCAGTGGACATGAAGTGCCCTCTTTTCTTACAGTACTGCTGAAGCTAACATGCTTGCTTTCCCATTATATCACAGTATGGGTTAGAAATGGGCACACAGTCCTGCATGTGCAACTGAAATGTGTGAGCTTGTGCACATCTGTCTGTGTGCAGGTGTCCCTGATTCTCACAAGGCCTGGGAATCTTGCTGGGTAATCTGCAGTCAGCCTTCAAAATGAAACACTCCTAGGACAACAGGAGTTTCCTTGCGATAAAAATAGGGTTCATTTCCCTTTACAGTATTGTGCTAAAAGCAGGTGAAAGTGTATGTCTTGATGAGCTTTCACATTTTTTTTCATATGATATAGAAAACTAAGACAAAAATACAATAATGGAGAAAAGAGAAGGAAAGCAAGTGAAGATGTGTGTAGGGTTAGATCTTTATATTAGATAGGAAACTTTTCTAAGATCTGAATGTAATGCAAATAGAAATTCCAGTAACCAGATGTACAGAAATATAATTTTTGGGATTTATAAACTAACTTTTAGTCTTGCAGTTTGCCTATCAGAAGCTTTGTTTTCATAGTGCTGGTACAACAAATATTTTGTGTGTTTCTAGACTGAATGTGGATGTCAATTCACGTCGAAACTGGAAGGAATGTTCAGGGACATGAGCATCTCAAACACAACGATGGATGAGTTCAGGCAACATCTTCAGGCGACAGGGGTAAGTGCTGGGGTCTGTGTGCTTGTCCTTAACTTCAATACAAACCCTGCACTTCTGTCCACGCTTGTGGTTTTTCATTTGTTCCTAAATGCGTGTGCCGAGAAGGACTTTGTCAGCTTGTGCAGATTGTTCCTTTTGCTGTGTTTCTTACGTTAGAAACTGTGTTAGCATTTCCCGAAATGCCAGAGTCGGTTCGGAGCTCTATCCACAGCTCGAGTAGTGCCGGTTTCATTCCGCAAAATCCGTGTGCCTGAGGGGCTCGGCCCTGGGTGTGCGGCTCAGCGGCACCGCCAGGGGTTTCCCAAACCCCGCGTCGCCAGCAAAGCTGTCCCGTTCCCGTTCTTCAAAGTTCATCTCCAGTTGTGACGTGTATTTTTTGCTAAGAGCAAGAAAAACAACTGCGTGCTGCAGGGATTTGCAAAGCACGCCATCTCACGTCGAACTTTCCTGACACAATTAATGCCTTTGCTGAAAGCAAAACTGCCATTTTATTGCAAATTTCAAAATTTAGTTTTTCAAATTTTATTGCAAATTGTCAAATATGGATTTTGTTGTTTAATTAGAAAAAATTACACCTTCTTGTAAAAGTAGGCTCCTGGAATATTTTATGGAAACATCATTCTCTTTGAGATATGAGTTTACTTGCTCTAAAACACTTTTTTTGTACTGATACTCAGCACTTAATAGTATATAATAAACAGCCAAGTAATTCCCTGTGTGCAGGTAGGCAGGGTCTGTACATCAAGCCTGTTTGAATTGGTTTCAGAAGTCTGAGTGCCAGGAATATTTTCATGGATATACTCTGTCTAGTGTCCGTGGTTGTGCAAAGTGATATGAAATCTTTGCTGTCTTGAAGCAATTGGCTGAAATCCTCCTCATCAGCATTCTGTGAATCATTATGAGTGAGAGAACAGCATGTTCTCTAAGTGGATTCAGAAAAGGTTGGTGAGGATGTGGACAAAGGTGTTTGTGGACAGGCAGCTTTACTACTGGTTTGTTTGGTTTCTTTGCTCTAGAGGCAAGTCATGTTTTGCTTCTGGAATGCTTGAAATAAAAATTTCAATAAAAATTTGTTGGAGCATTCCCATTTTTTTCGGTAGCATATCAGGCTTGGACATGTATGGGAAGAGGGGGTTGTGCTTAAAGGTTCATGTACTTTACATGATAGTCTTAAAATAAGTGAGTTAATAAATGATGTCTCTATCTTCTTTTTAGCTATGTACATCGAAGATAATGAATTTAAAATGTTAACAGATGTTCAGTTAGGCCTTATTTGAAACTTCATCTTTCTCTTGGCAAGAGACCAGCAGTTCATGTGATGGTTGCCTTTTGGTCAGCCTAATCATGTCCTTTTATTGAAATTGCCAGAGTTACTATTTATGACAGAAGTACATATGTTTCTATTAGTGTCAATAATATTTGAGAGGAAATACAGGAAGATTTGGGGGATTTTGTTACTGTTAAATTGCTGGTGATACTGTGTTTTATATGAAATAGTTTGTTCTGCTCCTTTTTGAACAATCTGGGGACCTTGAATGTGTACGGTGTCTCCTAGAGGAGTCAGGCATCTGCTTTTCCCTAAATAATCTTATCTGCAAAGTTTCCTGCTGGGTCCTGTGTCCTGAGATACAGGCAGTGCCAAGGTCTGTGCAGATGATTGGTTTGCTCTCAGCAAGCAGAAAGCTCAGCACCAGGGAAGGTCCAGGCTAATAGATTGAGAAATTTCTGCAGCTGTGGTCCCGGAACATTTGTTGGAGTTCTGTAAAGGCTGGATCACTTCAGGGCACTTTCCACTAGTTCATACCATTTTTATGCTGAAAAGACATCTTGGATAATAAAAGTGCTTCCAAAACTTTTTCATGTCATGAACTGCTTAGTGCTCTTTATAAAGTATGATGGGAGGCATTCTAAATTAGTGCTGTGTTCTGGTCTGGCAAAGACGACCAGAAAAGGTTGAGAAACAGTTGCAATCTCAGCTCAGATGCTTCAGTTCCAGATAAATGTATTTTTTGTATCCTTCTGTCTGCACCGATGGCCTTTTCCCACACTTTGGCTGAAGGAAGAAAACTGTTGAAGCTTGTTTGGGTTTTTCAGAAGTTTCCTGGGACAAAGTTGGTTAGTGCATGCAGGCATTCAGTACACACAGTACAAAAACTCTTCTGTAGTGCATGGGAATGCTACTCTACTGTTAGATAGTGAAAGTTTCTGAGTTCAGGTGGCAGTCTTTGACCTTCTAAAACATAATGTGCTCTATTTCTGTGTAGTGGATTTATGTAAGTTGAATATTGTATGCTTTGGTTTTATTGTCCATAATGTGTGTTCTTTGAAGGTGTTGGTTCTACCTCCGAGAGCTGAAAGCAGTCAGTTTTAAGCTTAATAATGCTCAGCTTAGTTGGGACACCTAGTGAGGATTATGCATCACTGGTAGCCAGATCTTTATCATCTGCCAACACATCTTTATAGATCAGCACTTCTGCTGGGGGAATGTTTCCTCACCAGAGCTGCATATTCACAGTCATGGCTGTCTTTAGGGAAAGAGGGTAGGTGGGGTGTGTAAAAGTGAGTAACTGTTGACATTGCAGTTCACAGGTAAACTCACAATGGTTCAACATCAGATATTCAGTATTTCCTCTCTACTTCCGGAGACTACATTTAGAAGGAGTTATTTTGAAGCTGACACATTTTGTGCAACCCAGCTTTATATCATGTCATCAAAAAAACTATTTAGAAAGATCTGTTGCACATATCATAAGTTCTGTTTATGATCACAGACATTTAATTCTTGATTAAGAATTTATTTTGTTCAATTATGGATGCTCTTAAATGCCAGAGGGAGATAATGTAGAGGATTTCTGCTGTACCATCTACTCTGACAGTGATGAATTAATTTATTTGTCTGGTTTTGTAAAAAGAATGTTTACAGATACATCTGTTTCTTTCATAGTTAGACAAAATTCTAGGCATTTTACATTGATATAGAAAAAGTGGTGAAACATGGTCTCATTTTAAAATACTGTATGCTTTCTTCTAATTACCCTTAGGTCTCATTAGGAGGTGTTGATCTCACAGTGCGTGTCCTCACAACAGGTTACTGGCCTACCCAGTCAGCCACACCAAAGTGCAACATCCCTCCAGCTCCCAGACATGCTTTTGAAATATTTAGAAGGTATGTATTAAAACAGATTTTTAGGTAGAAGTTTTGGGAAGAAACTTTCTAAACTTGCTTGTACAGATTTTTTTTTTTTACCTGTACAGATTTTTTTAACAGTTTTACTGTTAAAGATGTGCTGGCAAACTGCTCTTCTTCAGCTCATGTGAAAATTGGAGAATGCAATGCTTGAAGTTTTGGGAGATTTTAAATAGAATTCTGACAAAAGTTAACGTTTTGAAAAAGCAAAAAGTTATAAGTGTTTTAAGAATGTCCTCAATAGCTCCAAAAGGCTATGTAATTTTTTTAAGATATTTCCTATTCAGTACAAAATGTGAACTGTATATTATTTTCAATTCAATTCTATTGCAGATTTTATTTAGCCAAACACAGTGGGCGACAGCTGACACTCCAGCATCACATGGGCTCTGCAGATCTCAATGCCACTTTCTATGGGCCTGTTAAAAAGGTAGAGAATCAAGATTATGTAATTATTGTATCTTTTTTTAGTAACTTCAGAATTTTGTAAAATAAAAGCAAACCCATTGAGAATGTAGGAATAAGATGCCTTCCATCAGCCTTATAGTCTGATTCTTTCTTTGCAGCAGTTTTGCTTTGACATTTTTTCCCCCTGAATCTAATTTGAATGCATCACTCAGCATCATCTTTTACTTGTAGGAAAGTAGTAAATGTGATCTTGAAGGTTTGAGTGGTTCGGGTTTTTTTGACTCTCAGTCAAAAGTGAAAAGAGACTTGTTAGTTATTTTTGCTAAGCCAAGTTTAGCCTGCTTTTCATATGCAGAGAGCAATGTAGACAACATTTTTTCAAGAACAAGACTCTAAGCAGAGTTTACAGAAGTACAGTGCTTAGTTTGTGTGTATGCAAGAAAGTAATTTCATGGTGAGTAGACCAGTACTAAAATGCTGTGTTAGAACTAGTAATAGCATGATGTTTGGGAATGTAGGAGGCAATGCAAAATGAAAGCAGAATTCTTACAGCAAAGTATTAATAACATGCATTTGTGAGGATGTTAAAATTGTGTTACTGTAAGATAAATGTTTTGATAATTTTAAAGGCAAGAGTTAGAAAACTTGGAGGGTGGGCAAGTAGTGGAACAGGGGCCACAGAGGTGGTGGAGTCTCCATCCTTAGCATGGTCAGTATTTGACTGGTGGCTGTAGATAGCCTGGCCTGGAGTGGTGGCTGGAGCACAGCACCTCCAGATGGGCCTCCAACCTCAATCCTCCTGGCGTCGTGAGGCAGCTGCTGGAGGCACATCCTGGCTATGCCCCCAGGTGTTTGCTTTTCTATCTATTCTGTAGGCTGATCTCCTAGGGAAATTTTTCATCATGTAACTTTCATCTTATCAGGATAAAATATTTTTCAGTGAAGAGTAATCTAATAGTAGTTTTGGAATTTTAAAATAGGAAGATGGCTCAGAAGTCGGTGTGGGAGGTGCCCAAGTAACTGGCTCGAATACACGGAAGCACATATTGCAAGTCTCCACTTTCCAGATGACAATATTAATGCTATTTAACAACAGAGAAAAATACACGTTTGAGGTAAGTGGTGTGGGTTTCTTACCTGATTCTAAATAACTGGTTTAGGCATTTTCTTGTCTTCTTTGAAGATCAGGTGCCTCTCATTCTAATGAGTGTGGATCAGGCCAATAAACACAAGAAGCAGATCATCAGCAATGCACCTGGGAAGCAGTTCTAGGAGAGGAAATTATTTGGAAGCAGAAGGTTTCAGATATGTTTGAGAATTGTGAGTGTGGTTGTTCTAGGCCACTGAGCTGTAGAAAAGCTGAAGCTGAAATGCAGCAGGTGGCTCCATTTCCTTGTTTTGTCTTTGAGAAACTGGATTTAGAGGCCAAAGGGTGGAGAAGGGTTTGTATCCTGGCTTCTTGAATACCTAAGTAAAACTGGCAGGCTGGACTGAGCTGGGGGATGAATCAAAGCCCTTTCAGCCCTACTCTGAGCTGATCAGCCAGAAGGGACAGTGAAGAAAGGCCTGGATACATTTGTAACAAGGAGACTAGAGGGGTGTTGCTGGGAAGGGTTGAAATGTCAGCTAAGAGATGATGATGAAGACCACGACTTTAGGAGTGGAGGAGTATCATGTGCTTTGTTGTGTGAACATTATACTGTTAATTTAAATTGATAGTTTTGTTTTAGACATTATGTTCTGTTTGAGAGAGCATTGGCAGCCTTGAAAAGCAGTAGGAGTGCAGCTTGAAACAGAATGGATTTCCAGGTTTTCTCATCTGCTTTTGACTGTGCTGTGCATAGTAATCATTTGCCTTTTTGTTTGGATTGTGTTTTCAGCTTATTTGGCATATTTCTAGCCTGTTAATAAAGAAAGTTTCTTTGAAATGGTCTCAGTAGTGATTAAGGAAGGCAGGATTTGATAAGAGACTCTTAATAAACTGCTGATAATTTAAAACATTATTTTAGAACACAAAGTCCTGTGTGTTGTGAAAATGGTTGCAGGAGCATTACAGCTTTGAGTATTTTGCAGAATATTTGAGGAAGTAAAAAGAAAGAGGGGGACTTTACAGCTCATTTTTTTCTGAACCTGATTTTGAGTTGGGCTGGTGGCTGCCTTATTCCACCAGAATTGCAGGCTTAATGAGTAATAGAGCCTTACCCATATATGAATAAATAACACTTGGTAGAGCAGTGAAAAATACAATTTTTAATACATGCTCTAAATTATACTTTATTTTACCAAGATCAGATGATAGAGAGATATGTCCATCTGCTTTTAGGTTGTGTGTTTTGTTTATTTCTGGTTTGGGAGTTCTTAAGCTCTTGCTTTGTGTCCCACTTGAACTCAAACATTAAGGAGGTGTATTTGTGTTGTTTGGTTTCTTTGGTGAAGTGTGTGGGCGTTGTCTTTAACTCCAGCCAGGAAAGCTTATGAAAACTTTGGAGGAGAAGGAATTTTATCTATGTGCATTGATTATTGAATACCCTGATTAACTGCTGAGTGCTGGGCAACCATTCCTTCTCTGTTGTGTCAAATAAGTGCTTTCAGTGCAGCAGAGCCTGTGAGCTGACTTGTGTGTACTTGTGTATCCTGAAACTCTCTGATACCTAAGTGCTTCTGCAGATTCACAGCTCAACACATTGATTTGAAGTCACTTTCACAGCTGAATAGACTTTGCTGTTTTATTTTGCATTCAGTGTGATTATTAATTGCAAACTTGATAAGATATTCATAATAATCCTAATAGCCATTAGGCCATGTGATTGAGGAAAAAATGGGATACTGATAGTGCAAAAATTATCCATAAAATGCTATGGAAACTTAAAGGATTGTTGCATTTTAAAAATTCTTCACAATAAATGTATGAATTTATTGTATTTCTGTACAGCAACATTTTATTTGTATATACAAAATAGCTATTGGCCATATGTGTCTAGGTTAATGCTACTGAAGTGTAAGAGGAAGGATCTTCATGCAAACATTCAAAGAATGCTAATTTTTTCTAAGAATTCAATTTTTCTAATCAAGTCTCAAGTAATAACGTATTTTTCAGTTGATTTACATTGCAGCTCAGTATTTTAAAAGGTGAAATGCACACTTTTTGTAATATATTTAACAAACAAGAGATACAAATGTGACCATAGTAGAAGTTAAGTTGTGGAATAATTCCACAAAAATGAGAGATTAGAACTGTAAATGAGATTACCTGTTTTGTCTTTTGCTGATGTCTGCTTTGGAAGGTACACAAGTTGAAGTCTGTAAATAAAACTAAAAATACTTGTTATTATTTCAACAAAATGACAAAACTCTTTTCCTGTTGTTGATCTGTTTTCTTGTATAGAACTGACAGAGTTCCATACCTAGAATAATCTCTTTTGTAGCCCCAGAGCTCACTTGGTAATATTTTAGCACTGAGATGGTGTAATCAATACCACTCCTGTGCACCAACCTAATGGGGCCTTTAAAATAAGGCATTCTTGGAGATGGGGAAGAAGTGCACATTTCTCCCTGCTACATCAAATATCTACATAAAAATATGTTTAGAAAAACGTTATGCTACCGACTGAAGGAAAGAGACCACAGGAACATCTGTTATCCCCATTTACATTCATAGCTGCATTTGTTGGTTTTTTTTTTTTATTCAGCTTGAAATTTTTGGCTCCTTCTGAGGCAGCATATTGCAGCGCAATTCTTTGTGGTCCTTACTTTAATGCTGGCTTATAAACTCTAGAAGCAAAATGGTTTGAGTGTGTTCATGGCTCAGCTGGAATGCTGCAGAGTGAAGTACAATAGCAAATACACAGTGGTTTATATAAGGATGGGTAGCAGGAAACCCCCTTCAAATTTCCTTTCATCTCTTTGTTTCACTTTTGTTAAAAGCAGAGTGTGTATATATATATATATGGCCTTGTAGAAATGATTTAGTTTTGAAAGGATTAATTTTAATTGTTGATCAAAAATCGGAGTTTGGCAACCTGCATGTCACTGGCATTACATCATTAGTAAGCTAGGTTTGGTTTGTAGCCTTTAAGGCTTTACATTTATCTAAGCTCTAAAATCTGGCACCTTCCCTTGGTTTGTTAGACTTTATGCTGATCAGTCCATTTCAGTAAGATTTTTTTTGTTGTGACCATGTAAAGGATTATAGCTTCTTGGGATTTTTTTTTTTAATACTACTTTGTGTTGAATCTGAAAAAAAATGTGTGAAGGTGACAACTGTGTTTTAAATAAAGCAGCAAAGGAAGAAATAGTAACTTTCTATGAGCAGCTTGGGAAGAGACATTTTGATACTAGCAAATAGTTAAAATATGTGGATATTCACAATTTATTTCAAATGGTATAAGTATCTCTGAATGCGTTATGCTAAGAATACTCTTAAGAACATTTTAGTATTTCCAAATCATCTATAAGCAAGAGATACCAAAAATTCTGATTTTTTAAAATTATGGACTTAATAATTTTATTCTTTTTACCTCATTCCAGTTAACTTGACCTTATGTCAAAAACAGTTTCACATAAAGTCAACACTCTGTAGTGTTGGGTGGAGTTGAAAAATAATGCCTATTTTGCCTGAGCCTTGGCATTGCTGAGAAACTGTTTTTATTGCATGTTGGTCAGTGGTGGATGACGACAGAAAAGTGGCTGTTTCTTCTGGGTTGATTTAAAAAATTGCTTGAGTATACTCAAGAAATAACATTATTTGATAGAATTTAGTTTGATTTTTCTGGTCACTCTTTAAAGAACTTGTTAAAAGTTCTTTATAGTTCTTTACGGATCTTAGCATTTTGATCACTTGAAATTGTTACTGCTGTTTTTAACCTAAGGTCATCACATGGAATTGTGTGCCATGACAATCAGGAATTTATGGGGGCAGGGTAAGGGCTTGATACTGCCCTCGGAACCAAAGCTGGGGAAGCTGAGAAAGTATTTGCTCTTGTGGACAGCTGCATGTCTGTGAGGTTTGTTTTTTCTCTTTAGCTGCTATGAGTCCCTTAAGAATCTGAATGGGAATGTGAGATCAGAGGTGTCTGCAGTTTCCTCAGGCTAGAAAAAGGAAGAAAAGAGAGGAGGAAAAATGAACTTCTACTGAATGGGAGGCTCAGTAAACACATTAGGTCTGAGAGAACAACATAGTTGGCCTTCTCCTAGAGCATATAAAGGCATCATTCTGCATCCAGGGTAATTTATTTACTAGCTCATGACCACTGGTGACTTGCCTAACATCCATTTCTCAGCTGACTCTTAAGAACACTGACAGATGTGCACCAGGTTATGTACATGTTTTTACAAAGAGCCTTCAAAGTTCGTATGTTTGCTGCACTATAATGGGGTCTTTTTGTATTTCACCTGGCAAAGTCCTAGCCAAAGGCATCTGGGCTGTAAATAAGTTGTTTGAGTTACTCAGAAAGGAGGTATGATGAATCTAGAGTACTTCTATGCTGCAGTGAAACCATTCATCATTTGCTCCATTTGTAAAGATCTTCTTTTCAACAGTGTGGCTGAATGCAGAAGCTTTTATGCAGCTCTTGGTCAGGAATGGTCATGAACATCGTGGGTGTTTTCCATCACTGAGTTAGAAGGTTTGGTTCTGTTCAAGAAACCTCAGAAACAGTTATCAAATCCTTTCAGCCCTCTCAGAAATTGCGGGGAAACGGAGCTGGTTATTCATTCTTCTCCTTTCAGCCCATGGTGACTGTTCATTTGACAGAATTCACTGTCTGTGTGCTCACCCAGGTGGATCATTTTGCTCAGGTACCCACTGAGACTTTGCTGCTGAATGAGTTTTGACCCTTCACGTGCCACAGCTGTCACAGTATTACGTTTTAGAGCAATCCCTGATGTTGTTTGCAGCATGTGATATTTCTGCCACAGCCATAAGCTAACTGAGTATTCTTCTTTAGGAAATTCAACAAGAAACTGATATCCCCGAAAGAGAACTGGTTAGAGCCCTACAGTCCCTTGCATGTGGCAAGCCAACACAACGTGTTCTCACAAAAGAGCCTAAATCAAAAGAAATAGAAAATGGTCATATATTTACAGTGAATGATCAGTTCACATCTAAACTACACAGAGTCAAGATTCAGACGGGTAAGTGACCTTTATATTCTACTCTCTTGCAGTCCCAAAACTGCCTTAAAGCTTTCAAATTATCTTTTGCAGGATTGATGTCCATAGAAGTAAAAGGAAGAGAGATTTTTTTTTTTCTTGATGATTAGTTGCATCAAAATGAAAATTCAAATACCAAGAAAAGTGCGGAAGTCAGTTAAGCCTTTTACTTTACAAAATTTGTAATTATCTCTTACAGGAAATACTGAAAGAAAAATAAAATTCAAATTAAATAATAAAATGAAAAATATGCTACTGATTGATTCAGAAATAGGAAAATTGCCTCATAAGTTGCTGTACTGCTGTGAAATGAGTGATGTTTTTAGCCCATGATACAACAGCCATTTTCAAGTACCAGGTAGCTTATAATGGTTTTGGGCAATGATTTGGGTTTAACAAATGAGGGAAGCTGAGTGTATAATACCACTTCATTAGCTTATGGAAGTGCTGGTGCTTGTGCCTGTAAGCAGATTTGAGTACTGTTCAAATGTTAACATAGTAGTAATTAAATAACAGTTTGTTATCTTGTCAGTTGCTATCAAAATATGCCAGAAAGTGTTAATATGTTCTTGTGGCTGCTTTTCATTTAAAAAAAAAATCAGCTTTGAGAATGTCAAAACTCAGGAAAATATAACTTGATGTCTAGATGAAATAAATAGTGAAGTTAACACACAATGAAATATATTTTAATTTTGCTAACATCATTTACATTCTCTGTTTTCTTTAAGTTGCTGCCAAACAAGGAGAATCTGATCCAGAAAGGAAAGAAACAAGGCAGAAAGTAGATGATGACAGAAAACATGAGATAGAAGCTGCTATAGTTCGGATAATGAAATCTAGAAAGAAGATGCAACACAACGTGCTAGTAGCAGAGGTATGCTTGTACAGAGTTTTGCTTTTGCTATTAACTCATTAAAGTTACACAACTCTTGCTGACACGATTCTGAAAGGCTTTTGAGAGATGCTGTCTTTAACTCATCCTTTCTTTTCTCCCTATCTGAAGGCACACCTAAACCCTTACCCTTCACTTTAGGATGTACTCACAGGAGATCTAATTTTCCTTCCTACTTTTAGTGCTGTTGTGATGTTAAATTCCTTGAAAAGCAAACCAGCAAACCACTGTGTTTAACATTATCTTCTGCTTTGATTTTGTTACTGACTCTTGGGTCCAGGTTTGAGACACTTGAGGTCTTAGCAGACAGAGAAACAGTCCTGCTGCTCTTCAGTCCTAGGCTCACACAGCTCCAGGACATTACACAGTTTGCACTCCTGAGCTCCCTTAGAGCTGTGAAACTGGGAGCATTCTCAGGTTGTGACCATGCCTCTGTAGAGCTTTGAATCATACCCCAGCATGAGCAGGCAAGTGGAGGGACTGTCAGAAGTCTGCAGGCTGCTTTTTATGCTTCATAGTTGTCACCAAATCTGTCTTACTACGTTTTTCTGGTTGTTGTGTTCTGTTAGGATGCTTCAGGATCTTCCTTGTGCTGTGATCTTACATTGTTGGGTTTTATTTTGTTTTAGGTAACTCAGCAGCTGAAGGCCCGATTCTTACCAAGTCCAGTTGTTATTAAAAAACGTATTGAAGGACTTATTGAGAGAGAATATTTGGCACGAACACCTGAGGATCGCAAAGTATACACTTACGTAGCATAAAATGCGTTCAGAAAATTTGATTTATTCTTGGACTATACTCTTCGCATGAACTGGGAAGTTCTTTTAAATCATTAATATTAAGACGACCATCTTCTCTATTAAATTACAATACATGTTCTAGACCATTCAGATCAAGCCTTTTACTCCTTTTGAGAGTTTTTGACATGACTTAATTGAGCTTCAGGCTTTTCAACGTTATCCCTGTAGAGATCATCCTTACAATTCCTCGGGAAAATGTGAATGTGCCGCGTTTGTTTTCAATACTGTATGAAAACAGAAATAAAAATGACTTTAGAAAATACAGCTCATTTAAAAAAATAAATTTGTTGGAATTTCATTTCCCCAGATCTTCAGTGTTGATGTAAATGTGTTTCTGTAGTGTTGCTTAGCACTTGGCGCATTGTATAAGTTGGGTTTAAAAGAAACCACAAGTGGTAAGGCAAAATTCCCACTTATCTTGCTCTGCTTCAAATGTTTCTTTAACTAGACATGTTTAATTTAAATACTTGCTAATTTTTTGAAGACCCGAGAAGACAACTTGAGCATGTTTCACTCTTCCAGCTGCACTCACTGTTCCAACAACATGAATCAGGAACTTCTGGGGGCTCAGAAAAGACCGTAATAATTTTGGCTTTCCCTTCTGTAATTTGAGTTCTAAATTAAACTCTATATTGATTAGGTTTGTTCTGGTTTCTTTATAGGAAAAAGGACAAGATTTTAGTGTGTATAAACTGTATAATAATTTTTGCTGTTGTACTCACTGCTGATGGTGGATTGTACAGGGCGATGTTTTTATTTCACTAAATGTAGACAAAATAAATTTAAAATAAATGGATTTAGTGTACACAAACAACTAATTCAAGTGTGTTAGAGTACAGGGTTGACAATCTTTTGGAACTAAATGCTGTCCCCTGGGGAAATGTACTGGGATTATATTTTGTTAATAAACATCATAGATGGATCTGTAGCCCCAGGGCTTCCCATCAAAAGTGCATATTTCAGGAGATTAAAGTGAAGTCAGCGTGCACTATTTGTTTTTAAAAATGCATTTTAAACATGCAATAAAAAATTGTTACTGTAATGAAATTTTTAGTTCTTACCCTGGAACTTTTTTTTCTTCTTGACAGTATGCTGCAAAAATAGATTAAAAATAGCAGTTTGGTGGCATCATTCTTCTCACAGTTAGAAATTTTTGAGTGTGCATTGTACTGCAGTTTTTATTAAACCATATTTCTGACATTCCAGTGCACATATTCCCTGGTTTCCTGGCCATGCCTATTTTTCTACTTTAATTCAAAACAGTATTTTTGTCTTGGTTCACATTACTTTCACCCACAGATCTTGAAAAATATAGTTGGGATGGGCTTTCCAATATGTAGAGCTGGACTTGAAGCAAAAAGAAAAGCTTGGTTGTAGAGCATTTTGTTTCTGCCAGAGCAGTTCTTGATGAGCTGTACTGAACAAGTGCATGGTGCTGGTGCAATGTTCTTCCACTGTGACTGGAGAGAGTTTTTCATAATGTCCACAATTTCCCCTCTCTCCAGCCTGTTAAGCTACAAATCCTGGCTATTGTTCAAGAGTGTAGGATATTTCTTCTATAGAGAGGGACTGGAATTGGGGTGATATTTTAGCTTGACTATTTGGAAGCTTTTTTTATGAAGCTTTAAGTTTACCGCACACCCCCAACCCACCTACAGAAACACACACAGTAGTTTTTGAATCAGCAGAAGGAGGAGGTGGCTGAAGAACTTTCCTGCCCTTGTCCATCAGGAATTTAGCCCCAAGAGCAATGAGCTGGGCCATTGGCCCGTCTGCAAAGGTGTTTGCTGGCCATATTGAAACATCTCTGTGCAGTGTATGCAAATCTTCAGTAGGGGTGGGGTCATTGTTTAGCCAATACAACAGTACTAAATGCAGGGTGGGGATCTGGGGTATTGTTTTTGTTTAAAGTCATCAGAAGCATCTTCCTCAAAATGTAAATCAGTCTTCCATGTACCAGTATGAAGGTTTTATGCATAACTGACTCTTTATTAGTATGAATGTTGTGATATTGCATATTAATGTTTTCCCATGTGCTTTGCAGGGAGAAATGGGTTCGGGTCCTTTTCCCTGTGAAGTTTACAGAGACATGAGTGTTGTGATTTGGGACAGGTCTTTGTCCTTTGCATTGCCTCTGTACTTCTGTTGTGCATCAGCCGAAGTTTCCTACTTCTGGTGGCTTTTGGAAGCGCTGAGGCTGTGTTACATGAATGACTGTATAATTAGGTGTTGAAGAGTGTGTTTTTAAAAGCTTTGTGGGCAAGAGTGTTTGCCAGAAGAACAGCAGGTGCTGACAGCTATCTTCAATAACAAATATTAAGAGCATAGTTTCCATTTTAATAGAATTTTGAAGACACTGTTCAGGAAGGCACTTCTGCTGAAGTCAGATTTTAAAAATACACCCTTTGCCATTGAATAATGAGGCAGAGGATTGAAAAATGGAGAATGTGAAAACTCTGGTCAGAGAGAACAAAACATCACTAGGACTCTGCTCAAGGTGAGTTTGATGTTTATGTGTTTGTATGTTAGTGGGATTTCCCTTACAATCTATAGTAGAATTCTGCTCTGCCTTATTTAATTTCATTTTTCTTTCTTAATTTCTACTTAAAGGTTCTCTGTAATTCTGTTAAAATTTCATTAGTAGGATTGTAATTAAATGTATGAGTGCAATTATTAGTAAGTTTGGTTTCTTTGCATTAACGTGCAGCTAAATGCAGTAACGACATAATAAACACGGAGTTTAATTCTTTGGAATTTTTAAAATTAAAAGTAGGGTTTGAGTTTTATGAGCTGTTTAAAGACATGTAGGCATGTACTTTTCTTGTTTATTTAAAAGGATTGAGAGTGCCTCATTTACCATCATAACAAATATGATAATCCTATGGATCCCTGGTGCAGTTCTTGCTCTTTTTTCTGTTAGCTACCTTTACAGCTTTGATTTACTCTTTGTGTCCCCTAGAATTAATCCATACAATTTCCCCACTGGCTACAGAATAAATGAATTCCAAGCAGACCAAGTCTGTGATGTTACGCTACTCCTGAATGCAATGTCATTCCTTACTCCTTTTCCAAAGACAAACTTTGCTCTGTCAACCCTAAAGCTTCCAATGCAACACATTTGTTCTCCTTGCCACTGCTCATTGAGAATCAGCCACTGGTGTCAGATTTACTTTCCCTCACCTGTGGAAACAGAAGCCTTGCACTAAGTATGCTGGATGAATGAAGTATTTTTATTCACATGTACTGCAATCAAATTGTAGAGTACCTGATGGGTGGCACTTGCATATGTATATATGGTAATAGAGCCTGTCAAAATGCATAGTTTTGGGGATAAGCTCACACAGAAATGGGATTCCCATTTTTTTCAGAGGTAGCAAAAACTGGAACTATTTGTGGCCTCTGCATGTCCAAAACTGGCCAGAACCCCTCTAGCTCAATCAAACTGTTTGGTTCTGCTTTGTTCCTCATGGTGCTTAGAGGTGAGCTGGGCTCTGATCCTGAGCTCCCCCTTCCATGGAGCCCTGTGCTTTGGAGCGAGGGTTTGACAGCCTAGAACGGACTCAGTAATGTGCACAGCTGGTAACAGGCATCATCTTGTGTGTGTCTGCGCCAAAGCTGAATTTCTGTTGATACTCATTTTGATATATGGGACAGTAAATGTAATAACCACTGTGCTCAATCTGAAGTGTGAGTTTAATGGTTCCTCTGTCCCTTGGAACGTGTCATTTGAAAAGACAGTACGATGCAGAACTTAAATATCCATACAACTAAAAGTGGGATAAAAAACCAAGCAGTAGTTCACCTACCTTTCTGTCCTTCACTGTGCAAGGAAGTGTTCATAGATTGTGCCCACAAACTGCATTTAATATTCTGAATCTTACAGCTGTGGTTTGTGTTTGGTGTAACTGTATGGACATGACTGGTCCTCTTGCCCCAGGACAGTGCTTGTTGTGCTGGCATTAGTCCGTGTCAAGTGCATGAACTACTTCACTTCTGCTCTTTCCCTCCTTTCTTCTCCAAAACTGGAGCTTTCATGGGGAGTAAGTCCACGGGAGCTACTGCATTGAGTAGCGTTGAGATGAACACAGAGTTCATGGGTAGGAAAAGGAAAAAACATCTGAACTTAAAACAACGATGTTTTATTAATTACTCTTTCTCCTGCAGGTCAAAACTTTTATTCCAGGTACAAGAGATGCAGAGGAACCTTTCAGTCTTCCTGCTATTCTGTTCCTCCTCTGTGAACATCGTGCTGCTGCAGTTCACTTCATTTGTGTGCTGTATCCTTCAAATCCTGGCAGAGCAGTGGCGTTTGGTCTGTCAGGAGCTGAAGCAGAGGTGGTGCAGGACATGGTGCTTGCTCAGGGGAGAAGTGTTTAGGCAGCCGAGTGAGGTGCGTTTGCTCCGCAGGGCTGTCTGCTGTCATCGTGCCGGCTGCCGTGCGGGGAGGAAGGTGCATCTCTGGGCAGAGCAACGAGGGGCTGGAGCAAAACGTGTTCCGAGGCTGTGCTGGGCGTTATGGGGCAGAGGGTGCAAACCGCGGGGTTAGTAACTTGTATTCACCACGTGTAAGATGTTAAACTGTGCTGGTGGCTTCGGGGCATCCTGGGGGGCTCGCAGCAGGGAATGTGCACTGCTGGGGATGCGGCGGGGCAGTACAGACCTGCCCTGAACTTCCGAGGGTGGGACCCGCCCGCGCCCGGGCTGCGGGAGCCGGGGCAGCCGAGCCGAGCGCGTCCCGGGCAGTGACCCCGCCTGCCCGCTGCTCTCACAGGGCTTCCCAGTCTTTCTTTTTCCCTTTCCCCTTTCTTTCTCCCCCTTTTCTTTCCTCTCCTTTCCTTGACTGAAGCTCTGTTAAGCACCCAGTAGCGTCTTTAGCAAGCTGCTCCTGCGGTTTGTTTCTCAAAACTTTGAAGAATGTGTTTTGGAATAGCATGGAGTGGCAGGAAATCAACTTCCCATGTGCAGAAAATGTTTAGGGATGAGGTGAATGAGGACTGAGAGTTACATACACAGCGTCATAAATACACTTGCTATGTTTATTATTTATTATTTCTTTTCTCTTATTGTACCCACCTCTTTGGATAAGTGTGACACAGTTGGGGTGATTTATGAAATTTAGCATGTACTGGGAGTCTTGTATGTCCTGAACTTGGAGTGGGTTTTAAGAAATGAACAGAAAAATACTAACAACCCTGTCTAGGCTGAAATCCTGGTGCCTTGAGCTCTGTTGTTCCAGCAGTCAGTGTGCAGTTATATGATATGACAGGACTTGGGCTCACTGGTTATTACATTTATAAGGAAATAGGTATTGTGGAAATCAGAGAGGGATTTAGCCCTCCACAAGTCTGGGGAAAAGGATATTTCCTGGGCCTGTTTCATGTTCTTTGAATGATGAAATTTGATAAGGAACTCTGATTTTTCAGTTGTATAGAGGTTCTTACCATCAAGTACTTCTAGCCCCTGTTTAGGAATAGCATTCGTAACTTTAAGCAATCCTGTTCTTGGGAGGAAAAATTCACAGTAAGAGGTCCTGAAGTCCTCAAAGTGATGCCACCTTAGAGCCTGGTAGTGCCTTACTATGGCTTTTGAGTTCATGTGCACATTTTCCTTCGCAAAGTTACCAGAACATGCCCCAAATCCAAGTAATGCCAGAGTTTCCCAGACCTTGAGAGCCACTTCTGCTAATATTTGTTGGCTGTTTGGCTCTTGCTTCTTTTGAAATTCTGTTACAGATGAGGCTAATAATCTCCTGCAGTTTGTCTGTCACAGCATTTGGTATCAGCTTAATTATGCCAATCTGCAATTCCAGCATAATGTCGGATCCAGGCCAAGACTTTTTCTTTAATTAGGAGTTGGGGTGTATTATTCTGTATCTCAGGAAGGTTGTCTTCAGGAAAGGGAGTAATTAGAGCCCTTCACGCTGCGTGGGTCTGACTTGCTCCTTAAGCTGGAGCTTGGCCTCGCTGGCAGGGTCACGATCTCCTGGGGACTCGCTCTTATTAGCGCTCGGCAGGGTGTAGTCACGCCCGGCTCTGCTGCTGGCCTTCCAAGAATTCTGCTTTGAGCTGCCTTCAACAATGCTAAATGTAAGCTGATTAAACAAACACTTCACTGGGCCCTGCAAGTCTTGGGTTTGTTTAGATCTGCCTGTTTTCTTTTTCTGGAAGATTTTTAATTGAGACGTAATTTATATAAAAATTGCTGGGTTGAATCTTTCAGCAATGAGTCCCTGAAGCTGGGTAGTAGTCCCTGAATTCAAGTGTAGGCAGGCTGACTTCCCCCTTGTCCCACTCTGACCTGAGTGGAAGTGGATTGACACCGGGGATGTGGGCAGGGGGATCCCGAAGATGCCGTCTTGGGTCAGTGCTGAATGCTGGCTCTTTGAAGTCAAGCCACCACAGGAAAGGCTGAGAGGGTTGGGCTTGTTCAGTCTCCAGAAGGCTGAGAGGGGATCTAACCAGTGTCCGTAAGGGACTGAAGGGAGGGTGTCAAGAGAATGGACTGGGCTCTGCTCTGTGGTGTGAAGCAAGAGGGCAAGAGGCAATGGCAGAAACTGATGCCCAGGAAGTTCCATCTGAACGTGAGGAAGAACTTTGCTGTGCAGTGACCGAGCACTGGATCAGGTTGTCCCGACAGGGTGTGCAGTCTCCCTCACTGGAGATATTCCAGAACAACCATCTGGACATGACCCTGTGCCACGTGTGCTCTGGGATGATCCTGCCTGAGCAGGGAGGTTGGACCAGATGCCCCACGGTGGTCCCTTCTGACCTGACCCAGTCTGTGATTCTGTGAGCTCATTTTTTTTGTTGAATACTTGTTTCTGCTGTGACCTGCGTTTGGCTCATTATTTTTAGTGGATCTTGGTTTGGGTGCATAGAGTGTTTTGGGATTTTTTTGAAATATTTTAGACGAACTGAAAACTGAGGAAGAAGGGAACTATCTGCAAGTGTCCCATAACTGGCTGAGGACACATATCCCATGTTTGGTGGGAGATGAATATAAAAACCAGCCAAGGCCATGCAGTGCCTTTTTACAACATATTTGTTACTACTAATCTCTGTGTCTCAGTGCTGCTCTCTCAGCCCTGCCCTTGCCCCAAAGCCTGTGTCACCTGAGGATACCTTTGCTGTACTCTCATTACTGTAGTCACCAGGTGCCCAGGGAAGATGTGGTTTAATCTCGGGCGTCCCTCTGGCAGCGTGTGCCGAGGATCCCTGAGCCCCGGGAGCCGAAGCTCGGTGTCAGCAGGAACTTCTATCACTTTACATTTTATCTCCTGTGAGCCTTGAACCTCTCCCTTGTCCGTGCCCCTCCGGGCGCGGTGTTCCTCCCGGCGGGAGCAGGAGCCGCCGTGTCCCGGCCCTGGGAGGAGCTGGAGCCGCGGTGCTGCCAGGCTGAGCTTGCGGCTCCAGCAGAGCCCAGGGCAGCGCTGCAGCAGCTCTGCCAGGTAGGACAGGCTGCAGCCTGAGACTGCTCCCTCTGCTCTTCACGGCTGTGTTCTTGTTTCCTTTTCCTCTTTGTGTGTGTGTGTGTGCTTGGATCCTGACTCACGGCGTGTGGTAGAGCTCTCTGTATTTTCTGCCTGCTGACAGACCCTTGCTGGATGCCTACTTTTTGATAGCTGGCTAAAAAGAAGAAAGAAGAATGGTTTGGGAGAGAAGTCCACTTAAATAAATGCAGTAGGTTAGATGGGTTTTTGCTCTTTTGGTCATTGGGTCTTTAGCTTCCTCCGAAGTGGTGATGGAGTCATGGGTTTTGAAGCCAGAGACAAACTCTGAAAAGACACTTGTATTCAAGTAAGGCCTTAATCTTAATTTTTATCTCAGTACTGTATATGCTGTATATAATTGTCATCTAGCAGGTTAATTTAGTAGTTTTGTCCTTGTTATAAGCAGAGCTTGAGATTGGTGTAAAACAAAAAAAATGTTTTTAAAATAAATTAGGAAGCCTGAGTCATGTATTTAATGAGGCCTTCTCCCAAGATGCTTAGGTAATACATACTCAGCCTCTCTCAAGTTAATTACGTTCTAATAATCCTTGTAAAGTACCTTCCTTACAGATGTTGCTATGAACTTATTAAATCCAGTGATGCATCATCAGTTTTGGTGGTGTCAGCTGGAGCCAAGGGCTCTGAGCGGTGCAGAGGACTAGGCACAACTCAGGAATTCATTATGAAAAGGAATTTTTAATTACTATGCTGTGCCTTTCCACTGTAGGATTTTAGACTTACAGCAGACAGTATTCTCTGAGGCTTCACACCATAAAGTGTTTATTAGTTGTTTACATTTGGACTTTAATTTGTGCAGGGCTTACCAGTGTATGTATTAGAGCCAGATACAAACATTCATAATTGACCTGTTCTTACACAAAGCTGGAGTGCCCCAGCAGCTTCCTGCATGTTCTGCTGTGTTGCCAGTCACTGCCATGTGGGAATGGGGCCCCAATTTTTTTGAGTCCCATATCAGAATTACCCACTTCTCCTCCCCTCAGCAAAGTGACTTTTCATATAAGAATCAACTGCTATTTTTCTAATCTCTTGAAGAAATCTTTCTTGCCGTGTTCAGCAGGTCACGATGAAAAATGTGCTTTTCCGTTTGGCAGCCAGACTGGAAAGCTGGGGGAAGGGGAAGCAGAGAGGAAGGCAAGGACTCATTCCATTCAGGGATTGGAGTGAAATCAGCACTTTGCTTTTCTTAGGAGATTCAGCAAAAGCCAGCACTTTGTTCTGGTGGCAGCCATCCCTTTTCCACCTGAGATGAGCAGTGGATGAAGGGTCTGAACTCACCAGGCTGCAGCAGTGAGGGCTGTGACACCCAGGCTTTATCCCTGAACTCCAAGGTTTGGGGGGCAATAGATTGGAGACTGAGTGAGGGCATGAGGATACCCTTGTCTGAGGCTGAGGAGCCTGGTTTGAGATCTTCCCCACGGATATTTAGTTGTCAAAGCAAGTGGAAGAGGAGCAGAAGTGCTCATGCTGGGTGGTGGGGCTGCCCTCCTCTGAGGCAGAGGTTCAGCTCATCTCATGCTGCCTGTGGGAGGATTGATGGGCTCTCCTGACGGGGAGCTGCTGGAGAGCTGAGAACCAGGCCTAAAACTGTTCTCCTGGGAGCTTCATCAGGTAGCATTTCAGGTGTTTCTCTGTCCTACCCCAGCAAGCACAGAAGAAACACATGGTGGAGGGTTCAGGATTTAACCCTTTTTGTGAGTAAGCCTCAGGTTTTTGGCCGTTGTAAAACCAGGAGAGATGCTGCTCACCTTCAGCAGTCTCTGGGGAGGCACGTGCCCATGTGGAAAACAATTTGGCTCCCACTGGCCACAGCAGGCGCTGGAGAGGGCCGAGGTATCTGCACCATTCCCTAACCAGCCCTTACTCTCCTCAGCCGCTCTGCAAGAATTCCATCCCCAGTCCTCTGTCGCCTTCACCACACTGCTGCAGCTGCCCACGGGACTTCACCCAGCAGACTGCAGCAGGGATGGGGCCGAGAGCTGCCCGAGCCAGCAGTGATGGCACTGCACAAGGAAAGCAGCACTTGCCTGCCCCCCACTCCCTCTGCACTGCCCTGAGAGGGAGGAGTTTGCAGGTACAGGAGTGGGGGTCCTGCTCCCAGGGAGAAGGGCGAGTGGGGGCAGGCACGGGGGCTGTGGTGTAGTAGCAGCCCGAGGGATGCTCACCTGGGGTGGGAGTAGGGGAACCTGCTCATGGGAGCTGCTTCCAGCTACAAACCAGGCCCTGATGAACTTGCTCAGTTTCAGTGTTTTCCTGTACAGGCAAAATTCCCCTATTCCTCGCAGGCAGGAAGGCAGATGACTGCCTGCCCCTGCCCTGTAGCAAGGAGTTGATGAATCATTTCCTTTTCCATATTTTAGTGAAATTGTGTTGTTCAGAGCTCATCTAGAGCATTTTAATGTTTTGAGCACTTGCACTCTTCACTTTCTTCCTGCAATTGTCCGAAGACTGAATTTTGGTTTTGTCTCCCTCCCAACAGCAGTTGTTACTTGCTCAAAGTGTTGCAGGTGGGTGCAAAATATTTTTTTCCCTCATTTTCTAGACAGTCTTTTTTATTTTTATTGTGCTTAAGTGCCAGCGTAGCTTTTAAAGAATGAATGTGAGTTTCTAGCAGTGAGAGGAATCTCCCTAAAGGAAACCAAGGCACTGCTCCTTGTACCTTTAGACCTTGGAGTTTTTACTTATAAAGTTTGGGTCGTATAAAAAAAAGTAGTTCAGAGTTATGGATAACGGAATTATTAATGCTGGGATTTCTGCACAGTGAACCACTGCTTCGTGTGCTTGGCTGTTTGAGAGGGAAGCTGGCATGTCAGCAGAGAGAGATGTGCTGCTCTCAATTAGATGGAGCTGGGCAGATCATCAGACGCCCCAGTTTTGATTTAAATACTGGCTGCAGTGGGGGCAGTTCTGTATAGGAAGTGGGTTTGGCTTGGCCTGCATTGTCTTGCTCCTGGGCTGGCAAGTAGGAAGGTGAAGGGACTGTGTGATTTATTGTCCAGACACTAGAAGAGACCTTGGAAGAGGTGCATTTTCAGCATTCCTATTGTAGCTTATGAAGTAAGCTAAATCAAGTACTAATATGTAAACTCAAGGAGCAAGAAAAAAAAAACCCCGGACTTTGCTTAAAGCTGCTGATGACATGGCTATCTCAGGAAAAAAAAAAAGAAAAAAGAAAAAAGAAGCAAAGCGGGCACTGAAAATGGAAAGCCTGGCATCCAGCTTTTGTGGTCTGTGTGCCCAGGACCTGGTTTCCAATGAGGCAGCAAGCTACCTGTGTTGTGAAGGGTGTAACTAGGAGGTTTTTTCCCAGAGCTCCTCTTTCCTGCTTTATATCTGCCCTTATTGTTATCTGTTGTGTTCACATGGTTGGGTTTTTTCTTTTGTTATTCTGTTTTCCTTCCTTGTTTTCAAAGAATAGCTTATCTGTGTGCCCCAGAAGGGTGGGACTCTCAGAGATCACAGGCTTTTTACAATGAGCCAGAGCCAGCCTGCTGACTAGAAGAAAATTTGCTGAGGGTTTCAGCCATGAGTGCCACATGGGCTTTGCAAAAGGCAGTGATTGCACTGGTGGGACTCGTCTGGGGCTGGAGTGGCCGCTTCCACTGCCGAGAGACAAGTGAGCATCACCTCATCCTGGAAAATCACTGCTTGTGTTCCAGTGCTGTGCACCTCTGCTGTCCTGTGTTGTGAATGACAGGAGCAGGAGGACACAGAGCTGAGTCTGGACACTTGGGTAGCACTTATTCAGTGACCAGAGCTCCAGAGCTGGGAATGAGCCTTGAGCCGAGCTCTGCTGGGCTGTGACCTGGGACCGCTCGCTGAAAGCCTTGTCACTGTCCACCTGCCAGCTCTGCATGTTCACTGTGCTTACCCACGTGTTTTGTCAGGCTGCTGCACAGCCTGTAGGAGTCTGAACTCTGTTCGAGTCCCAGGGTGCGCCCTTGTGTTCCTGAGGCAAAGAGTGAAAGGAAGGCACCAATTTGTCTGTTTTAATTTTTTGCCAGGAGTCTTTGCAATGGATGATGGAGCAGAGTCTCTGATGACTGTGCATCTCCTCACCCATTTGGGACACTCATTTCTCCTGCAGCAAACTCTGGATCGACTTCTGGAGTGGCTCTGCCTGGACATTCGCCTTTTCCTGGTGTCCGAGCGGATTCCTCCACTGAAGTACTACAAGAGATACCGCAAGAGGAGCTGCAGCTTTCCTGGAATATCCGTCCTCCTTTTTCTGCATGAGGGCTTGGGAGAAGAACGGATTGTCCAGGTCCATGAGCAATTCCAGTGCCCACCCTGGCGGCACCAGCGTGCCCAGTTTGCTAATGGGCAAAGCCCCCCCTATGCCCCATCCCACCAGGACTTCTACAGCCTGGGTGAGCAGCTGCCCGTGTGGGGCATCAGGCGGGTGCACTGCGGCCCCGAAATCCTGCGGGTCACCCTCTACTGCAGCTTTGATAACTATGAGGATGCAGTGAGGCTCTACGAGATGATCCTCCAGAAAGAAGCCACGCTGCAGAAAAGCACTTTCTGTGTCTTCGTGCTGCACGCCACCCCACACGTGGCCGTGCAGCTGTGCCTGAAGCAGCTGCCCATCGGGGTGGCTGCCGAGCCCAGGGACTCGTCAGCCTTGCAGTTCAAGGTGCAAGAAATCGGGCAGCTGGTGCCCCTCCTGCCCAACCCGTGTGTTCCTATCAGCAGCACCAGGTGGCAAACACAGGACTATGAAGGCAATACAATTCTGCTCAAGGTATGTGTCTGTGCTGCTCTCAGAGGAAGGAGGTGTATCTACTTTTTTCCAAGGAAAGCAGTAGCGGTTCGAAATGGAAATTATGATTTTGTTTGTTCATGTTTTCTTTTGAATTTGTGAATGCAGTAATCGGTGTCTGCTGGTGCTGTGATGATGTTGATAAATATAAGCACTGATCCTTGGAATGTTTTTATACTGTTAAATTAACATCATTCCTTCTTGCCTGAAATGGAGATTATTAATGCTTTCTAGGGCATGCTAGCTTGACATCTTCCCTCCTCCGCCTCAAACAAATGATTGTAGCAGCCTAATCTTTTTCTGATAAGTCATTGCTTATAAATGTTTTTTAAAGCAGATTTTTGGCATCCAAACCCAGAAGTTTTATAAGTGTAATGTTGATACAGCATTGTCTGCAATAGGGGCTGTGAGCTCACAGGTGAGTTGCAGTTAGGCAAGGGTGACGAAGAGATGTATCCTAGGGAACCTCTGCCTTTTCTGTTCAAGTGTGCAATTCAGAGGTTATATGAATAAAAACTTTAAAAAAGACAAAGTGTGTGCTGAGATTATATGTAGTGAGAATTATTCATGTGAGCAGAATGGCAGTTTAGCTCAGTGTGCTTTCTTTCCATTTTAACAACCCATCCCACCTCTGGGGTTTTTTTTTCTTGTAATTTGGATTTTAATTTATTTGTCCATCCTGTGCTTTTTCCTTCCAGAACTCCTCTGTTACAGATAAAGTTAATTATTTGGTTCAGCCTATTTTTATGCTGCTCTGAACACTAATCTCAGGGCAGCCCTTGCTGCCTCATTCAGTATCAATTTATGAACTGGTTTGCACCCTCTCGGACTGGTCACGGCCCTGGCTATCTTCACATAGCTTTGAAGTTGGTCCTACCTGGAGCAGGGGACCTCCAAAAGTCCCTTCCTAAATTACTGTGTGGTTCTTCCTGCTGTAGATACAAGGTCTTTGAGCTGTCAGATGTACATGAATTCACTGGCAGGAAATTCGGAAGCTTTTTTGGGGATGTGACCATGCTGCACTGTGCTTCTCACAAAGGAAGGTGTAATCCACTTGAACTTGAGGATGTATCTTGTGTCCAAGCTCCATACAGCAGGCTGACAGCCTAGTGCTTTATTCTGCAACTCTTCAGCTCATACTGTAAATCTTTATTCTAAGTACCTGCAATTTACCCCCCTGCCCCAACTTTCTGCCACGTTGCAAACTGAATCTGAGGCTCTGCTCACAGACTCCACATGGAGTTGACATTCCTGTTGTGGTTACTGGCAGTGGCTCTCCTTTCCAATTGTTTATCTAGGTTCCCCTGGGATGCATGTGGATTTTTTGTATCCACAACCTATTTTGGCAAGGGCTTTCCCAGGTGTACTGACTCAGGCTGCAAGTGACCTCAGCACAGCCAGGCTGGGCCAGAGCATCATCACTGGTTAAGCTAGAACTGAGTGTTAACTGGGCTCTCTCTAATTTTCAACAGGTTCAAAGCAGCTCCAAGACCCTTGAAACAAGCATCGGGCTTTTCCAACAGCGTAATAATACCGGCAGTGGAAAAATCCCGCAGGACTGTATCCCAGCCCCTCTCCCTGTAAAGCAAGGTAATGCTGGGCGGAGGAGCCGGGAGGTCAGAGCTCTGAAGGGTAAAACAAAATCTGACCCAGGTGGCGTCCTTGCCTCTGAGCAAGCCAGCAGTGACCTCCAGAGGCACTTCTGCTCTCCTGCCGGTGTCGCAGCAGCCTTGCCGTGGTGGGAAGCGCCATCGCTCCGCAGGCAGGCGGGCGGGAGGCTGCAGGCTGCTCTCCCGGAGAGCCGCCGGCACCGCGGCACGGAGACCAACGTGGACACCGGGCTCGCCGTGGGGAACCCCGGCAGCGGCCGCTGCCCGCTGAGCCACTTCCCCAGGGCCCTGCGGAGCAGTCTCCTGCAGCCGCCATCCCCCGGGGCCGGGGCCGGGGCCAGCGCTGCCCTGCCCGCCCAGGACGGGACCCGGCTGCGGAGAGGGAGCAGAGCGGCGGCGCACGGGGCTCCGGGCTCGCAGACACCGCGGGCCAGCCCTGCACGCCCAGATGAGGACGACGAGGAGGAATTCTTTATATGACTGAAGAAACCAAACGTGCCAGAGGGACTCATCCTTCCCGAAGGACAGCGGAGCACTTTGGGATGTGCCGTGACTGCTGCTGCTCAGGGTGTCCCTCTGTAGCTGTGACACCTCAGTAATGGGGTCACTGAGGCAGACACTAACTTCCCATGGAGAGATGCTAAGTAGGCTGCAGAAAAACAGGAAAAATAACACTGTATTTACAGAAAGTTGTTGTTTTGGTTTGCAGAGTAGGTTTTGATTTGTTGTTTCTAATGCACAGTAGGTGAGGGGTGTGTTGTGCAATGAATAGGAATAAGCCAAATGACTCCTACAGCTGTTCTAAGATGCTAAAAAATAGACAGTGACATCTTCAGATGGGTTTTGGAGGTGCAGGTTGCCTGAGCTGCCCAGGCAGCTGGATGCCCCCAGCCGTGGGGACTCGCCGTCCCTTGCCAGGACATACTGGAACAAGGTCGTGGCACGGTCACAGGGGATATGCTGATTTTCCTTTGTGTTCCTTCTTGCTTCCCCTGTTGTTGATATTTAAAATCTATCCATGTTGTCAATTTTATGCAAGATTTGAGGCATAAGAATGTTCTTTTAAATATTTCTCAAGAAAAATAATTCTAGTGAGACCTTTTTCCCAGCTCAGCGCAGTACATATAAAACCACGCACTTGAAGAGAAGCGCCAGTAAAGCCTGCCGTTGCCTATTCATATGACACTTAAAATAAACACAGCAACAGGCCAGGCTTTGTTAAACCGGTGTGCAATTAGCAGGCAATCCTAGCTGGGTTTTAATTAACAAAAGACAAGAGAAGTTAAGAGTCTTGGAGGGAATTGCTAAATGCTCCAGAGTAAAAAGGACGGGAGAAATGAAGTCATGATTCAGCATCAACAGATGCTGAAATAACTCCCATCTTCATCAGTTTTCTTTCTCAAGTAGGATTAAATAAATCTCAGAGGGAAAGAGATGAGAAGAATATGAAGGAGGAGTGAAGTTATTCAAAGGAAAGCCACATCAGATGATAGTTACCTTCCAAACAGTACAACAAAGAGGTATTTTCTCCCTTAAATATATCTGAATTCTGCAGGGGAGATAGGGCAGTCCTTACTCTGGGCCCTCCCAGCTGGTGCTGCCCTGCCAAGTGATGCTCATGAACCCTTCAATTTGGGGACCAGAACCTACAGAACAGGACACTTCATTCACTGGCCACCTACAAACATCCCCCAGGTTTTCACAAGCTCTGCAAAAATTGTGGACTTTTTAATGACTCATACTGTGATATTTCACATCTTCAAGGGTGATTATTTAATCTTTCCTAGCACGCTAGAAACTCAGCCAGGGCTTTTCAGAGCTGGAGAAAATGTCTGGTCAGTGGGGAAGCAGCAAAGGGGAGCTTGCAGGGGCTGGCTGCTGGGGCCTGCTGTGGTGTGTGCGAGGGTGGGCTGGAGGCTCATGGCGAGAGGAGGGGGATCAGAGCAGGGCAGTGCTCTCTAAACACGAGGTTACAGACCTGCAGTGGGCATGGATGGGATAATCATGAACTTGGGAATAAAGCCAGAAGTGGGATTCCTGGGAGAAACAGCTCTAAAGAGAGATTTCATGGCTTTCTCTCCACTCTCTCATGCCAAAGGTACTTGAGTGTGACTATTTATCATAAATCTTATTTTTCCTAAAAGAAAGAGGTAGAAGGTGTCTAGCCTGGGGGAAATGCTTCATCATTTGAAAAAAAAAAAAAAAAAAGGGACGAGTTTCACCTGCCTGCAGCAGGTCATGGAAAAGGGCTTCAAGTCAAAGGAAAATGGCTCTGAAAATATTGCTTTTAACAGTGAGTGTGTAAAATCCCTGTATTTTAAGCACAGGGTATATCTAGTACAAATTCTGTATGACACAGGCAGGTGTGCAAGGTGTATTGGGTCAGAGGGCACATTTCTCCATGGATGGATTCAGTAGCAGAAAGCCAAGATTCACATTTTCCAGACTGTTTTTATCTCTGCAGCTTCTGTTTTATACTTCTTCCTTGCACACTGTGCCATTTCTTTCAGGCTTTAAAAAAAAGTCTAATAAGGAGCACGGGTTGGCAGGGCCTGCTGGAGGTCTGTGTCCCAAACACCCTGAGAGGAGCCTCCTGGTAAGCAGCCAGAGGGAATGGATGCATGAGGTGTGTGGGGCTGGTAAGGCTGGCAGTGAGCTCAGCCGGGGCTTCCCATCCCATGTGCTGGTGCCAGCAAAGCACAGCGGGGAAAACAGCCTTGGTGGGAAACTGAAGAGGGAGTCTGACCCAGGGTTCCTGGGTCACTGGCACAGTCTGGGTGATGGAGGCAGGAAATCCATTCCTGCAGGAGCAGGGTGTGTGCTGAGCGAGGGAGCCATGAGCAGTGGGGGTCAGAAGAAGGAGGAGAACTTGCTCTGGGGTCACTTTAACACAACCTGAAGAGGTGACTGCTCTTGCTTTTTCCTTTTTTTTTATTCAGTCCTGGCAACAGAAATTGTGTCTTTTGTCTCCTCTGAAGCAAGCACAGTGGTATTTCTGAGGGATGAGTTGCCCAGGAGCAGCGGGAGCACTCCCTGATGCCTGGATACGAGCACAAAGGCAGGGGATGCTCCCTTGCTCCCCACTCCTGGCATGGTGCCGTGGTGCAGGCAGGCCCTCAGGAAACCACTGGAGTGGTCAGTGAGGTCACAGGCTTGGCCTCTCTTGTTAAAAAGAAGCTGGCAAGCTTGATTCTTTCGGGGAAGCAAATGCTGAAAGCACTCCTCTTTCCTGAATTCTGGGCCAAATTCAGCTTTCATTAATGCCTTGGTAAATCCTAAGGCAGTCCTATGAGCACAGCTGAGCTTCCCAGATTTACACTGGTGGGTCTGAGGTGGGAGTTTGCTTCTCTTCACCTGTGTTGGTGCTGTGCTCTGTACCCAGTACAAACAAAGCTTCGCAGCTGCTTGGGAGAGGAAAATACGTTTCAGAAATCTTGTGTTTTAACGGGAACACAGGCCAGAAACTGTCTCCTTTGCTGAAGACGAGTGTGGCAGCTCCAGCCCTTGCACGGGCAGTGCCAGCGTGTGTAATCGGGGCCCACCGGTCACCTGTGCCGGGCTGGAGCAGTGACGGTCTCTTCCTCTGTTGTCCCGTCACCTCTTGGTCTTTGCAGAGGTTGCCACATTACTGTTGTTACTGCTATTTTTGGTGTTATTGGTGTCATTACTGTTGTTATTATAGTCAGGTTTGTTGGGATTCTGTGGTCCCCGCGTGTCGCGGTTGCGCTGGGCAGGGTCCCGGGCTGCGGGGCTGCGGGGGTGCGAGGACAGCGGGGCCGGTCCCGTCCGTCCCCGTCGCACCAGCTCCGCCTGGTGCCCACACACGGCAGCTTTGCTCCCGCGGGTCCGTGTCACCCTCCTCCTCCGGCGGTGTGTCCCTGTGACCCTTCCTTCTCTCACGGCACTGTGTCCCTGTCACCCTCCCTCCTCCCCCGGCGGTGTGTCCCTGTCACCCTCCCTCCTCCTCCGGCGGTGTGTCCCTGTC